>CAJGYO010000010.1:99572201-99832013 GCA_904845875.1 Miscanthus lutarioriparius | reverse complement strand
CTGTGGTGGTAGTGGCAATGTGGGGCGGCGTCAGGGCGTCAGCTGCAGGAGCACTTGCAAGGTTCTGGGCGAAAGCTCAGCCCAGCTCTAGGCTGGGCCAGCGACGACGATTTCCTTCTTGAAGGCGTCGCTGAAGAACCTCGCCGTCGCGCTAGGCCTGTCGCTGCTGCTAAACGTCGTCAGGGTGGCGGCCTCTCCAGGGGCTCCTTGAGGTGGAGGTGGGGCTCCTCACCGTTGTCGGCCTGAGGTATGGCCATTGGTGCCAGTATTTGTTCGCGGTGCCCAAAATATCGCTACCAGTGTACTTACTCCACCAACATCCATGAGCCTTGATTGCCTTGTCTCACCAAATGCTGGGTTAGCGGGACCATGATCCCCTCTCTTGGATCCCTTCGTTCTCCTTTTGCCATCCCTCCCTCCTTTGAGGCTTCCTTCCCTTGATGGGCGTTGGTGGGTGTCGACTGGATCCCCGAAGTGCTTCAAGACAGTGCAAATCACGACTGTCGTCTGCCTTCTTGGCTCAAAGCTTAACAATTGCATGGGGATTGGAGGTCTTCGGAGTTTTGTCACTTGAGAGTGTTGTTTGCCGGTGCACAATGACATGATGTGCACTTGTCAAAACCCCTTCTCTCTGATGTTTTGCATAAGTTCTAACTGTCATGCTTCGCTTCCAGTGGCCTAGCTCTGCCTTTCTCCATGATCCTTGGTTGCCTTGTTTCATCAAATGCAGGTAACGAGACCATGGTCCCCTCTCTTAGATCTCCTTGTGTTCCTTTTTGCCGGCCCTCTCTCCGTTGAGGATTCCTCGCCTCACTGGGCGTTGGCGGGCGTCAATTGGGTCCTGGATGTGCTTCTAAGACAATGTAATCACGACTGTCATCTATCTAAATCGACTCGAAGCTTAACAGCCCTCCTTGCAGTGCAGGCGCACGTCGTGATTGGGAAACCCTGCCTGGAGTAATTTGAATGTGGTACGCAGTTTATTGATCTCCTATGGTCCCACAAAAACACAACTTGCTGCTTCTCCTGTAATAGTAGTGTAAAAGTATTAATTACTTTTCTTTCTTTGAATAGCACGAGGTGCCACTAAAATAACAACCGTAGAAGTGTCTTATCTTTATAGCTCAAAGAATTAAAATATGTTTCTATTTATTTTTAAGGTTTAAATTAGTATACGTAAAAACAGTGCAGTGTTAACGTGTATGAAATACTTTCACCGTTCTAGATTTGAATCAAGTCAAAATTTCTTAAGTTTGATTGAATTTATAGAAAGTAGTATTAACATTTATGTCTCAAACTAAATACATATTTTTTATCATAAATAAATGATAATATTTTTGTATAGATTTGGTAAAATGTAAAATTATTTGCCTCGCGCACGTCGTCCGCTCCCCACGGATCTCAACTGTTCGGTGGTTGCAGCCAGCACACATATAAAACTTTATTATGACATCTAATTCCTTTCAGCCCCGATCTCTATACCGCCTCCAGTTGCAGTTACGCTCCGACGATACGCCGCGACCAAGCGGATGCGAATGGCGCGACTCTTGGCGCAGCGGGAGTGTGGGACAAGGACAAACCCACGCTCAGCTGGGCGTCGGCCTGCTCCGACGCGGCGCTGAAACTCTACTGGGAAGACGGCCGCGACAAGAAGCACATAAAGCAGGCGCGCGACCTCTTCCGCGGCGCCGACCAGCGGAGTAGCGGACCATCTTCCTCGCGTGGACCGGCATGGAGCTGGGTCACGGGGACACCGCCGCCGCCCGGGCGTGCTTCGAGGAGTGGCTGCGGCCGCGGCTGCTGCGTAGCCGTAGGCGACGCCTGACTTCTGGTGCCACTACGCCTCGTTCGAGTTTCAGCACGGGACGAGCGCACGCGGGCCGTCGCTGAGGCCGCGTTGCCGGCCTGCCCTCGTGACCCCGAGGTGTTCGCCATGTACGCCTGTCTGGAGCTGCGCATGGGATGCGCATGTACGCCTGCCCGCATCGTCGGACGCGCGCGACGTCCGACGTCCTCGCCGCGGACGACGAGGACGCGGTGAAATGGGTCACCGACGATGTGGAGCGGTACCGAAAGTGCCTCCGTGACGGAGCGCGCGGCGAGGCCGATGATTGGTGATCTCTTTATGTGCCTTGGATTCTTCTGCAGTTCTGCGGCCGCGAGTCTGTTGCGCACGCAGCCACGTGACGCTATAGTATGTTCAAGTTCTTGCATTGGGAGCTACTGCATCTTTTGTTCTGCGTAGACACCTGTACTCTCTCTCTCTCTCTCTCTCTCGCGTGTGCTAATAATATAATAGTAGCTGCATGGCAGATAAGCAGTGTTCAACTTGCACATTCAACTTCACAACGGTTTGCTTCATCGGTGAATTGGCCGACAAAACTAACTGGTATGTGCATTGCCACACATAGATAAATGTGGCACACTAGCTAGGCATGGTTGTCATTTGGCTCTCGACCAAAAGTGCTCACCACACTTCCTATATATATGTAGATTATTCCCTGTGCTTGTTATATTAAAGACGTACACAAACACAATACTAAAAGTAACTATGGTCACGGTTCAATAATAATATTAATTTGGAAAAATAACAAAAAGATCAACTATCAGTGCATGATCCTTAATGGAAACAATGGGGAATATAGAAGAAAAAATGGTAGAGAAATGTAGCCACTATACCCAAGTAGCCTAGAAAAAGTTAGAGCATGTGGATGCACTACCATACAGGAGTATGGTGGCTAGACCATCTAAAGATGAGCCTCAACTCACTAGCACCTTCCTTGAGCTCTAACTCCTTTAAGAAGTATTGTCCAGGACCGCTTTCTCCGGTGCCCTATTTGAGGTCATATTCAACTTTTTTTGGTGTGCATGCAATCTGCATGCGCTTGGCTTCTTTTCTTTGTCTCCCGTCTATGATTTTTCCATCTTATGACTTGGACTTCTTGCTTTACTTATAGGTCTTCTATAGCAACTCTAATGTCTTGCAAAGGGTGTTGATCACTTTGATCTTCACGTTGCCTAAGTCCAAGCAAACCTTGTATCCATTTGAACCATACCTTGTATACTAGTAAACTTTATTAGTTCAAATGGCCAACCTTGTATAGTAGTTTTATTTGTATTTAATAAGCTCCCGCATAGGCATTTTTGATGACGTAGCATTGTTTCTAAGAAGAGACAGAGGAAATAGGTTTCATGGGATGAAACTCTCTTAGCATGATTACCACCTCTGTATGAGTCATTAAATTAAATATCTATGAAACCATAGAATAAAACTTTCCATTGATACATCATGTTCCATTTTATTCTATATAATATGACAGTCCTGAAAACAACGCCACGAAACTCTTCACTGAGAATGGCCTAACTAGTAGTTGTGGATGTATTGCTACCTCAGATAGTTCATGAAGGGAGTAGGATGTGCGGGTCTCCTTTGGAATCTTGCTCACAAGGATTCCGATCCCTTGCCCCATGTTGTGCAGCTAGCCAGCCGGGTGGCAGGGTACTACAAGAAATAGGGTTATACGTGCATGAGAGGTGACGTTATAAAAAATCTTCATAGAAATCCCTTATCTATGACGGTTTATTTGTTAGGTGAGAAAAGAAATAGAAGGAGAAATAGGAGACTGGAGATCCTCGCACCTTCCCATGCCGACTCCGCTCGCCTCCATGGACGCCATCCTGGCTAGGTGGGCCGGTCGCGACGAGCTGCTGACCGCATGCCGCCGGATCCACGATGGGGTGTGGCCACCCTTCTTCTCCTCCAGCCAGATCCACGACGAGGAGGCTACTCCCTTCTTCTCCCCTGGTCAGATCCACGCCATGGGGACCTCAGGAAGCTCCCCCGGCTAGATCCATGCCAGGGGCACCGATGACGCGCGCGCCGACCTCGACATGCCCCATCTGCTTCCTGGTAACCATCCTCTTCCCCATCTGTCCCATTTGCAGTTCTACCCCAACCACACCTCGCCGCGCTGCTCCCCGCCGGCGCCGGGGCGTCCGGGCCCTCCGCCTCCAGGTTTCGTCTTCGGCGACGTAGGTCCCCTACTCCCCCAAGCCCGTCGCCTCCACCTCCTCTCCCGCCGGTGGCGACAGCCCTGAGGAGGATCCACCGGTCCTGCCGCTCCTCTAGGGAGAAAATTGCATATTTGGGACTGCAAACAATGCGCTTCGCAGATTTAGCACTCCAAACATCAACTTTGCAAAAAATGGGTCGTCAAACGTTGCACATTTTATTTCCTTGCCATTATGCATATTTCATCTCTTTTTTATTCTAAATACTTGTAATTTCTCCCTGAGCATACCCTTTTGCCCTTCTGTCCAATGATTACATGGAGCCCGACCCCGAAGTATCGTTTTCATCGGTCCTTTCATCTGCACGCCATCGCCCGCTCGATCCGTTCCTTGACGCGCCACCCATGGAGGACTTCGACTCGACGCCGTCGGATCCTAAAGGGTCGCCGGCCTCTGCCCTAGTCCTGCCGGTGTCTGGCTTGCCAGGGCTGGCCACGCCAGCCTCTACCCTAGGCGTGGCCGCGCCGCCCTCAGGACTGGCTGCGCCAGCCTCTGCCCTAGGCATGGCCGCGCCGCCCTCAGGAATGGACGCCACGCCCAGGCGGCGGCCAGCCAGCCCAGGCGAGCCAACAAGGCCAGCCACCGGCCAACCAATGTGACGAGCACCCCTGACCTTGTACGTAACAGTAGAAGGGCAAAAGAGTCCTTTCAGGTCTCCAAATACATGTACACAACTTAAAAAAGAGATGAAATACACATAAGGGCAAGGAAATCAAATGTGCAACGTTTTGAGACCCATTTTTGCAAAGTCAATGTTTAGAGTTCTAAATCTGGGAAGCGCATTGTTTGCAGTTCCAAATATGCAATTTTCTCTCCTCCAGAAGCTAGCGATAAGACGACGTTGTCCAATCTGTTAGCAAAGTGGAAAATTCCATTCAGAATATTATGCTCTACTAGTGGAAATATCCTTGTTAGCATACATATACTTCAGTAAGCAATATGCATCACGTAACACCCACACTAAACACGAGCTAGTTATGGTGGCTTGATGTGATTTTTCTGTATTGAGTTTGTTATGCAGATTGAGGCATTGAGCACGAGCTTAAAGCATATTCGAAGTTAATTCATATTAGCCACTTGCTCCAGTACGCATCTAATCTTGATGGTGAGAAACACTTAAATGTTGACTTGCAGAAGGAACTGGCAGAACTGAAGGTGCATACAGAACTGTCCATGAAAGTAACTATTTTTTGTTAATTGCCAATGTGAAAAGTATAGTCTCTTACTTCAACTCTATAACTAAAGATCTCACGAATGATTCTTTGTACCTTGTTTTCACTTGCAGAGAGTGACTGGAGGTGAATTGTCCATGACCGGTTAAGTTTAATGAGAATTCAAGGGTAGGCAGGAAGCTTCTTGATAAATATATGACATTTCTTTTTTAGAATCCTGGTTCAAAACTGATTTATCCCATATTCATATTGATTTTCAGGAAGCACCTTCTCGACATCAAGCCAATAGAAATGCTCTATGTTTGTTTGTTTAGACTCCTTAGGGATCAAATCTTTATGTTCAAACTTAGCTGTTATGAGAGCTTAGTTGTAAAATGACTGTCCTCAAACCAAATGGTTGTGAGCTTGGTCAATTTGTAGTTTGATGTTTAATGTGATTGTTGTGGACATGCTAATACATGAATGAATCAATGTACATTGGGGTATCTTATGAGATGTGATGTGATGTGATGTTCTTTTTCGTTACTATGGTTTGGATATGGGCTTGGATTTGGCCTGGTTATAGGAGACAACTAACTAATCCATGATGAAAAAAATGCCAATCGGTCTAGCAAATGTATGACGCGAGATACATGACGGATTTTTCGATCGTCATGGTAAGTTAACCGTGACGCATTTTTGAGTGCCTGTGACCAAAGTAATCTGTCATGTAAAGCCTTATTTCTTGTAGGGGCCATGGGGTGACCTGGCCCTAGTGCTAGCCTAGGTGCATGTTTGGCTGTGGCCAGGTCATTAAGAACGATGGCCGCCAGCCGACAAAGGCGGGGTGGCGGGCTGCACGCAGGACCACAGGAGGTGGCTTGCTGACTTGTGGAGGAGAAGGATCCATGGGACAAGTTGTGTAGGAGAAGGACAAGGGACAGGCCGCTAACAGGCAACAATGGGAAGGGTAGACGCCGGACGCCAGACGAGGACATGGCGAGTGGGAGGGGTGCGACCGGTGGCTATGGTTGTAGTGGGGCTGCCAGTTGGGCTACGAATGGGGGCTTTTGGGCTAGGTCTAAATACGTGCTCCCAAAATTGTTGGCCCACAATCAAGGTTATAGCCCCCCTCGCCCCTCAACCTAATTTGGGTATTTAAAAATCTTGTAAATTTTCAAATAGATGCTAAAAACCAAGCACAACCTTTTTTTTATGAAAGTGGCATTTTTAAATTTAAACTCTTTCCATAATGCTGTATTTAAGTTTTTGGTTAAGCTATTTAGCAAAAAAAATTCTTTCCCAAAATCTGAAAAAAAATCTAAATTCTTGGTGTGCAAAGTAGAATTTTATCAAGTATTACCCATCATACATGCTCAAGTGAAATATAAATTCTTGGTGTGCAAAAAAAGTTTAGAGCAATGGCACCCGGGTGCGCTCGAACTTTTTAGTGGTACGTAGGTAACGACCACACACAGGTAAAACCCTCGTGTTTGGCAGGGCTACTCATGAGGGGTTCCTCTGGAGAAGCTGAAGCCATTTTGGAGGAGTCACAATTTGTGGCTGAAACAACTTCGGCTCCTCTATTTTTTTTACTAAAAAAGGCTCTTCTGGCAAAACATTTGGCAGGGCTCCTTTGGAGGAGCCGGAGCCGGGGAGGAGTTGGAGCCAGTAGAGTCAAAATATCTTAAGTTTGACCAAATTTATGTAATAAAACAATAACATTTATGATATCAAATAAGTATATTTAGATCATTTGTTAATTATATTCACTACCGGAAACAGGATCTTTGCTGTTTGTTCAAGGCACACGGCGAAGCCCAAAAACACTTGGTAAAGGCTTTGCCGAGTGTTATACTCGGCAAACAGCACATGACGTACACAGTGACAACAAAAGTTTATTTGCCGAGTGTTTTTTATCGGGCACTCGACAAAGATGTTGCCGAGTGCTGAAACCAATGCTCGGCAGAAAAAATAACATGATGGCGCGGAGATGGTCACGGCGTGTTTGCCGAGTGTCTAACGTCCTCGGCACTCGGCAAACATGACCTTGTTTGCCGAGTGCCCCAACCCTGACACTCCTCCTCCTGCTCCTCCTCTGGTCATCTTCTGAATCGTCTGAATCACTGCTAACTACATCACCGATCATGTCCTCCTCCTCCTGTCCTCCTCCTCTTCCTGTTCGAACTCGTTCACATCGAAGTCATTGCTTATACAGCCTACTTGACTTGAATGAAACTGCTCCGGCGTCAATTGACCGTCCAAATCCATGTTGCCCGGAGTTGCTTCCCCTTCAACCCCCAATTCTTGTTCATTGCCTCCAACATCGTTAATGGACGACCCGTCTCGGACACCCTACTTCCTGTACCCATTCTCGACCACCACCTCAGCCATGGGCTCATTAGAACCTTGGAGCACCCTATTGTAGCGGGACCAGTGAGCAGGGTCGCGTAAGGGCATCAGGACATAGTGTGCCCTAGTCTTCCCAGTATCAAACCTCCCCTTCAGTGTGAAATCACCACTAAACTTTGCATTCAAACAGACACAAAGGTCGTTGAAGCTAGGAGGTTCATCAAACCATTCCAATTCTTCTTCCATATCCTCAAACATACCATCTTCTCTCCTAACACTTCCTCTGAAAAAAACTATAACATAACAATCCATCTACAAAAGCATTTCAAGAAACTTCATCAAGTCGTCGAAATCGTCGTACGTACTGTTCATAGTAATATTAGTACCTATACTAACTATAACTATACTAACTAATCTAATATTAACACCTATACAAGACTAACTACAATAACTAATTATACTAAATACAATAACTAACTAGACTCACTAATTGTACTAACTAAACTAACTAACTTTACTAACTATACTAACTTACTATACTACCTATACTAACTAAACAAACTAACTTTACTAACTATACTAACTATACTTTACTAACTATACTAACTTTACTTATTGTACTAACTTGTTATACTAAATAATCATTCAAACTAATTTTGCATCTTAACCCTAAGTAACAACAATTTCGATGCAATCAACAAATACACAATGGGAGTACCTTAGACAACGAGGGGAAGATTGGGGCTTAGCCAAATCCACCAATGGCTACGAGGTGGCCGTCTATTATTGAATAGGCGTGGCCTCGCTTAATTTGCAGAACGATGGCGAGTATATTATTGCGCTGCAAGCGTCGATGCACGGTGGCAGACACTGGTGGCAATGGCGGCGGCGTGCTCTTCGGCTCGCACTTAAGTAGTTGAAATGTACTATCGCAGCGGCGCTTCGTCCTCACGGCAGCAGCGTGCTCTTGTCCTTACTAGCGCGCGCTAAATCCTCACGGCAGCAGAACAGACGGTCGTCGTCGCGGGGAATGCGCGCTAGACCAGGCCGGGAGGCGGGTGGTCGGGGGGAGGTGCGGGCGCTGGCCTCGGCGGTGGTGGCGGGTGGACGCGGGATAGAGGGAGGGGCACGCGACAGTGGGAAGAGATGGAGGGGCGGCGTGGCAGTGAGGGCAACGGTGGCAGTGGAGGCGCGGTAGTGAGGGCGGTGGTGGTCACGGCGGGCGTGCGTGGCGCGGCGGCGGGCTCAGGGTGCGGCTCCTCTCTCCAACCGGTTCAAACGGGCCGAGTGAGACAAAGAGAGAAAGGGAAGCGAGGCCGGGCCGAGGCTCTGTACAGAGAGGCTGCAGCGTGACGGATCTTGTAGCGCGACCTGCACCGCCACGTCGATGGTCGCCGTTCTGCTTTGATCCTAAGCCGAATAGCCGCCATGCCATGCATGGCGCGGTAGAGTGAATTAGCTGCGCCGTGCAAACAGGCGCGTCCAAAAGTGTTAGTTTTGAAAAAAAATAAACAGTGTCAGTTTTAAAAATAGTTTAAAAAAAGTGTTAAAAAAATCGCATATGTGGATACAAGCACAGCACATGCATCGCATAGCAGAGAAAAGCGCATGGGAGCATGCGCAGCAGAGCAAGCACTGCCTAACAGATGCAGGCGGAAGCCTGTTATCCAAACAACAGTATCCAAGTGTAAAATAAAACAGTAGTATTCTTGTGCACAATAAATTACAAGCGAAAATGGTTTGCACCTGAGAAATAATACCTTATTGCCAAACAGGACCTAAAGGAACAGAAAAATTCTACTTTTCTCTTATATTAATTGTGAATCACAGTACATACATAACGCTCACATATACGCAAGTAAAATAGAAATCTTATTTTCAATCTAAATACGCGACTTTGGCGTTACGCGACCATGACATATTAGTTAGCGGTATTCCATGATTCCGTGTCCTCCATTTATTTTTACAAGCATTAACATTACTCTGCAAGATATTATTGAAATTTATATCAAATTTGTATGGTTTTAATTAAATTCCGTGTCCTCCATTTATTTTTACAAGGCACATTAACATTTGGAAAAATCTTTGAAGTACACTCTGTTGCAAGATATAATCAGTTTGTGAAATTTATATCAAATTTGAGTAATGGTTTTAATTAAATTTTTTGAAATTTTCACCTCTTTAATCCTAACTAATACAACCTATATGTTGAAGTGGAGAAAGTACTTTTTACCTTATTCTGTTTTATTTAGTATGAATTCATGTTGAATGAGGTTTATTCTATATATATTAAGCTTGTCTGTCCCATCTTGGGAGTCAACTTCGTCCAAAATCGCCCTATACATTTTACTCGTATATACACTGTCAAGAATAGTGAGGTGACATGAACCAATTAATGGGCCTGCTTAGAATAACAAGCAATAACAATCTAACCGTGAAGGAGATAACAAATAAAATGGGACTTGTGGACTTGAGACGCAACCTACAAGGATGATTTCAAACCTTTTTTTCCATCAATTTACAGGCCACTATTTTTTTCTTTGGTTTTGCTGATGAGGAAACAGGTACCACCTTCCCTGTATATATGTGAGAAAACTTAGTGAAGGTCAACATTTTCCAATGGGCCAATGGGTACTTCTTGGTGCCCATCGACCCGTCCATTTTCCATCATTTTACAGGCCTATGAGGAAACAGGGCGGGACACGTACTCTTTGTAGTTGCTTCGGCCCATAGAGCTGTGTTTGCCCAGAAGCAGAAAGTATGGGCCTCTGGCGACAATCTTCGTCTGCGAAATTTAATGTTGTGTGTTTGCTTTGCGTCGCTGAAGGGGTCCTCAACATCTGTTCCAGAAACTGGCCAAGCTTAGTAATCTGTACACGGTGCATGATGCCTTATGTGCGGAATCAGAGGCCTGCATTGCAGCCTTACAAGCAGCCATACAATATGGTTTATCACGGATCATCCTAGAGACGGATTCCCTATCTCTGGTAAGAGCTCTCTGAACCAGCAGCGACTATGATCAAGCTCCGGGTGGGCCGCTGGCTCTTCAGGGAAGCTCGAGCTGAGATTGCTTCGTCCTTCATTGAGGTCGCACTACGGGAGAGGCAAAATTCCCCGAGTGTCGCTGGCTTCCCCGAGTGCCAAAAATCGGACACTCGGAAAAGAGAATCTTCCCTGAGTGTTGCACTCGGGGAAAAATTGCACTCGAGGAAGAGAGGCTTTCCCGAGTGCCGCAGAGATCCTGGCACTTGGTAAAGAGCAGCACTCGGCAAAGGCCCTCTTCCCCGAGTGCAACACTCAGGGAAGATCTGCACTCGGCAAAGAAACATGTTACTTGACGGTCCACCCCGCCCATGCCGTTAAAACTTAAAAAAAAATTCTTCCCCGAGTGCTAGGAAAGGCACTCGGGGAAAAGGCTGCCTTCCCCGAGTGCCTTGTCCTGGCACTCGGGAAAGAGCCTGAGCCTCTTCCCCGAGTGCCAGGGAAGGCACTCAGGGAAGAATTTTTGTTTGTTTTATTTTTTCTGCCTAATTTTTTTTTGTGAGGCCTTCCCACATTATTTAAAACTCCCTGTTCAAATTTGGGACAATTTTGACTTTTTTTTGTTATATTTCGTTAGTTTTTTTCGTTTCGTTGAATTTTTTTGCATACTTTGAATTTGAATTGCAGGTGCATGAAATAATGGAATTTGGTGATTCAAAAAATTATATTAATGATATTTGGTGTATGTTGAGGCCTTATCCAGGAACTCGCATGAAATTTCGAGCATCTTGTTGACGTAACATGACGAACAACTTGCGGGAAAAGTATATTTAAATTAAATAAAATCCGAACGAAGTCCGAAAATCACAAAACTTGTCTGGGCGTCGTGTTATCGCATGATGAGGCTATGATAAAAAATTGAGAAGGTTTCGAGCAAGTTGCGACGTCGGATGCCTAAAATCCAGACATCTCCGCATGTGATCACTGGTAGAGGCATGCGGAGATGTTACGTCAACAAGATGCTCGACATTTCATGCGAGTTCCTGGATAAGGCCTCAACATACACCAAATATCATTAATATAATTTTTTGAATCACCAAATTCCATTATTTCATGCACCTGCAGTTCAAATTCGAAGTATGCAAAAAAATTCAACGAAACGAAAAAAACTAACGAAATATAACAAAAAAGTCAAAATTGTCCCAAATTTGAACAGGGAGTTTTAAATAATGTGGGAAGGCCTCACAAAAAAAATTAGGCAGAAAAAACAAAAAAAAACAAAATTTCTTCCCCCTAGTGCCTTCCATAGCACTTGGGGAAGAGGCCTTTTCCCGAGTGCCAGGGCAGGGCACTCGGGGAAGACTTAAAAAAAAGGCCCAGCAAGCCTTCTCTAAACCTAACCGGCCACCCACCCGGCCACCCCACACACACCACGCCGCCAGCTTCGCCAGACGCTCCTGGCCCGCCCCCAGCTAGCTACCCCCCTGGCCGCTGCTTCAGCAGCCCCCTCATGCCCATGACCACATTGACAGAGGCCCTGCAGCCCCTTGAAATTCTGGCCAGCCTACCAGAGTCTGAGACGGCGGCGGCTGCCCTGCTGAGCAGCCCGTCCTCCTGCCGGGCTCGGCCCCGGCCCAAGGGCCTCCCCGCCCCCCCTGGGCCTGCAGCCCCCAGGCAGCTGCCGGGCGCTCCCGGCCCGGCCCTGCGCCCTGCCCTGCCTAGCCTTTCCGTCTGTCTGTCTGTGCGTGCTTTCCTTCGCTTCCGTCCAGCCTTTCCTTCTGCCGCTGGTAAGGGAGCAGAGAAGGAGGAGGTAGGTGGAGGAAGGAGGAGGAAGGAGGAAGAAGAAGGAGGAGGAAGGGGAAGAGGAGGAAGAAGAAGGAGAAGAAGAAGGAGAAGAAGAAGGGGAGGAGAAGGAGAAGAAGAAGGAGGAGGAGGCCGGAGAGGAGAGGAGTAGGAGGCCGAGGAGGAGAAGGGGAGGAGGTGCCTCCGTCGCCACATCCCATCCCGTTGTCGGCGTCTTCTTCTCCGCGTGCACGCCCCGCCAACGCCCAAGGTATACGAACCATCGGGTTCTGGTTGTCGGCCATCGCGCCGTTTATGTGTTGACGGCCTTCGTGCCAGAATTGTGGATGTGTGGGCCATCGTGCCCCAAATGTGGACGTCGGCCATCGTGCCGACGGTTTTTCTTGCAGGTTATCGAAACCTCCCCGTCCAGGGGAGGTTCTGCCGAAATTTTGTACTTATAGTGCCGGATTTGTTGATGTGTCGGCATTCGTGCCAGGTTTTCGTGCCGGATTTGTTGATGTGTCGGCATTCGTGCCGGATTTGTTGATGTGTTGGCCTTCGTGCCGGAAATGTGGTTGTCGGCCTTCGTGCCGACGTTTTTCTTGCAGGTTTTGGAAACATCCCCGTGCAGGGGAGGTGCTGCCAAATTTTCAACTTTTCTTTACACTCCTTACATTTTTATCTTGTCACTCACGTGCAATCTCCTCTCTTTTTTGCAGCATCAATTGGGGGGGCGGCGTCGAACCATGTCGGAAGGGTCGCCGGCATCGCACGTCGGGCCATCCCCACGGACCGTCGTCGCCGGGATCGCACGCTAGGGCGTCCCACCCCTCACGATCGCCGTGTGAGCCGCCTTCTGAGTCATTTTTATGTATTGAACTTGTGAACTTGGAATAGTGTGTACTTTTGAACGTGTGGTTTGTAATATATTGTGGATTTCGGACAAATTTGGTCATTTGTGATATATAAATGTGGTTTGTGACATATTGGTGTTGATTTGTGGTTGTTATATATATATATATATGCTTTGTTGTTTACATGGAAAAGCAAAAAATAAAAAAAAAGAATTTTAGAGGTGGCTTCCCCGAGTGCCTGTGCTGTGGCACTCGGGAAAGAGGGATTTTTTAAAAAAAACAAATTTCTTTGCCGAGTGCCTGAGCTGCGGCACTCGGCAAAGAGTATTTAAAAAAAATTCAAAAATGTTTCCTGAGTGCTGCACTCGGGGAAGAAAATAAAAAAAAAAGAAAACGGCGTCAAGTCTTCCCCGAGTGCCAACACGGCACTCGGCAAAGCCTTCCCCGAGTGCACGATTTTCGACACTCGGGGAAGGCGCCTTTCCCGTGGGAGGATTAGCCGGAGGCTCTTCCCCGAGTGTTGCACTCGGGGAAGGCTTCCCCGAGTGCAACTGGGCCTTCCCCGAGTGCAACTGGCACTCGGGGAAGCCAGCAGTTCCTGTAGTGTCGTGATCGTCCATTCTAATCGCTCTTGTAACTCGTATGCTCACGATTTAGCTCGCTCTAGTGTGAGTTGGGACCCGTGTGCCGTGCCAGTCTGTGATATGGAGCGACCCCCCTCCTAGACTTTGTAAACAATCTTGTGGTTCGTGATTTTGCTAAACCCCGTATGAACAATGAATGAGCGGGCGCTTGAAGTTTCAAAAAAAACTGCTACCGCTACATATCTCTTCATTCGCAGCTCATCGCCATCCACAGCGGACAGCGTGTAGCCTTAGCCCTCGGGTAGTCGGATGCTAAGCTTATCAGTTGTCATGGGGAGGGGCAATCTTACCCTGGGCTCGGTCGGTCCTGCTGGCCGGCGAATCTGAACCTGCGATCGGTCTCGGCAGGGTAGCATCGGTGACCTCTTCAGGTTTGTAACTCTAATGTCAAGCAATCCAAGGATGGTGCCGTTTGTCCCTGAGAGATCAAGTATTTTTCTTTGAAGGATATTTTTATCAAGTTTGAGATGTGAGATGCCAAGCCACATTACTCACTCCCATGGTGCAGTCCATATGTAGCTCTTTTTTTAAACGAACAAGGCAGAAGGACTGCCTGTTTTATTAAAAAGAAGGTGAGCCAAGACAGGCTAGAACATGATTGTACAAAAAACTATACAAAGGAGTGTAAAAGAAAAACTCTCAGTGTCTGCCTATCAAAATTGCTAGATGTTTCCCTCCAGCCATAATCCACATCCCGCTTTCATCTTTTATTTTCTAAAGTAGCTGATTATGAGGTAACTCTTTGTGATTGAATATTCGTGCATTTCTTTCATTTCAAATTTCCCATGGAACTAAGATGATCATAGAACGCATTCCTTTCCTGGAGTGGCAAGGTACGGCTGATAGGGAGGTCCACCATTGATGAAGCGATTCGGCTTGTGACCAGGAAGGCAAAAAGAGGCCACTGAGTCCTATCGAAGCTGCAAGTTCCTCCCGAATACGCATGGAGTATCTACAATGAGCGAGAAGATGGAGGACAGTTTCTGGCTCTCTACGACAGAGGGGGCAAACAACGTTGTTGGGTCAGCCTCTCGCCTGGAGCCTATCTGCCGTCCAAAGTCTATTTTGGATGGCGAGCCATCCAAATAATTTGCATTTAGGTGGTTCCCAAACCTTCCAAATGAGTGTGCCAAAATTGGTTGTTGTTGACCCTAAGAATTGGGCTCTGTAAGTTGCGTTTGTAGAATATTCACCATCAGCGGTGCTGCAATATTGCCACACGCCATATTGCCCCATACTCGATAAAGTGTTGTGCATTGAAGCCACGGTGCTGCAAGTTAAGAGCCTTGATCCAGTTTTGATTTTGAGTGGCAACATATGTTAGATAATCCACTATTACCTTGTGTGAACACAGCAAGGGAAGGCGACGCCGAAAAGGGCTCCCTGCTGTGATACTGTAGCCGCTGCTGCTAGTGCGGGCACCGCACGGCTCACCTACAGCACTTAGGCACATGAAGTGGCCGGCGCAGAGTCAGCACTGTATGTTATCTAGTCATTGTTGCAGCAGGACAGCTATACTGGTACTAGAAGGATAGAGTTGTATAAATAGGCTACCAAGGCAACTCAGTAAAGAGAGTTCAGATTTGCCATCTCCCATACAGGGCTTCGGCCAACGTTGGTGTCTTGTATTGTGTGTGTATGCTCTGTTCTTCCTTCTTCTTCTAGCTCTAGCTATAGTGTGTGAGGTCGGACAACGTTTGTTCATGGTCGGCACGGCTAGCTGGTGCTTGGCAACACTAGCGGGTGCTCGGCAAGACCGGTGAGTGGGCAACTTACATGAGCCGGTGATCCTGTGGGACAACAAGTGAGCCTGAAATGGGTATACAAAGTCAAGCGGAACGAGCACGGCGTTGTTGTCAAGCACAAGGCGCGCCTCGTGGCCCGAGGCTTTGTACAGCGCGATTGCATCG
Source organism: Miscanthus lutarioriparius (assembly GCA_904845875.1). Classification (NCBI taxonomy): domain Eukaryota; kingdom Viridiplantae; phylum Streptophyta; class Magnoliopsida; order Poales; family Poaceae; genus Miscanthus; species Miscanthus lutarioriparius. The sequence continues at coordinate 99,816,264 of CAJGYO010000010.1, read as the reverse complement.
ACTTCGAGGAAGTCTTTGCACAAGTAACATGCATGGAGTTGGTCCGTTTGCTACTAGCTTTGGCAGCAGCTCACTCCTTGATGGGACCACGTTCGGCTGTCGGTGTGACCGACGAAGGTGCGGGCTGCTCACTCCCCGACGGGACCACGTTTGGCTCGGGTGAAGGCGGGATGACGTCCACTTCTGACCCAGGCTCGTGCCATCCACAGGCTGGGCGACGTCCTCCTGATGCACGCTTCTAGCCATGTCTTCACGGCGGACATCCATCACCCACTGCACAGAGACTTGCTCTGCCACCAACCTTGCGTGTGGCAGCAAGCTCTCCCCAAGCGATTGGATGTCCTCTGTGCTCAAGCCGTCGACATACCCGCTGTAGATAGTGGTGAAGTCCAGGTTCGGGTGGTACGTCGCCACTGAAGTCAACACACCCGACGCTCCGTAGAATAGCCCGCTTGTGATAAGGGCCCGGAGCTCATCCAGAACCTCCGCCAGCTGGATGGCGGGCGCTCTAGTACTTGGCGCCGACCCAAAGACCTCCGAGACGACAAGCTAGGCAACATTGTGGATCTGGTCAAGTTCCCCCTCGAGTGCACATCGGTCTTCAAGAGACTTGGCCAGCGCCTCTGTATTCTAGCCAAAAGTCGCCTTGATCGTCTCTAGGTCCCGCTCCAACGACTTCACCTTTTTGCCCAGCTCTAGAAGAAGGGCGACAAGCTTAGAAACATGCTGAAGGAAGAAACCAACACGACGAAAAATAGAAAAGGTACGTACCAAGGCGGAAGTTCTCAAGGTTGGAGAATTCCTTTGCTTACCGGGCCACCAGCTCGTGTAGCCGGGCGCTCGCCTCCTCTGTCCCCATCACCCGGCCCCGAAGCACGAGCACTTCCTGGTCTGCCTCCGACCGGGCCTTTCGCTCCGACTCCAAGGCCTTTCGCGCTGACTCCAGGGCGTTCCGCTCTGACTCAAGGGACTCCAGGGATTTTTGGAGCGCCACCTCGGTGTTCGCCAAGAATTCCCATAGCCCCGCCTCAGTCTCTGCCTAGCGGGTCTTCGCCGCCTCAAGCCCCCGCTCGGCGGCGGTCGCCCGCTCCACTGCACGCTACTCCTCCGCCCGCACCGCGGTCACCTCGGCCGCGCGGTCCTAGGACTCGCGGCGAGCGGACTCCAGCTGACGCTCAAGCTCGGCCGTCCGAGCATGCTCCATCTGGAGGAAACAGGACTTGTGGGACAACATCTCCTTCAGACCCTACGAAAACGAAAAGCAAGCATGCTGAGACAACCAACAAGAGACTCAGAGGTCAAGGACAAATACGGGAAACTCACCTCCGCGGCGAGCTGCAGGTCGACATTGACTAACTGCTGGGTGGACTTAACCCGCTCCTAGGCGTCCTCGAGCTTCACCGATTGGTTGGCGAGTTCGAACTCCATGGCAAGTCCTTTCCCCCCAAGGATGTCCTAGAGCTAACACTCCTAGGAATATCGAAGGACGAACCGCACCTTTAACAGGTCCTCGGGGCAGGGCTACTCTAGGTCACCCTCTGATAGTCCGTCGGAGGGCCCAGCCTCCAACCGAACCACCGCTAGCTCCCACGACGACACCGGCAGCTCCACAACGTCATCCGCCTTGTCATCGGATGGGATCTCCACCACCTCGGTTGCGCAGGCCGCCAATGGGCGTTCTGACTCTGTCCTGGCCACGTCTCCCCCCGGCGCCTTTAGCTCCGATCACGAGGGTGAGTCGTGCAGCCCTCCACCTAGCGAGGTAGGGAGCTCGTTCTCCCTCTCCTCTTCCACCACAGCTGGTGGAGGAGGGGCCGTGAGGGACACCGTCGGTGAAGCCTCCACCGTCACCACCGGGATCGCCGTTGGCACCGCCGCCGCCGCTGCCGCCGTGCTAGCAACCGACCCGGGAAGGACCACCCCTGGAAGGGAAGGGTTCACCACCACCACCTTGTTCCCCCCACCGCTACGAGTCAGAGTAGTAGGCGGGGCATCCTTCGGCTACGAGTCAGAGTCAGAGTAGTAGGTGGAGACGCCCCGATCAGAGCAGTAGGCGGGGCATCCTTCGGCTACGAGTCGCGTGCTGGCATCGGTCCCGGTGACGCACGGGTACAAGCCCGCTCCTCTGACCGCCTGGCTTGCTCGGCCGCGTCCGCGGCCGCCAGGGATGACATCGGCGATGCCACCGAAGGGCGTGGTGACCGCGTCCGCTTTGCCTCCTATTCACCGACGGCATCCGCGCTCGCAGCATGCTTCCTCAGCACAGGAACCTCGGCGCGCCTCTCCACCTCCTGCTCACCACCAGCAGGCATCACCGTAGGGTCGCAATGCTCCGCTAAGGTCACAACGACGTCCCGACTTTCCTCCTCCTCAGCGAAAATCATGTCATCCACCTCTGTGGGATCCTCCAACTCGAGCTCTGACTCGACGTCGCTCCTTCTTTCCCCGGCCTTCATGCGCCGGGCGACCTCCTTCTCCTTCTCATGCTTCCACCAAGCCTCCTCGACCTTCTTCTTCTTCCTGGCATCCTCCGCCTCCTTCCGGGTGGCCTGTCGAGCCACACCCTCTAGCCCCTTCGGGAGGTGCGGCCACGACTTGTAAGCATCAAGGCCCTACAAAATAGGTGACTCAAAATAAAAAAAAGCAAGAAAGCAAAGGGGAAAAGAACACGGACTAAGGAGAAGGGGGCATACCGGTTTGGACACCACCGAGGCATTGAAAGGTATGGGCTTTCCATCGACCCTCTCTTTGGGCTTTAGCTGCAACACCCGGTTGAGGCGACTCTAGACCTCGTCTTGGCAGCTCCTCCGGCGACGCACGATCAGGGTCTGACAGGCCACCGTACCTCCACATCGGCTGCGGCCTCTCCACCAACGGAGCAACCCGGTGGCGGTAGAGGGTGTGGAACACCCGCACTCCGTCAAGGCCGCACCGCATGAGCTTCTAGAGCTCCTCCCCAATGATCTCCACCTTCTTCTTCTCCCGATGGGAAGGGCCCCACGACCAACTATCCTGCTTCTCCGGCCTCCCGCCGGTGAACGCCGGGAACGACGCCTCCATCGGGTTCCTAATGTAAAACCACTCCCCATGCCACCCCCGATTGGAGTCATAGGGGATGTATGCGGGATACGAGCCCCCCGCGCTTGGCTTTCTCTGTAGAGCAAAGGCCCCCACCGACGTGACCTCGGGCGGATTCCCCACCGGCAAAGCTCACCAAGAGAACAGCCACCAGAAGAAGTATGTGTGTGGCTCCATCCCGAGGAAGGCCTCACAGACGGTAACAAAGCCGGCGATATGCAGCACCCTTGTCGGATTGAGGTGTTACAGCTCCAGACCGCACTCATTAAGGAAACCATGCAGGAACCAGTGCGTGGGGTATCCTAACCCACGCTCATGGAAGGCAAGAAAGGAAACCACCTCGCCGGGCCGAGCTTAGGGAACTCCTCCCTCCCGGGAGCTTTCCAGTGCGCCACCTCCTTCGACGGTAGAAACTCCTTCATGGCGAAGGACTTCAGCACCGATTCCCTCATAGTGGATGACCTCTAGTCCGACATTTCGCTCTAGGTTCGCGAAAGGATTTGTGAGTTTTTTCTTCTCTCTCGCTCTCTCCCTTTTCTTTCCGAGAAACCGCGGTGGCTCTCAAGAACGCTCTCGGCAAGAAGGAAAATGAGAGGAGGCGGCAGATGAGGAATAGGCGAAGGAACAAGGCGAAAACCTTTCCCCTTCTCCTACTTAAGGAAAAGGGCATAGCAGTTGGAGAAGGCACGCCGATCGGGATAGTCAAAACGATGAAGCAAAAAACCCTCTCCCTTTCCCATTTAATGCAGATGGGATATGATGGGACGTGCCCTGACTGATGAGACATGCCCTGCCAGATGGAATGACGCCTGAACAGACGGGACATGGCATGGGTATGACCCACCACTACCGCACGCTGGGCGCAAGAACCAAAGCGCCACCGCACACAGGAGCTCTCCGCTTCCCTAGGCGGGACTTGGAAAAAACCCAAACAAACGGGATCTCCACCAGGAGAGACCATCAGCTTCCTAAAGTCGATCGAACGACATAGAAAAAATACCGAGAGATAGGTAAGGAGCGAAGGGATGCCCCATATAGGCCATGCCAACTCCATCAAGAACGACGAGCACGGGTCCCGGTCGGACATTTCCGATTGGAGCTCTTCAAACCCCGTCACTCGAGTCATCAAGGTAACACTACCGACCCCAGCTATTTCTTTATATAATCATTTATTCATTCATACACGCATTCATTCCATACGCCCGTGCCCCCCGGACGATTCGGGCCCTGAATCGCCTGGGGGCTCGGGAACTAAAGCATCACACGTGCAGCGAAATGCATCACAACGCTCCGTGTTGCGTCATGAAGCGGTAGTTGCCTCATTCAACATGAGCAACGACCGACCGGGGTTCGAAGGCTGACCCACAAAGGGCTTGAGGCTGCCTCACGTCAAACAGAGCAAGGGGAGAAAAATGCAGATGAGCCCCATGCGGCCCTTGCCCGGTCTGCCCTGAAGCACACAGGGTCATCTCAATCTTCTCGTTCGATCCTAAATCTCTCACCAAGCCCACAGAATCTCCATCGAGGGGAGGCTAGTAGGCCACCCGGGTCGGTCTTCAGAATGACCCAGGCATCTACCGGGTTGCAGGTAAAGGAGTAGTGGAATGTCACAAGAGGGCTATGTTGACCGCGTCATGAACGACGGACCCGAATTCCACTCGATCATACCTGTTAGCGAGCTCACCGAGCGCGTCACTCGAGCCCGAGCGATCGAGGCAAGCGACAAAGCTCAGCCCCTTTAGTTGTGAGAAACCGAGGACGGGGTAACGCGCATGACTCAAACTGACCCTACCAAAAGCCCAACAGTGCTTGGGGCTCAAGACACCAAAAAAAACCTGGGTTTGCAACCCCGAACTCGCCCCATCAGGATCCATGACTCTGACTCGCCCGATCCCACAGCGTGCATCAAGGCAAGATCCGCGTGCTCCGTCTCGCCCGATCCCTAAACTAACCGCCTTGATCCCACGGCGTGCACCGACGCCAGGATCCACGACTCGAAGCTCGCCCCATCCCTCGGCTACGCCTCAACTACACACCAAACACCAGGGTCTGTGACCCCGAACTTGCCCCATCCCTCGGCTACGCTTCGACTGCACACCAAACGCCTAGGTCTATGACCCCGAACTCACCCCATCCCTCAGCTACGCTTCGACTGCAAACCAAACGCCTGGGTCTGCGACCCAAACTCGCCCCCTCAGGATTCGTGAGCTCCGGCTCGTCCGATCCCTAAACTAATCGACTAAACTACCTCAGTTGCGTGGGCTGCACCAAGGCCAGGATCCACGACTCCAACTCGCCCGATCCCCCGACGCGCACCGACGTCAGGACCCACGAGCTCCATCTCATTCGATCCCTAAAACTAACTGCCTCACCCGATCCCATGGCACGCACCGATGCCAGGATCCGCGAGCTCCGTCTCACCCGATCCCTAAAACTAACTGCCTCGCTGGATCCCATGGCGCGCACCGATGCCAGGATCCGTGAGCTCCATCTCACCCGATCCCCAAAACTAACCGCCTCGGCTGTGCAACGACGCCTTGGTTGATGACTCTGTCTCAACTAAAGAAACACGCACGCTCACCCACTAACAACACCCCCCAGATGATTCTGCCCGAATCACCCGGGGGCTCGGGGGCTACACCCGCGGGTGCGCTCGCGTGCACCCGCTGACAAAACGAAACTTCCCCCGCTGGCAAACACGAAGAACCCCCTAGGCGATTCTGCCCGAATCGCCCGGGGGCTCGGGGGCTACACCCGTGGGTTCGCTCGCGCGCACCCGCCATCAAGACAAAAATCCCCCAGACGATTCTACCCAAATTGCCCGGGGGCTCCTGTCGGGTTCATAAACCTGAGGTCCCTCGTGGACCGGCTTCCCAAAACAAAGGTTTAGCCCAAGCAGACAATGAACAGCTCCTGGGCCGGCCCAAGTAACTGAACGACAGGCCAGAAGGGCGATCCAATCACCGACCGGAAAGCCTGGCCAAGGAGGAACGACGTCCGTTTCTGACTCTGGCCCGCCTCTCCAATCGGAGCGCTCGCTTTGGTCTCCAGCCCACCTCTGGACGGCCTCTCCGATCGGAAGGCTTGATCAAACACCACTTCCGACTCCGACCCGCGTCTTCGACCGGGGGTGCGCTAGACCCTGCTCACTGCTCTTCTCCGACTAGCACGATCAGAGCCGATTGGGACCAACTGACCGGGGACGCCCGCTCGGTAAGGACCAGGAAACGGACGGAGAAAGTAAGTCAGGGCGCACAAGTCAAACTGCAATACTGGGGATCGTACCCTGTACACCTGCAGAAATAGTACTCTACAACCTCCTTGGCACAGCAAAACCCAAGCAGTATTGTAGGCACCGACATTTTCCCCTACAGTATTGTGGGCGTCATTAACTCCCATACGGTAAGCCTCCCCCCACATGCCTCTGAGCATCGACAGTGTTGTGGGCGCCGACTTTTACCGTACCAAGAGAACATGGTAAAACCTATTGCATGCCTCCAGGTACCAACAGTGTGGCAGGTGCCGACGTCTGCCATACCCGAAGAAGACAACACAAACCTCCCACGTGAATCTGACATTCAACAGTGTTGTAGGCGCCTACCATCATCCTGTACCCATCGGCGTGGGCAACAAGGCTTAGTAGCATACATACTCTCTCCCTCTCACTTATAAAGCTATCCCCTTCATCTATAAAAGAGGATACGCTCTCTCCCAAAAAACTCAGTTGATTCAAGTTGATTCAGATCCATTAGACCGATCAAGTTCACTAGTACACAACCACAGAACTGCTAGGTTCGAACCACAAGCATACGCTTAAACACTTAGCTCATAGAGGGGCTCTCGTCGCTTTCGGTCCCTCTGACCAGAGTCCGACTGGACCTCTTATACCCCCATCTTTCTCCTTCTCATTTGTAACCCCACTGCAAACTTCGAGTGCCTGGGCTCAAGAATAAAGTCACCGACCAACTCAAACTGGACGTAGGGCACGTTGCCTGAACTAGTATAAACCCTATGTCATTGAGTGTTAGGCCACCTCCGATCACAACATACGGCAAAACTACAAATATTTACTTGTTGGTCACTTTCTGCACCGACAGTAGCAATATATCTGTAAAAATGTGCTAGGGGATTTATGAAAGAAGTTGCTACCATGTAAACTAAACTTGCTACTTCAAAAATAAACTAAAGTTCGATGGTTACCATGGGAATATAATAAATTTGTTATATAGTATTTACATAAAGGTACTGACCCTCAAAGAGAGTAACAGACTAAAACAAGACAAGCTGCAACATCGGGGGAACTTATTAAAATAAACATTGCATAAGCTGTCAATTAGAGGGGCAAGTTATTATAAAACACATTACAAAAAGCCACGAAACCTGACTTGCTGCCAACTTGGGGATTTATTAAAAAATAAGGGTAGCGATAATGCGATATAAAATAAGACAAGCGGCAACCTAGGGGCAAATTATTAGAACAAGCATTGCATGAAGTTATTGTAAAACTCACTATATAAGCCGGGAAACATGAGGGTAGTGATAAGAAAACAAGCTGCAACCTGGAGGCAAATTGTTAGAACAAACATTGCATAAACTGCCAACTAGACGGGCAAGTTATTATAAAACCCACTGTATAAGCCAAGAAACATGACTAACTGAAAATTAGAGGGACATTTATTAAAAAAACAAGAGTAGCAACACAAAATTAGATAAGCGGCACCCTAAGAGACAAATTATTAGAAGAAGCATTGTATAAGGTGCCAACTTAGAGAGTAAGTTATTATACAACTAATATGTATGATTTAGGAATACATTTGAATCTAAAAGGGTGAGTGAGACCTGAAACCAAAAAAACATTAAAAATAATACTGAAAACTGAAACAAAAAAATCTGAAAAAAACTTGACTAAAAACTAAAAATGGGAGGAAATTCTTTTGTGGCAATTTATGTGTGCAATGGCTAGGAATTCATTCGAACTGAAATCTGAAACTAAAAAAATTAAAAAAAAAACTTGACTGAAAAATAAAACTAAAAAAACTAAAAAAATTGATTGAAAACTAAAACTAAGATGATATTAAAAAAACATGACCGATAACTGGAACTAAAAAATAAAAAAAAAACTTGACTGAAAACTTAAACTAGGGTAAAATTCTTTTGTGTCAACTTATGTGTGCAATGGCTATCCTTTTGTAACAACTTATACATTGTAGGTGAGGCAACTGATAGCAGGATTTAGAAAGACATTCGTACCTGAAAAGGTGACGGAAAACTGAAACTAAAAAAATTTAAAAACTAAACCGAAAACTAAACTAAAAAAACTGAAAAAATAACTAAAAACTGAAATCGAACTAAAAGGAAAACTCAAAGCACACTACAACACACTTGACCTTCTGCGACAATCAGCTATTGTCGTTGAACACTAAATTTACGTCAAGTTATGGATTTGGTGACGTGAGCGCGATGAATTCCCATTTGTCGCCTATCTGACGTGTTTAAACACCTTTGGTGACGAACACAAGTTTTTTTTGTCGCTAAACTTTCGACAATACTGCTTCGTCACTAAATTTGCGACAATGGCTATTGTCATTGTTTGAGGAAGAATTGTCGCTAACTATTTAGTGCCATGATGCAACATGGCAAGATCAATATAAGCAAATACATAATACACATATCAATATAAGCAAATACATAATATAATGGAGGTCACAAATTGATCATATCATTGAACAGTTAATTAATTAAAGTTCAAACTCACCAACCAAAGTTACAGTAGCAGGTCATACAATACATGTTTCAATGATCATATCCACTGACAACAACAGCAAACCACAATACTAGTTTTGTTCACAGGCCACAATACATCTCACAGACCATATGATGCACTGACCAAAATTATAGCAGCCACAAGTTCCAAAGTTTAAAGGCCGCACAATACTTCTCAGAGGTCGCAAAACAATAAAACCAGCAGCATGGTTCAAAAGTTAGAGCTACTAATACTAGGGGCAAACAACCAGCAACCAAACCAAGTTCAACCATCCCTAGGACCAAGCATTTGACGAAGGAAGGACATGGTTTCTTGTGATGCCTTTTTTATTTTTTCGATCTCCTTCGCCTGTTTTGCCCTTGCCATTTCTGACTCTTTCTTTAAAGTCTCCATTGCTATTTCTGATTCTTTCTTCATGGCTTCGAACTCATGCCTAAGGTCTTCTTTTGATATTTTTTTAATTTCAAGATCAGCTCGAAGCTGTTGCACCTGTGCATAAACACCATAAATATGTCGGTGGCTTTACTATGAAATAAATCATCTATTATTCTCTTAGAAGCAATAGCCACTCAAGGCAGCAAGGCAAAATATTCGTTTACTGGACATTATTATGTGCAAACTGAACAACTAAGTACAAGTAGGTTCAAATTGAGTTTACTGCTTTCATGTGTAGGACAGCTAGGTACAAGTTGATTTAAACTGAATAACTAGGTATTTATTCCTAAGTCAAATGCAAATACCCAACTAAGGGACAACAATTCATGTGCAAGAGTAGGACAGCTAGGTACTAGTAGAATCAAACTAAACAACTAGGTATTTATTCCTAAATCACAACTAGGTATATATCTTGATGAGGCACAAATCTGATCTATGTCTTGATGAAGCACAAATATGTAAAGAAAATAACTTCAGAGCATGCATGGTAGGGACTTGATGCACTTGTACCTTTGAGGAAGTGCAACCTTTAGAGCTATTGTTGGAGTTTGGTTGAATTCCTGCAACTTGAAGAAATGTAGTTGATTTCACAACTTGAGAAACAACATGGTTCACTGACTTTGGTTGCTCTTCATCTTGTACTGGTTCAGCCATGATCGCTTCCATATCAGCCATCTTGTGTGCAGTTTATTTTTTCAGATGTACGTCATGTAGCAAAGAAGGAAACAATCTGCAACATGTACGCAAAACTATGGGAATAGAGAAGAAAAGGGAATCAGTCACTTACAATAACTTTCTTGATAGGCTCACTAAATCCTTTATTCTTGCTGCAGTGGAAATCCTTGAAAAGATTAATAGCAGTAGGTTGTACATCTTTGTATTTCTCTTGTCTCTAAATTATTTGCAAAGAAATACAAACAATTAGGCTGATACAAAAATCAATATATATCCATTACTGATCATTGATTGTTTAGTTTCTTACCATGACATGGGCTTGTGCAATGTAACACCGAGATCCTGTACAATGCAGTAACTATACCTTCTCTCGATTTTGTTGTTTTTTAAGCACCTTTCCTGTACATGAAACATTTGTTTAAGTGTTTCTACACATAGGACAAATACAAAAGTGAAGTTACAGTAAAATAATAAACATAAGTTCAAAGCATGTCAACTATTAGATATGCCCTGCTTCTTAGAGGTTCCAGGAGAAAATCGCTAGAACCTAAGACCACAGAGCTAATGGTCCCTAAAATAGAAGCAGGGGGACAACAGTGACCTCAAACTGAATGCAAAAGCGACCACATGCGGATGTCACAACTACCTGATTAAAAATTTTCCTAGCATAGAAATTAGCTAAATGTTCCGGTTTAGATAAGAAGATTTACAAAAACAGTAATAGATCAAGACATTTGGAGGTTTGTCGCACCTTGTGCTTCGGGTTTGACCACATTTGCACTAAGGCCTGCCGTTCATTGTCAGTTATATTATTCACAGGCGATGTAGTTCTCACTTGAGTTGCAGGTACCCCATCAAAGTACTTTTTTTCAGCTTGTGCCTCATGTGACCTTGTCCACACTTAAGCAAATCAGCACATGCATATTGGACTGCTTCACTCTTGGTGTCAATGGTGAATTGGGCCTAGTAAAGAGCATGAAAATTAGAATCTACGAATGCAAAGGATAGATTGAACTTTCATGAAATCAGCAAAATTGAATTTAACTTACACCAAATTTTCCATTGTAGTTTTCAAGATGTGACTTATTTTTCTTGTACTCCTTCCAGTGTGTAAGGATTGGTATGTGCTGCCTAAGTGTGATCCCACCCTCTGATGCAAGCTTGGCAGCTTGGATAGGCGCCTCTGGCCGTCAATTCCCTTCAGAAACATGGATTGGAAACTTCATGCATAATCCTCTACTTAGCCTATCTAGTTCTCTACTTGCGCTTCTTCCTCTTATCCTATCTGGATCTTTTCTTGCAGCAAGTGCACCTAACAACAATATAATGTGCAAATTTATAACAATAAATTTATGACAATGGCATATACATATTTAGAAGTACGATTGAATTTAGAAGGCAGTAAATTTAGGACAATGGCATATACATATTTAGCATTGCAATGTGCAAATAACGAAAAGTGATTTGTTTGCACAAGGTAGATACAGTCACTTGCCTTCATCTGTAATGTCAACCAAGTCCTGTTGCAGGGAGGGATCACTACTAGAAACCAACACATCATGTGTGGGTGTGGCATTTGGCAGGCCTAAGTTGATCACTTGTTGTGGGTCTGGATTTGAAACCAAGGCTACATCCCTTGTTTTCTGCCTAGTGACTCTGTTAGCCACATCTTGTTCCTGAGGTGCCACCACTCTCTTAGATGCTTTTGTTCCTCTAACAGATGTGTTCCCAGATCTTGTTGGATTCTTTGTATGTGCAGCATTAGCAACCTGCAAAGCCTCATTAGGCAAAAAAAAAACAAGCAGAATTGGCACCAAATTTGCTAAATAGCACACTGACACATAATAAGAAACAATAAAGGACAAACAAACATATGCTTAGAAGACTTGGTACCTTGCTAATAACCTCCTCATCTTCACAGTCCCCACTCTCATGACCTGTATACAACGATCCATAAACTTCATGGTCTTCACCCTTTCTCTCCACAGATGTATTGTTCACTATGGGCACTAATGTCTTGATACCAAGCCTCTCCAACTCTCGGTTGTTTTTCATTATTTCTTCATTCCTTGAACGCTCATATTCAGTAATAGGCGCCTCTGTAAAAATCATTTGAGAATAGTTAGAAGGTTGGAATTTAATGAGATTATATGCCTATGTAAAACCCAAGAGCCTACATAAATGCTGCATGTTTAATTAACTTTTCATATTAGACACTGCAAGTTGTATAGCAAGGATGACTTGCTGCATGCACAAAAAGATGTTCTTACACGAGAAGTTTTGCAAGATTAAACATCCAGCAAATATAAAACCCAAAGGAGAATTTAGTTAACCTAGCTACCTAATCATTCATCTATTTAAAGGCTATTACATATATGCTGCTGCCGGACAGGCTCTAGAATCTTTGTTGCTGCTGCTGGATTAGAGAGATAAGCTAACTGTATGCTGCTGCTGCTGGACAGGCTCTCTAGCATCTTTGTTGGACATCATCTAGAAAGCCAAACTGTAATATATGCTGCTGCTGCTGCTACAAAATTGCAGCAAACTTTGCACAAACTATGCTGCTGCTGCAAACTATAGGTTCATTGTATTGATGGGACATTGTATATTATCAGATTCATTGTATTAATCAGTCTAAGGAGATACTATACATTGTAATAAGTCATAGAAGGTATTAATCAGCTTAAGATTAACTACACAGCTAGAGTAAAAAATGAAACAATAAAAATAGTATCCTCAACAAAAATAGATTGATTTATCTAAGCCAAACTAAAGTCACTGCAGGAACAATGAGACTATCTGTTCAGCATACGAAGCAGTCAGGAACATGAACATGATTCAACACCCTCTTTGTCATTGCAAAAGTGACTGAGCACTGTCTGTCATTCTAGAAATCTTTTCCAGGATATGCCTGTTTGCAGTTCTAAAATATTTGAGATGCCTGTATGCAGTTCTAAAAATATGCTCCCAGTAAAAAACATCTACATAAAATTCCTACAACTTTTGTATTCACCACAAAAATTACTTCGGTCCACTATTTTTAATCCAGGCTACAAAATATTCAGTCAGATCTGAGAGAGTCTACAACACAACTTCGAAATTCCATAACTTCTGAGATATCCAACCTCTGCACTACTGAAATTGTAGATAAAAAGAATGTCTACAGACCTCTAGTACTCTGGTTCACCTAACAAGCGACAAAAGTAGAAGGGAAAAACGAAATTGATCTGCTCAGTTACCTACTAAACATGATCTTTGTCTATTCTTTTGTGGTGCCTAGACCCAAAGTAGAGGCTAAACGTGGGGAACAGAAGGGAAATCGACTTATTAATTCCACATATTCATGAGTTTACCTGTTGATTGCTATCTGCTTGCTCCCACCTTCCGACCAGGAGCCATGGTGCTCTAACCTTCAGTTGGGGGAGGGGGTCGCGGCTTCTGGAGGGGGAACGAGGGGGGTCGTAGCTTCTAACGGATGACGCCTACTGCGTGTGACTCGACGTGAAGAGGGCGGAGTGAGGAGCCGAGGCTCGGGGAGCGACGCCCGGAAGTCACGGTCCGGCGGAGTCGACGTCCTGAGAGCCTAGGAGGCGACCCCTGCTGTGTTGGGTCCGGCAGAGTGAGGAGCAGCGATTTGGAATCAGGGGAAATAGCAAGCGCGAGACGTCGGTGGGAGAAGAAAGAGTGAGCACAGAGGTGGTGGGAGAGAAAAAGATGGCGGCAGGTGAAAATTTTGGGGATAGTTTTCATCCGGAGAAAGAGGGAGCACGCGGCGTTGGCGGGAGAAGAAGCAAGCATGGTGACTTTCATCAAGAGAGAGAGGGAGCGCGCGGTGTCCGCGGGACCGCGGGAGAAGAAGCGAGCGTGGTGGCGGCGGATGAAATTTTGGGGATTCAGCAAGCTAGGGTTCGGTGAGACGGTCGTTGGGCCTAACGGGCTAGTTTTTTAGAATAGAAAAAATTGAGGATGGAAAAGAAAAAATGTTTTAGAAATTAGAAAATTTTGAGAATAAAAAAGAAAAAAAATTGAAATGGAACCTCTAAATTGTGGCCTCGAATGTAGTTCTCCCAACCACACCACGCCAAAGTCATTTGAGATTGAGTAAATGATACTTTCCTTTAGTATTGATTTTTCTAGACATCGTTTATCTCATCGAGATATAGAACATTTGGTTTTGGTCATCTATCCATCTAAGGTAGTTTGGACAATTAAAAAATTTGTAATTCAAAATATTATACATGGAGTTGAGCTTATCATGTTAAAATTCAAATCATAAATTGTAATTCAATATATTATACGTGGAGTTGAGATTATCATGTTAAAACTCAAATCATAAATTGTGACGATTCTCCGGTAGCATGCCATGACAAATTGCAACTCGTCGTAATATGGAAATTCTTCTGTTTACAACGACTTCTTCTAGATCTTAGTGACAGACGCATAATTTTTGTCGCAAAGTCATACACCCACCAAATAACGTCGTAAAATACAATGACTTAGCGACAAATTTAGACGTCGTCATGAGGAAATCGTCGTAGAAGGTCATATCTCTTGTAGTGGCAAAATGATGAAACTGAACCACTAATAAAACTGAAAAAAGAAGAAATCACCAAAACACTGAAATACCTACCAATAATGGGAGGTGAAGCACTGAAATAGCTACCTAATAATGAAACTGAAAAAGTAGAAGGGGCACTGATGCACTATAGGATTCCTAGGTTAACAGTGCAACTCGCAAAATAACAATACTCAAGATGGTTCAAGGGAAAAACTAGTAGCTATAAATGATCCTGATTCACAGCAACATTCATGGAGTAATGTGACAATCCGGAAAAATGATGCACAGAATGATTCTTGGAACAATGTAGCAGAAGAAGGCCCCGAGTTCTGCCGCACAAAACTCCTAGGGTGATCTGGCTCCAACACGAGTGGGCAATTTCTGATGCTAAAGCAATCAGATTCTTGGGATAGCTGGAATGCTGTGCATGCTGACAACTCACAAGACAATGCTCAAGTCAATGGAAAGAGACAACTGATTCTGCTGACAAGGCTTGGAAATCAGATGGATGGGATGGCTGAATGAGCCCATGAATCAAAGCTTCAGTAAGATGGTCACATCCATATATTGCACTTATCTTCCAGTAATACTACTGTGCATTGCGAGCTGCAAATAGAACAACGTGTTTTTTTTTTGGCTCAAAATAGGAGCCGGACGAAGGGAAGAGAATTTAGTACACAAACACACTTGTGGTCGGTGAGCGACTTGTAGACGGCGGCGAGGATGCGCCCCGTGACGGCGGCGCAGGTCTTGATGTCGTGTCCGCCGTCGGTGAGGATCTCGGGCTCGACAATGGGCACGAGCCCGAACTCCTTGCAGATCAGCGCGTACCGCGCGAGGCCCTTGGCGTTCTGTCTGATGGCGAACTCGGAGGGCTCCACCGCGGGGCCGACCTTGAGCATGGCGCGCCACTTGGCGAAGCGCGCGCCGGTCTCATAGTACTTGGCGCAGCACGCGCCCAGGGAGTCGAGGCCCTGTGCGGTGGTCTCGCCGTTGGTGCCCGCAATCTCGACGGTGCCCTTGTCGACCTTGATCTCCGGGGCTGATGCACAAAGCCCAACCACGACGAGGGCAGATGCAGGAAGAAAGAAGGGATTTGGATGCGGGGCGAAGAGAGGGCAGACCTTCGACGACAAATCGGAGCAGTTCCTCCGCCGTCGCCCTCAGCAACCTGCCCCACCCACCGCTCGCTGCTCGGCTTCCGACAGCTACGTCGCCGGATTCCGCAGCAGGCTGCGCTGCCGAAACGGAAAGGAGGAGGAGGCTGAAACGAAAAGGAGGAGAAAGGCCAAATGAAGGCGTGGAGCAACTATTGGGCCGGACTTGTTTCAGACGCGTCGCACGGTCGCCAAGGAGCGCGACCAGTCGCGAATTAGACTGCAAAAAACAAGGCCTCCTCCTAGTTCAAGGACATATATTGAGCCCATCTATACCTTTCCCTTATTCCTATACTACCTTATCTCATCCCACAGAAGGCCACGTCGCCTCTCTTACCTGACCATTAGATTTTCCATCAACGGTAGATCCCTCCCGTAAGGTCAAAAGGAGTGAACCAAAAAATTAAAAATAAAAAACCGCCTCCCGAAGCTTCTGCGACGCTACAACGCGCGCGCCCAAGTGCCCTCCACTCGCCGCCCCAGGCAGCGCCGCCGTCGCTCCCGCCGCACCCGCCATCCCCATCGCCTGCTCCCTCCCCTTCCCTAGCTCCCGTCCCTTACCTAATTTCTATGCCGCAACCTCCGCCTCCATCGATGGACGCCGACGGCTGCTCACGCCCACGCCACCGCCGACTCCGGCTTCCTCCGCCGCTGCCTCGGCTTCGTCCCCGCCCCTGGACTCCCTTCACGGCCACCACGAAAGGATGTAACCCTTGTGTGAACCATGTTTGTACGGAGAAAATTGTGCACCTATATATGGACCGTTTCCTGGTCTTACTCCAATTGTTTGCTTCACCACTCATGTTATTCAATTTCTTGCTTACTTGATGTTAGATGCACCCTGTACCTGTGTGGATAGGTTACTGAATGCAGACATTAGGGTTATAAAGCCTAAAGACAATAGACCTTCTGTGAATATACTTCAAAACCTCCAAATATTCTCAGCTTACACACATATACATACTCCATTCTAATATTTGGTAATTATTGTGATGTCCTCAACTTTACTTACAGTTCATAAATTTTTGTAGCAGGTAGTCAAATGGTCTACGTCGAATACATTTTTCACAAAAATGCTGCTTGCTCCATCTCATTTGCTAAACTGTAACAGATCCCTAACAACGATGTTGTACTAATAGGGGACTCATTCGTGCGGGAGATGCATTCAGACATTTGCTTAGAATATGTTATGGATAGGCTAGGCACAGACAACAATATAATTGAAGGAGTTTTTTTCCCCCTTTGGAACAACCACTCTGTATTTTATGACTAAAAAGATTACATGATATGATTAAAATCCCTAAGTGCCAGTATTTACGAATTCTAATATATTTATTGCATTCCACTGTTTCAATGAGCAAAGTTATATAGGTTATACCTTGCTAGCCCGCGCAACTGGGCGGGGGTTCCTGCTAGTATTGTTGAAAACTAGTGACTCGTTGTTCGGGCTGCTGTATATGTATGTACGGCCTTTCACCTAGTAATTGGGTGCAACGTTTTGTTTCGCATGGGCTTTAGTTGGGCTAGAAATGCTTGGGGCCATGACTAGATGGGCGCTGGCTAAGAAGGCTGGGCCAATGAAAATTGAGATGGATGTTTCTCGTATTATATTTCTTTTTGTTGGTCCTCTTTTCATCAAAATACCCATTTCATGAAATGTTTCAGGCTTCATCTTTATTTTTGACAATTTTAGGTCTTAGTTTGAAAATTAGAAAACAAAATATATTCACGGATGCTCACACACAACATTCACCTGGCCCGCATAAATACATTGCACGTACATAAACAAATTTGAAAAATCGTACAATCAGATCTTAAATTAGTATATACGGAAAAAAACTAGCCCCTAATTGGTTTAGCCGTTTAGGGGTACACCTCAGCTACCCATCCACGCTTTGCTTAGTTTCTATTATGAAGTACATTTGAACAATGATGGTTAACGCAACAAATAAGATGCACATTACTATACGTTGCAACTTTTAAGAAAAGTCAACAATTGCAGTTCAGATTCAAAACGTTCAATGTGTTCTAACAAATTATCGAAATAGCTAGGTATTGCAGATTGCTCAACAAAATATTTCCATCAAGAAAAACTAAAAAGAATATTTATTCTCTCTCTTAACTTCTTGAGATCATTATGCCAAAAAAAGGATAGTAGGATCATCATCCATCATACCGTTATAGGTTGATTGGCATTTTTTTTATTGTGACATGTGGCATCTCCTTTCTCTCCAAAAAGCAGAGCAATAACTAATAACCAAAGAGGTGAAAATATGGAATGGGCCTGAGATAAGTTTTTTTTTAAGTAGTGTTTTGATTGTCACCGCTCCACTACGCTCACAATATATAGGACAACAACATCTAGCAAAACAAGTGCAGTTTTGGCTATATTTTTTTTTGTTGGAACGTGTTCGAGTTTGAACTCAATACGAATAATGCTCGCATCTTCTAATGACTTTGTGATCAATGTCAAGAACTATTGGTCTATTGGATAAATCTTTACATTGACGTTTATAGTAGTTTGTGTCGGTGCATGTATATAGGAGCTTCCTTTTAGTAGGGAAAAAAAATCATCAACCAGTACTGGTAGGAAGTGCGTGTAGAAACAGATTTGCATTTTACATTCAATATAGGCGTGCACTAATTCACTTTACATTCCATTTTAAGAGCCCTGCTCTTACGCTTGAACTACTTCAGTAGTACTTTTCAGTGAACGAATAATGTTTTTCTCTCACGACAAATCAGTATAAGCCGTGGATAGCGAACGGGATAGAGTTAAACTTTTTTTTAACTTTGATCAATTATATAGAAAATAACATCAATATTATATCGTTAATTAAATTTATATTATAAAAATGAGAACAGCTTCGGTACTCCTCTTTCTAAAAATTGCACACATCTCAAAGCAACTTATCTAACTAATTAATTCTTTTAAATTATTTTTTCTCTTGATTTCCACGTGAGCCCAGCCTGTCCAGCCCAGCCCGTGTCCAGGTCTAACTCCCAGATCCTTTTTGTTCGGTGGCGGCTCCGTTTACTCGTCGAAGGAGACGACGACAGACGTGAACCTCTCGCGCAGTGTGGAGGCGGTGAGCGGCTGCTTCATGTTCCGCTTCAGGCGCCAGCAAGGAAGACATGGAGGGTGTGCACGACGGGACTCCCGGAGCTGCGCTTGTAGCGGTATCCCCTGGTGCTTGAGACGAAGACTTGATGGCGATGAGCATGGAGCCGGTGCAGGTGCTATAGGCCCAGCTCCGGCCGACATGGTACTGGACATAGACGAAGAGGTGACGGCGAGGAGTGTGTCGGCGCTTATGAAGAAGCAGTTGAAGAAGATGAAAATGACCATATAGCGGCACGCTCATCAAACTGTCGATGCTGAAGCCCGAGACGCTGGGCTTGAGCCCGCCGGTGCAGAGCGTGATGAGGTAGAGGCACACGTCCATCTGGAGCCCTGCGGCCTATCGCATGGCCCAACCCCGCGCGTCGGGTCCGCAAATGCCTCACCTCCGCCGACAAATGCAAGGAGCCACTTGCCTTGCGTGCGTGCATGGATCAAGATGACCTCACGGCATGCCGGAACTAGCTAGCAGCAATCGAGTTTGCATACCGAGAAGGTGAAAGCCAAAAGGAGAGCGTGCGTGGATCACGACTGGACATGAGCTAGGCTTGGATGGGCCGGCCCAAAGAGAAAAATAATTAAGAAAAATTAATTAGTAAGACAAGTTTGCTTTGAGATCGGTGCAGTTTTTAAAAAGAGGAGTGCTATAAAAATATGTTCCAATACCAATCTAGTGATACCTGTTACATATTATAAATATGATTAATTTTTTATATATAATTGATCAAACTTAGTTTTTTTTTTGATTTTCCGAGAAACGAGATGTGTCGAACAAGAGAGCATGTTCTAGGAGCCTCGCGCCAATGCCACTAGAATCACGAGTCTCAAGCCAATCACCCCCAAGACGACGACGATGATGACGATCGCTACAATCGCTTCACAGCGGCTCCCTATAGCGAGGCAGTCGCAGTCGCCGTCGCCGCCGCTATCCGCTACATTATCAGAAGAGAAAAATTCCTATTTGACACCAGAAAAAGTACATCTATCTTATTTGGCACTGAAACTCAAATTCTTTCCTATCTGTCATCGTCTCAAGTTTTTCTTTCCTATTTGACACTTCCGTTAGTTCCGTGAGAAAACGCCATTAAATCTCCTAGTGGGGCAACAGGAAAAGACTGAAATATCCTTTGAGCAAAAGGAAGGCAGGAATTGGAAGCTCGGTCATCTATTGCGACTCTCTATCCTCCCCAAATGTCACTAGCACGGGCGAGAACCGCGTAGGCGGCCGGGCGTCGCGGCCACGGAGGCGCCCGCGCAGCCTCGGAGGCGGGCGCCGCGGCCACGGGGGCAACTGGCGCGGCCTCTGAGGGGCTCCAGAGACCGGGCGCAGCCCGGGCCTACGCGCCCAGGTCCAGCACAGCCAGGGCTGCTGTGGCCAAGCCCGGCGCTGTGCTGTTTGAACACATGAAGAAGAAGAGAAAAGTTAGCTAGTGGAGACGCACGTGCAGGCTCACGTGTCGTCGTAAAGAAACAGAAAAGAAATGAAGAAGCTAGCTGTCTGCACATTCATGCATGATGCATGCGATACGTACGAGTAGCTAAACTAACAAAATTAATTAGTAAGACAAGTTTGCTTTGAGATCGGTGCGGTTTTTAAAAAGAGGAGTATCAGAGCAGTTGCCTATAAAAATATATTCCAATACCAATCTAGTGATACCTGTTACATATTATAAATATGATTAATTTTTTATATATAATTGATTAAACTTAATTTTTTTTTGATTTTCCGAGAAACGAGATGTGTTGAACAAGAGTCAAGAGAGCATGTTCTAGGAGCCTCGCGCCAATGCCACTAGAATCACGAGTCTCAAGCCAATCACCCCCAAGACGACGACGACGATGACGATCGCTACAATCGCTTCACAGCGGCTCCGTATAGCGAGGCAGTCGCCGTGGCCGCCGCTATCCGCTACATTATCAGAACGGTCTCTTCAGCGGCGGCAGTGGCGGCGGCTGCTCCACGGTGGAGGCGGTGCGGCGCTGCTGTTGCTGCCCCAGTCCCAACTCGACGTCCGTGAACTCGCCCTCCTCGTGCACTCCTGACGACGACGGTGGCAGCACGGTGGAGGGACGATGCTGGTGCTCAAGCTCGAGGTCGACGACGAACTCGTCCGCCTGGTACCGTTGCGGCATCGGCGGCGGTGACGTTGTTTCCGGGGCCCGGGCGGAGGCGGCGCACCGCGACGATGACATGGCGCCTGATCGATCGGTTTGCTGATGCCGCTATGACACTGGACGACGTGACGTGATTACAGGGGTGGTTTGGTTTCGGTGGGCCGCTGCTGATGGCGGGGTGCGTGCGTGTGTATATAGAGAGCTCCGATACCGGAGGAGGGCTCCGCGATTCTTGATGGGCTGCAGGCGGGGTCCGACTCCGATAGCGGGCTGAATTTGATGCCCAATTCAGATTCCTGCAAATCGGGGGTTCCAGGATTTGGGATGGACGACGCGTTCCTTGTTTTTACAGGGGAATTGAAGCATCCGTAGGCCGTAGGAGTCAGCCTGCCCACTGGGCCATTGGGGCCCATTCCTGCTATTGTTCCCGTAGACCGCGTGCTCCGTGTCTCTGTCTATGCTTACTTGGTCATTACTTGTAAGCATATCTATATGCTTGAAAGTAGATCGAAAAATACCATATTTTAGATATGAAAAATAGATAAAATTTGAATCATGTTTCACCTATGAACTTATTTTATTTGATGTATTGCTAATAACCTCAATGTGTTATTATGACAATTTTCAATTTTTTGTCTCATCTTCTCTAGAAGTGTTGATAGTCTACGGTAGCACAAAAATATTTGGACCGACCCATGCTGATCACTGAACTAATAATAAGGCCACAATCTTTAGGTGAAATATGTTAGTTAAAGCCTGTTTGGATGCTGTCTCCCAGGCAACAATCTGCACCACATGCAGATGAAATCCTACACCTAGGGATTGTTTGAACCGAGCTGCCTGGAGGCTGCCCGCAACTCATTTGGTTGGAGCCCTAAGATCCTGCCAGGTCCAAGCTAAGCTGTTCAGGTCCAGGCATATATAGGAAAAAGATCGCCTGGGGCAAGGGAAACCCTGCCTGGAGTAATTTGAATGTGATACGCAATTTATTGATCTCCTATGGTCTCACAAAAAACACAACTTGCTGCTGCTCCTGTAATAGTCTAATAGTATTGATTACTTTTGTTTCTTTGAATAGCACGTGGTGCTACTAAAATAACAACTGTAGAAGTGTCTTATCTTTATAGCTCAAAGAATTAAAATATGTTTCTATTTATTTTTAAGGTTTTAAATTAGTACGTAAAAAGAATATAGTGTTAACATGTATTAAATATTTTCACTGTTCTAGATTTGAATCAAGTCAAAATTTCTTAAGTTTCACTAAATGATAATATTTTGTATAGATTTGGTCAAATGTAAAATTATTTGACTCCTGAAAGATGAGAATTGCATATTTTTAGGACATAGGAGTTTATTTTAAAAATATTAATTTTATTAACCATTATACATTAAGAAAAGGTCAGCTGTTTTTTTGGCCCTTTGCACAGCCACACGCTCCCGCGCCTGACGGTGGGGTTGGTTGGAGAGTGGTTAGGGGCCCTGGCGGCGGTGGAGGCGGCCGGGCCAGGTCAGGGTAGGGGAGCTCCATGGCCATGGCGGAGCTCCGATGAGGCCCTGGCGCGCCCGCGGCGGCGGGAGCGAGGGTCGTCAGAGACGAAGAAGAAGACGGCCGCGCGCGCGAGGAGTTGGGTGGGGTGAAGGGAGCCACTGGCCGAAGGCGAGGAGGAAGAGCCGCACGCCGGGGAAGCCAAATCGGAGCGGCCATGTGGCCAGCCTAACGCATGCACTGCCGGTCGTGCGTTAGAAGTGTCCTTAAGAAAATGCACTGATCTATTTTATTTTGCTACCATATGTTTTTTTAGGGAAGCCGTTTGGCGCATTTTATTGATTTGAAAATATTGTTACATCGTTCACAAGGGCTTCAAGAACGAAGCTAGGGGGTTCATCGACCCAAATACAAGCATGCTTTGACTGAACAACTAAACTTGCTAAATTATGCTCTACTCTATTAATATATCTATTACAATGCTCAATAGAAACAGAAGAAAAATCTTGACAAAGCATCTTACGTTCGTCATATATTGGCGCACCAGCTGTTGCTGAGAATCCACCCTGCTTCATCGTCTCTACCACCAAGCTATGTTGGGGACGGCCATGGTCCGGTTGGTGTGGTTGCTATGTGATCTTTGGCCCAGCATCTTCAGCATGAGGTAGACGTTGTTGGGGATGGCCATGAAATTGGCATAGCATGGCCTCCCGAGTAAGGCGTGGTATGGCCCTACGAAGTTGACGACCTAGAAGGAGAGTATCTCCTTGCGATAGTGTATCGCGTCGCCAAATGTGACCTAGAGGGCGATGGTGCCTAGAGGCATCACGCGTCGGCCGGGCATGATTCCATGGAATGGAGACTATGAGGCGTGTAGCTTCCCGACGTCGATCTTAAGCCCGTCGAAGGCATCCCTGCAATGGATGTTAATGCCGCTGCCTCCATCCATGAGGATTTTCATCATCCTCACGATATTGATCATCGCGGTGACTACCAGAGGGAATCGACCGACTTCGACGACGTGATCGGGGTGGTCACTTTTGTCGAAGGTGATCGGCCTTTCTGACCAGCATAGGTAGAGTGGCGTAGCGGGTACGGTGGTGTAAACGTTCTTGTGCGTCGTCCCCTGGCTCCATCGATCTTCGTAGGCGTCGGGTCCTCCAAAGATGAACGTGATGTCGTCAATGTTCGGGAACCCTCCTTGATCACAGTCGTCCCCCTTACGCCGCTTGCCCTTGTTCGGGTGGTCCCTTTTTGCTGCCTTCTCCTCTTCTTCTGTGAGCTGCTTTCTGTAGGCAACACAATCTTTGGCAATGTGGGGTCACCTAAAAACCATGGTTCTAGCATGGCATGATCTTCTCGAACCTGTCTTTGTTGCTTGGCTTCAGCTCGATATCGGACCCAGCCTTGCGTTTGTGGCTCTTCCTTCTTGATTGAGAGGGCCCAGCCCTGTCGGGAGGGGTTTTGATGACTTGACGAAGCCAACGAGCATGAGCTACAGTTGCGTTCCTAAGCCCAATTGAGAACCCAGGTAGGACGTAGTCAATTGCGATGGTGGATCAGTGTCATCGGTCCGGCGTGAATCTTCCCAGATCTCGAAGGCAGTGTTGAGGAGGTACTGCTGACTAAACTTGGTGAAGGCTTCCTTGGTGTTGAGGTTCATGTGGTGGACCAAGGTGACCGGCCCTGCCTCCGCAGCTTCTTCGAGATGGGCGAGGAACGTGTTGATGACGGACAGAAGCTTCTCCTCCCGCGTGGGTTGTTCAGGGTCCTGCAGGTGCAAGTTCCTGAGTTGTTCGGCAATGGAGTTCAAGTTGCCGGAAACGGTCTCGTGGTCTGGTTGTGTCTGGTCCGCGTCGTCGTTGAACTCGGCGATGAAGCCCATCTAAAACATAATGAATCTGTACGCAAAAGGCCCATACCTGGAGCGCCAACTATCGGAGGAATTAACTCCAGCAATACCGATCAGCGTATTCACGCACAGGGAATCAGATGGGTAGCACACAAGACACAGGGATTATACTAGTTTAGGTACATGGTACCCTACATCCAGTTTGAAGTGGATCTCTCTGTATTCGTATGCTCGGTTATAGGGGTGCTGATTATAGCTATGCCTAGAATGTAAAGGAAAATAAGATGACGATCTAGGGGTCCCTACCCCTCCTTATATAGTCTTGGGGGTAGGGTTACAATAGATCCGATCGGTTAACAGATGTGTTTCCTAGTTTGTTACATGGAAAATACAACAGATGGTTTTATCGTATCCCATGAATTCCGGAATGCCGGCTCACTACGCTTGATGACTTGATCTCCACGCTTGCTAATACGCCTAGGGTTCATGGGGCTCATTCCTCATTGTGTTCGGCCTAGTGACCAGGCGTCGGCCGGAATACAGGCCGTGAGGTATCCCGATCCCACATATCCGACAACGTACTTGTTCCCGACAGGGTCTATCCTTGTAGTGTGGTTGTCGATCCTTGTCACGGGTGTAATCCGATGACCTTAGTTGAGCATGACATTGTGTGGGGGGTACGACCCCGGATACCCACGGCAGACTACATGGGCTGCGCCCCTAGGAGTGACCTAGCCCACAAGACAAAGCCTTGCGGAGCACGGCGCTGCTCGACGTGCCTTGCAAGACACCGAGAAGATATCCTGAAGATACCACGATATTTGTTAGGATACATATGATCCCATGATTCCTGTAATCTGTTATTACTTTCCGGTTATCTCCTAGATCTAACCGACTTATAACCCTACCCCCTAGACTATATAAGGCAGATAGGGACCCCCTCAAAGCACACACAACATCATACGATAGCCAATACAATCCAACAGACCATAGGAGTAGGGTATTACGTCGTGCTGATGGCCCAAACCTGTCTAACTCTCGTGTCTCTGTTGCCTTCTTGTTCTCGATTACACACATCTCTGCTGATCAATCTACCTTCATGGGATATCTCTCGGAGGACTACCGATGATATTCTGTCGAAGCTTCTAATCATGATGGCGCCTTGACTAGACAAAACTCTACTGATCTACATCGCCGCCACTTCTTGCGTCGTTAGCACAGCTATCGTCGTTGAACGCGAGGAAGCCGGACACGCCTATAAGGTACAACGTCCGGTCTACTTCATCAGCGAGGTCCTTAATGAGTCCAAAACTTGTTATCCTCAAGTTCAGAAACTGCTATACGCCATTCTGGTCACGTCGCGCAAGCTTCGCCATTACTTCGAGTATTACAAGATCGTCGTGGTCACCGAGTTCCCTCTAGGGGACATCCTCCATAACAAAGAGGTCATTGGCCGCATCATCAAGTGGGTTGTCGAGCTTGGCACTTACTCCATCAAATTCAAAAGCAGGCCTACCATCAAGTCATAGGCACTCACTGACTTCGATGCCGAGTGGACTGAGATCCAAGAGCCCATCCCCGCTACTTGCCCCGAGCACTAGGTGATTTACTTCGATGGCGCCCTCAACATCAATGGTGCTGGTGCTGGCATTTTATTCATTACGCTGACCAAGGACAAGCTCCGATACGTTCTCCGAATTCATTTTCCAGCTTCCAACAATGCCGCCAAATATGAAGCATGTGTCCACGGACTCTGTATAGCCGTCGAGCTCGGCGTCAAACGTCTCATGGTATATAGAGACTCCACGCTAGTCATCAACCAGCTCAACAAAGACTGGTCCTGTTCCAGTGAGAAGATGGACGCATATTGCGCCAAAATCAGGAAACTCGAAGGGAAGTTCTACGGTATCGAGTACCACCATGTGGTACGAGATCAAAATCAGCTCGCCGACCACCTATCTAAGATAGGCTCTTCTCGCACCGTGATTCCGCTTGGGGTTTTCGTTCAAGACCTGTTTACACCATCCATTAAGGAAGAGAAGGAAGTTCAAGAAATCCCCCATGCCGAGCAGTTGGTACTTACAGTACCTTCGCCGACCGCTGACTAGAGGGAACAGTTCATCAAATACCTCACCAGCGCCGATGTACCCACCGACCAGACCAAAACTAAACGCCTAATCCGTCGCAGCAAGCATTACATGCTGGTAGGCGGGAACTTGATGAGGAAAAGTGCCAAGGAAGGGATACTACAGAAATGCATCACCCAAGAAGAGGGAGTGAAAACTACTTCTCGAAATTCACTCTGGTTCCTGTGGCAACCACGTGGCCTCAAGAAACCTGGTCGGCAAAGCTTTCTGAGCTAGTTTTTACTGACCCATGGCCATCACCGATGTAGAAGACCTCGTCCGATGTTGTGATGGATGTCAATTTTTCGCCAAGCAAATACACGTGCTGGCATAAGAACTACAGACCATCCCAGCTTCCTGGCCTTTTGCATGCTGGGGATTGGACATGATTTGGCCTTTCAAGCCTGCGCCAGGTGGTTTCCGGTATGTGTACGTCGCCATTGACAAGTTCTCCAAGTAGATCGAATACAAACTGCTTGTTTCGGCTACTACAAAGAAGGCAGTCGAACTCTTCGAAGATATCA
The DNA here is from genome assembly GCA_904845875.1 of Miscanthus lutarioriparius. Taxonomy (NCBI): domain Eukaryota; kingdom Viridiplantae; phylum Streptophyta; class Magnoliopsida; order Poales; family Poaceae; genus Miscanthus; species Miscanthus lutarioriparius. The sequence continues at coordinate 99,789,373 of CAJGYO010000010.1, read as the reverse complement.
TCCATAGATTCAGTCTCCCAAACAGCATTATCACCGACCTCGGAACTACATTCACTATTCATCATTTTTGGGACATCTGCGAAGACTGATGCTTCTCCATCAAATACATCTCCGTTGCCCATCCAAGAGCCAATGGCTAGGTCGAACGGGCGAACGGCATGATCCTTGATGCCCTCAAAAAGAGGTTGTATCAGAAAGAGGAAAAGTATCTAGGTAGATGGCTCAAAGAGCTCCTAGCTGTGGTCTGGGGACTGCGCACTCAAGCTAGTCGCAGCACTGATGTGTCTCCATACTTTTTTGTCTATGGCTCAGAAGCCATACTTCCAGTGGACATTGCCTTCCGAGCACCTAGGGTGGAACATTATAATGAAGAGCAAGCCGCAGCTATTTGGATAGAGGACATCGATAGGGACGAAGAAGAGCGCCTGATCACTTGCATCCGCACAGCCAAATACTTAGAAGGCTTGCGAAGATACTATAACCACAACATCAAAGGTCGTTCATTTGCTGTCAGCGACCTCGTTCCCCGTAGAAAATAGAAAACCAAAGGGATGCACAAGCTCTGCTCCCCCTAGGAAGAGCCTTACGTGGTCAAAGAGGTTACCTGACCAGGGTCTTACCGGCTATGTGACTTGGACAGAATCAATATCCCCAATTCATGGCACATCGAGCACCTTATACGTTTCTATCCTTGAAACGCTCTAGATATGTACTCTCCACTCCATAATGAATGAAGTTTTTGTCGCCATAATTTGTCTCCATTATTTCTCCATTACGGTTTAATCTCCATTTATAGTCGCCAGCTCTAAGCTACTCCTTAACAAACTCCAATACGTGATCTCCATAAACGCTCCGCCACGTTTCTTCATATCTCCAAGATATTTCGCCAACCATCGAGCAGCACACGTTTTGCTCTGTGTTCTTTGGAGAAGACCCAGTCTCTGATCTCTCCCTACACGTGCTATGAGCTCCGCGCTATGCGTTATGGGTGGTCGGCTGTGGTTCCTCGGTCACGCCTGTTCCTCCTACATGTGCATGGGCTCCGCGCTCGATGTTATGGAATACGGGCTAGCCAAGGCCAGGAGCCTAGTAACGAACTAACTGTTCGGATGCTACTTATACCACATATAATTATGTTAGGGTTAACACTACATCTATTTTTCATCAAAATACTGACAAACTGTATAAACATGCACATGTCACTTTACAACATTTATACAAATACATAAATGTTTGTCTGCGCCCTCGCGCATTTTAACTATCCTCTCCAGCTATTATAGATTACTCTCCGAGCAGGTCATTATGTTTGGCCCTCCCCGTCCACCTCGCTGAACAGGTCGACGTCTCTGACTGGCCTCTTCGCCGCGTCCTCCACCTCATATTCTAGCTCCTGCTGCTTCATCGCACCAGTCCCTCTGGCGAATCCGGCACCTATCGCTCATAGATCGATGGTAGGGTAATGAGACCGGACTACTGCCAGGGCATGGGTCATGGCGGAGACAGTGGCGTTGCGGTTGAAGCTTTTGAAGTTCTCCCACGCCGCCTTGCACCTGTCGATGATGGTGTCCGGATGAGGTGGCTTGTCATAGGGCTGAGGAGCTGCCTCCATGTCGATGCAGTCAAGCACCAGCCTGACTTCGGCCACCACGACGTCGAGCTTTCACCTCTAGGTTTGTGCCTCCAGCTCCAGCACGTCGAACTGGGCCTTGGTCCTTCGATGGTATTCTGCAAGCACCGAGAAGATCCGTCAAGCGAATAAGTCACTTAAGCAACAACTCCGACCATGAACTACTCACCTTTTAGCTCCTCGGCCAGTTTCTCCGCTCGCCCAGATGCCTTCTTCTCCTCCTCTTGGAGTTGACTGATGACCTGACGCAACTGGCCGAGCTCCACATATTGCTCTACAAAAGTGACGATCATCAGCAACACTAAAGCTGTTCGTCAATATAGAACAAGTTCACCGATCCGCAGTACCTTTTTTCTGCTCGGAGAGGCTTCTTAGCTGCTCGGAGCTGCGCTCCAGCTGCTCGGAGCTGCCCCGCAACTGCTCGAACATGGTCGCCAGCTGCTCAGATAAAGCCCCCTTTTGTTATTCTAGATCCCGCATGTTAGATTCGGTAAGACCCCGCTCGCGCTGGGCCCTCTGGACATTTTTCTCCATAAGCTTCACCGCCTCCTTCAGCTTCGTGTTCTCTTTGGTGAGGGACTCCATCCTCTTGATCAGCTGCCGTCATTGTTCGGTAGTTCGTGCTATGACCTGCAAAAGCACCAAGATTATGAAGAACTCCAATCTCCAACGTCAAAGACGAACATTGATGACGCAATACTAACCTTGATCTGCTTCATCGCCATGGAAAGGGTGGACTCTAGCCTCCTAACCTCCCTGGTGGTGTCCTCCTCTTCCACGACCACCACCTCATTGCCCCGCTTGCGGAGGATCCAGACGGCTTGAGGTCATGCTTCCTCACACTCAATCTCTTCCACCTCATCCTCGTTCTCCACAGCTGGTGGTGGAACCTAGGGGCTCGATGGTTGTACAGCGTGTCCGACCACGCCCTTCGATGTCTTCAGGAATGCCGCCTGCTCCTCTGGCAATACTGTCTTCTTTGCCCTAGACTCTGGTGTGGCGTCAGCAACTCCAGCATCCACCTCTGAAGACCCGGTGGCTCTCGCCGTTGCCTCGGGCATCACCGCCGACTCGTTCACCATCCGGCGCCAACCGTTCTCCGCTACCAAGACCATCAGCAGCGGCGATCGATTCCTCCACAGGCCGCCGAGCGCCCGGGGACTCCAGGACGGGGTCTGCCGGCATTGCCTCCGCGCCGGGACCAGCCACTGGCTGTTCGCTAGTCTAGACGGATGAATTCAAATCCTCCGTATGCCTCGCCCTATATCAGATGACGAGGTGCTGACAGTACCTTCCTCAGGCTGAGTTGTTGGCCGGGCGTCCATTGCCTTCGGCCAATCACTCCTTGGCACGCCCAAGAAGTACGCCGCTCGTTCCTGCAAATGGGTCTTTCCACAAGTGAATCAGTTTATTGCTCGACAATGGTACAGGATAAAAAGCAACATGAACAAACAATTGAGACTTTTACCTGAGGAGGTGGGTTCGTGCAGTTGAAGGCTCTCGTCTGCCCTGACACACTGAACTAGGCATTGGGAGTGAATTGTTCAGCTACTCGGTGTATTACAGCATCCCTCGACAGCCTCTCTGTCCTCTCCCGGGTGCCGTCAGTGTCCTCCTTGAAGTCAAAGCCTACGTGGGCCCTCTCCTTGCAGGGCTAGACGTGGTGCACTATGAAGCTCGCCGCCACTAGTCCGCCGTTCATCTTTACGCCCTTTATTAAGCAGAGGAGCTCCCTCACCTGATCCATATCAGCACTGCTCGGCTTCTCCGACCAGCTCTTCTGGTTCTCTGGAACGTGGTCGACGTCGCAGCGGATGGCGAGATGGCTCTGCTTCATGTAGAACCACCTGGCATTCCACCCCTTTAGCAAGGTGTTCAATGGTACAGTGATGTACTCGCCCGCCATCCCATCGTGGAGTTGTAGATACACGCCGTCGACCACCCTGGAACCACCACTGCCCTTCTTCTTCAGCCATAACAGGTGATGGAAAAGATTGAAGTGGGGAAGAATCCCAAGATACGCCTCACAGAAATGGATAAAAATAAAGATGCGCAAGATGGTGTTTGGTTGGAGATTGATCAAACTAACTCCCTAGAACTCCAACAGATCCCTCAAGAAAGGTTGAATAGGAAATCCTAACCTGTGCTAGAAATAATCTTCAAACACTATGGCTTTGTCGGTATGCGGCATCGGGTAGGGCTCACCGTTGGCCAGTCGCCAACTGGTGGTGACACGGTCCGGAAGAACGCCCGCCTCCACCATCCCGTTGATCTCCGCCTCTCCCATGGGCGACGGCACCCACTCGTTGTCACGGCTGGCTCCGGCGGTCGCCTTCTTTGGGTTACCAGCTCCCTTCTTCAGCGCCATCACTCAGATTTGGATTGGGATTGGCGGCGAAAGCGCGTGTGGATGTGAATCGGGAAGCGCTAGGGCTAAGGAGAAAGACAAAGTGGCGAAGGTGGGAGCGCGGAGTGCAGAGGCGTAGTTATAAAGCACTCCCCCCACTTTTCGCATTCAAGTGTTTTTGGGAAACCGCTCCACGATTTGCGCCTCTCCAAATTCTCCAAAACGGTGTGGTGGGCCGTTACCTAGGCTTCCGCGCAACTACAACCCATATCGCCCATTTTTCGCCATAATTTGTTACTGCACACCGAATATTCACCGACTTCTCTACGATCCATTAAGGCTCAGTAACTCCTACTGTACAGCCATTACTCTGGTTTTTTCTCCACGATTTGATTTCTCCAAGGTTTCCACTTGTGGCTCGGGGACTACGTCATCAATACGACTTGGTTCCTCACCACACTGGGGATTTTCTTTGGTTCACTATTGTTTCTGACCCTGGCACCACGTGACCACGTCACCTACTGTCGGCTCGGGGACTAAGTGGGCACATTTCACCTTGCGGTGAGTGTGCGTTTTTTATTCTAGGGCACTACTCGGGGACTAGCTGCCTGCTCGGCTGGTCTTCTATTTTTCTTCTACTTTGGACCCTGACACTACGTGACTACGTCACCTACTGTCAGGCTTGGGGACTAAGTGGGCGCACTTCACCTTGCGGTGAGTGTGTGTTTTTTTATTCCAAGGCTATGCTCGGGGACTGGCTGCCTGCTCGGCTGGTCTTCTATTTTTCTTCTACTTTGGACCCAGACACTACGTGACTACGTCACCTACTGTCAGGCTCAGGGACTAAGTGGGCACACTTCACCTTGCTGTGAGTGTGTTTGCTTTAATTTGGAAGACGCCGCGCCTCCTGAAGTTGAAGAAGACTATTTCCCTTTCTCGTGGTCGGACTCTAAGTGGGCACACTTGGTCCACTACGAGAAAATTTTCGAATCTGAACTTGAGCTCCTTACATCCTTATGGCAAGCCTTACTTGGGATACACTAGTTGGCGATGGTTCACAACTGCTCGGTGATGGTTCACAACTGCTTGGCAACTCATCACGATGGTCGGACCATGAGTCTGACTGCTCGGCTTTGTTCACACCTACTCGGACAAGCTCAAGACGGCGTTGCACAACGGATACAAGGCACTTGAGGACTAGCTGTGGGGGGGTATGACCTCGGATACCCATGGCTGACTACATGGGATGTGCCCCTAGGGGTGACCCAGCCCACAAGACGAAGCCTTGCAGAGCACGGCGCTGCTCAGCGTGCCCCGCAAGACACCGAGAAGATATCCTGAAGATACTACGATATCTGTTAGGATACGTATGATCCCATGATTCCTATAATCTGTTATTACTTTCCAGTTATCTCCTAGATCTAACCGACTTGTAACTCTACCCCCAGACTATATAAGGCGGATAGGGACCCCCTCAAAGAACACACAACATCATACAATAGCCAATACAATTCAACAGACCATATGAGTAGGGTATTACGTCGTGCTGATGGCCCGAACCTGTCTAACTCTCGTGTCTCTGTTGCCTTCTTGTTCTCGATTACACGCATCTCTACCGATCAATCTATCTTCATGGGATACCCCTCGGAAGACTGCCGACGATATTCTATCGACACATGGCTAGCAACAGGAGCTTAGGGCCTTAGCATTTGACACCGGTGTGGTATGGGATGCGCTTCATCATCTTCGAGTTTTGGGAGTTAGGTCCTCAGTGTTTGGCAATGATGTGGTATGAGACGTGCTTCGTCAACTATATAGGTTTTGTTGTTGTGCTTTGGTGTATGCTTGCGAAAGTTGTGCTGGTCTCTATGCCAGCCTTGATGTCGATAGCGCCTTTGGTCTCTTAAGTGGCCCACCTATGTTTCCTGAGGCCCAGCCGGTACCACGTCTCGGGCCACTACCATCCTTGGATTCGAAGTATATAATAGAGAAAACCCTAACTGACATCACATTTTTCTCACCACACCCAGCCATGGGCCGCACACTTCTCCGGTCCCTTTCTCCGTCTGTCTGCTTCACCCCATTCTCTCCCAATTGCCACTCCCCTTCTACATTCCCATCACCCACTGGGAGATCAAGCAGGAGGCACGACACATCTAGCAGGAGGCATGGCACATCGAGCCGTGCCCCAGGTCTGCCCCCTCCTGACCATGGCGCGTGGGCTCTCCCCTTCCTAGTGGCAGCGTGCGGGCATGACCCCAGTCCACTTCCAATGGTGGATGTGAGGCGAGAGCGATGTGTGGCAGCCCGACCTGGCCGAGGGCTAGGTGTAGCGGCATGGCCTAGCTTCCTCTCCTCTCAATTTCGCTCACAGGCATGGATGCACCTCTCAACCTCGCTCTTTCCCTCCTCTCAATCTCTCTCTCTCCTCACAGGTACATGGCGCGAGGAGGTGACGAGATAGGTGATGAAGCGGCGGGGCGGGGCAAGGAGATGACAACATGATAGGGCAAGGAGGTGGTGGTCCATCACAGTCCACGACGCGACAGTGGGCTTGGCGGTGAGTTTGGTACTAGGCTCGACAGCGGGCTCATCGATGGGCTCAATACTAAGCTCGGCCTGGTCATGTTTTTTTTGTATTTTTACTCAATTTTCATAGACGGGCATGCACCGTCTCTATCATGGACAACAGAGACTTTTTCCCCTCTAGTCATGCACGTACACTGAGCACCGCTATTGTACATGCATCATCTAATTAACGCTAGCTGATCCTCTTGTATCTGTTTCGTCAACTTGAATTTTTCAATCCTCCTCCTTGCTATCGCATGGAGGCCGCAACAAACACGAGAATAGGCAGCCGAAGACCTGGTCCCTGATCGCTCCACACAAGCGCCCTACGGCTCTGCCTGCTGCTCGGCTGCTCATTAACGACTACTGTCCTAGGTCGACGTCCACGAACTCACCCTCCTCGTGTGCTCCCGGTAGGCAGCCACTACTGTAGAAATTAACTGTAGGGGCGGCTCTAGAGCCTCTGTAGGGGCGGCTGCGCCAGCCACCCTTCCCAGGGTGTTCCTACAGAGGGTGCCTCTGTAGGGGCGACTAGTGTTTTCAGCCGCCCCTACAGTGCCCTTTGTAGGGGTGGCTGGTAATATCAGTCGCCCCTGTAGTAGACTTCTGTAAGGACGGTTCAATCAAGAACCGCCCATACAGTGGATTTTCCAGCAAAAAAAATAATTCAAATTCAAATCTGACCACATATATATATATAATTCAAATTCGAATCTAACCGTCACAAATATACACATATAGATCCACAAACACAAGACCATTATTTAGAACATCATCACAAGTCATAATTCACAAAAGTCAGGTTCTAGAGCTACTGCTAGTAGCCTACACCGTACAGAGTCTGATATATGAACCAAATCATTGCTTCTTCAAAACTGAAAATTCTAAAGTGACCATGACATACAAATGCATACTATGAGTAGTAAGATTGTCCACCTTAGCCAAGGGTTTCACCAGCACTACTCCACCCATGGACCAATGTACAAAAATTATCAGTACTGCAAACCTGAAAATTAAACAAATACATAGTGTGAGTCTAAGATAGAACATACATTCAGAAAATAGCCTGATATGACATTGCAAAAAGACAGACTAAGGCAAGCAAAAAGTAAAAGTTTATTCACTACTAATCTGATGATTATAAACTAAGGAGAGCTAATATGTACATGTTGCTTGTAAGAAGATAAGTTGCTGCGTTATTTCCACTACACATAAATCTGAATAAATATTCCTACACATGCCTATGTAAATAGAGCAAATAGAGACAGACAGCTGTGCCTATGTAAATCAAAGTTTTCATGACCCATCATCATACATAAAAAGAGACCTGTGGGATACTGCCAAAGATGATTCCAAGCTATGACAAACAGAATAGGGGTTTGCTATTTCAAGCTATGATAGAATAGGTGTTATGCTATATATGATGATAAATTCAGTGTTGTAAACCTTGATTGTTACAACCTTAATTTACATAGCTTGATTAAACACTTTCAATTAATCTGGTAAAGGCATGTATAGTCTGTAGAATACATACTTGTCATTTTTTATATCCCAAACTGTGCAGCCAACAGGCATTTAGAATCCGCATTTATTAAGATTGTGCACAGCCATGCACGCAAATATACTAACTATTATGTAAATCTACTGTCAATGAATATGAAAATAGCACCTTCAGCAGTATTATCACTAGGACAGCCCAAATATTGATTGTGATTAGAAGTTTTGGTGCTAAGTAATGTGATGAATTGCTGCCATAATGCGATGAATTGCTACCATTGATGACAAACCCCGGCTATATTTATCTATCACAGGGTATTTGAAAAATCCAAGGCATCAGCTTGTATGAACTTCCAGAATCATACTGCAATGCAAAAAAAGATGGACTTAACTATCTCAAGGTCATGCCAGGAAGGTGCATAGCAACCGACTGCTTTGAGAGGGATGACATGATCCCCTCATTCAGCTGTGGATAGCTCTTCTCTTCAGCCATGCTCCTGCTGCCCTACAACAAGAGAGAAAAATCACAATGAATCTCATTTGCATGGAACAAGCAATGTACAGGAATGTTTCAGTAACTCATCTGCTACAGTACTTGCAGCAAAAGTCCAATAAAATGCATTTGTAAAGAGATTTTTACATTTATCAATTCCAATAGGATTTGATCTGGGTGTGATCACCAGGATGAGGACACAGGAAGCACAGTACCACAGAAGCAGCAGCAGGTTATATAGAACAACAGTAATTATGAGTTGCAATAAAAAATCCAAATACTAGTAGATGTAAACTCACACTTGAATGATTTGTGTGCTCTCATGATTTCCTCGAAGTATTGTAATTCTATCTCTGTAATGGAATTTCAAAGCCACTAACCTACAAGAAGTGAAAATATGATCACTAGCTAGTAGTCATCAAACAAGAATTGTGTAAACAATTCTGTATGTTCAGTTAAACAAAATGAACTCTCTAGTGAAAATGAACTATAATGAGCTTGCCACGGACTACAAAATAGCAAACTAGATTTAGAAAGGTAGCAGAGTCACCTTGTGCAGATAGGCTATCGTCACCCTTCTTGTACTGAGTCACCTTGTGCAGAGTATGCTTCCAGCACTCCTTGTTCTTGCAGTAGGTCTTTTTGGTCCGAGGAATGTTCACCTGTATAACATGTGAAACAAATAGTCAAAGGCATATATTCAGCAAGCCTATAATGCCATAACAGATTACATCCAATTCTGCATCATATTTCTGCAGCATACTTTGATCTTTAGTTGGTCATAAAGTTGAATGAAAAGAAATTCTTGGCGCTACAATAATTCTGCAGCATATTTCAAGCATTTTGTACTGACTGCTACGTCTTTTGCAAGACCTCAAAAGCAGTCAAGATCAGAATAGGCATATTTCTAGGCTGCATTCATGAATCATAAATATGTTTGTGCCACACAACAAGGCTGAACTAAAAATCAGAATATGTCATGTGTTCCATAGGTAGAGTTAAAAACAATCTTTCTGTAGTAGAGCAAAAAGGCCTAGTCAATAGGCTTAATAATTTTCTAGTAGCAAAGCAATATGGGTAAATTGCCCAAATCCTCCCAAGAGTAGACTAGTAGTAACTGAAATCAATGACCATCGAGACTGAGACACTCCATACTGAGTTCATACAACACCTGTATCTCAAGGTAATACTAGTGTTTGCCAACTACAATTCAGCTATCTACGGTGAAAAGAGACATATCAAATCCATGTGGGAATGGAGATAGGACGGGGACTGGGATTGGGATTAGTACCTGGGGCTGCCTGTACTAGGATGGCAGACGTGGTCTTCTGGTGGTGGTTCGCTGCTACCTTCTCGGAGATGCCGCCGGTGGGCTTAGTGGCGGGGGCGCCGGTGTGTGCCTTCTACTGCCATGGAGATGAGCGCGAAGGCGTGGTGCGGGGCGCAGGAGACGGCGCCATGGATTCGGCCACCCTCGCCCGAGCTGCTGTAGATCTGGCCGCCCACGCTTGAGCACGAGCCGTTGGAGCACCGGCGCACAGATGAGTCCAGGCGACGGCGCTGCCTGTCAGCGGAGCACAGATCATCCAAAGCGGTGGAAGGGCCTAGAGTTACGGGCTTACAGCGTTTTTGCGGCAGCGGTGGAACGACCTTGCCGTGAAGGGCCCTAGTGGCGGGGCTTCGGATCTCTGGTGGCGGCGACCTGCGAGGGAGTCGGCGGCGGTGACCTGTGAGGGAAGGAGGGAGTCGATGGTGGTGGGGAGCGACGATTGGAATGCGAAGGAGAGAAAAGGTTGCGAGATTTGGGGGAAAAGGCACGAAAGATTGGAGTCACGGGCCGGGAGGCACCCTCTGTCCGCGCGCTTTTTTTCCGTGTCTCTCTGCCGTGTGGGCCTTGGACAGCTTTTCAGTTTTGCGCTCGCGCCAGTGTGCCCGCCAGGCGCGAAAAAAAGATTCCCCGTCGGTGCACGAAATTCCCGGTACAAAATTTTATAATTATATTTTTATAGATATATTTACATATACAATAACTAAAACAACTCCAACAGTTTAAAATTGCAAAATTGAACCTTTAGAAATGGGAAAAAAATTAAAATTGTAAAAAATTAAAATCAAAACTACTAAAATAATTTTGAGACACCAAATGATCTTAAATGAAAATTTGATAAACATCAAAGTTGTAGAGGTCATGAAGATCTACAACTTTTATTTTGGTCATCTTGTCATTTGACAAAATTTGAACCTTTCAAATTTGAAATTTTGAAAAACGACAAGTTCGAACCAAAATTTGAGACCCAAATTGATTTAAACATAAAAAGCGATGAATACCAAAGTTGTTCAACTTATGAATATCTACAACTTTTATTTTGGTCATTTTTTCATTTGACAAATTCTTAGCCCACATTGTTCACTAATCTTACAAATGTCTTATATAGTTTATAAACCCTTACGAGAGATGTGTCACATTTGTGAATAATGTCGTTACCACTTTGTCATATGAAGAAATGACCAATACAAAAGTTGTGGATCTTGATGAGTTATTCAACTTTAGTATTTATCACTTTTCAGCTGAAATCATTTGGGGAACCAAAATCTTGTCTGAAGTTGCATTTTTTTGAAATTCAAAATTTAAATTGCTCAAACTTTTCATATGTATATATTGACAAAACCAACAAAATAAATTGATAGATAATGATTTTAGAAAATTTTAGAAAAAAAAATCATTAGATTTGGAGTTAATATGAGGAAGAAAAACTAGTTATAAAGTTGACCCACAGATTAAATAAAAGAAATCACACTATTCACTATGATCATGTAAGGATCATTTAGAACAGTGTGATTTCACTTTTTAATCTGTGGATAAACTTTGTAACTAGTTATTCTCCCTCGTACTAACTCCAAATGTGATGGGGTTTTTTTCCTAAAAATTTCTAAAATCATGCTTCAGCATTTAAGTTTGATCAAACTTGGATGTGACAATGTTTTAGACATTTTAAAATTTGAAATTTGAAATTTGACAAGTTAAAACCAAAATTTCAAACCCTAAATGATTTCATATGTAAAAGTGATGAATACAAAAGTTGTTCGACTCATCAAGATCTACAACTTTTATTTTGGTTATCTTGTCATTTGATAAAATTTGAACCTTTCAAATTGAAAATTTTAAAAAACGACAAGTTCAAACCAAAATTGGAGACCCAAATTGATTTCAACAAAAAAGCGATGACTACTAAAATTGTTCAACTCATAAATATCTACAACTTTTATTTTGGTCATTTTTTTATTTGACAAATTCTTAACGCACATTGTTCACTAATCTTACAAATGTCTCAGTATAGTTTATAAAACCTTATAAGAGATGTGTCACATTTGTGAACAATGTCATTACCACTTTATCATATGAACAAATAACCAATACAAAAGTTATAAATCTTGATAAGTTATTAAACTTTGGTATTTATCACTTTTCAGCTGAAATCATTTGGGGTACCAAAATCTTGTCTGAAGTTGCATTTTTTTGAAATTCAAAATTTAAATTGCTCAAATTTTTCATATGTATATATTGACAAAACCAACAAAATAAATTGATAGAGAATGATTTTAGAAAATTTTAAGAAAAAATTCATCAGGTTTGGAGTTAGTACGAGGAAGAAAAATTAGTTACAAAGTTGACCAACAGATTAAAAAAAATCACACTATTCACTATGATCATATAAGGATCATCTAGAACAGTGTGATTCCTCCTTTTAATCTGTGGGTAAATTTTATAACTAGTTGTTCTCCCTCATACTAACTCCAAATGTAATGGTTTTTTTTTCTAAAAATTTCTAAAATCATGTTTCAGCATTTAAGTTTGATCAAACTTGGATGTGACAATGTTTTACACATTTTAAAATTTGAAATTTGACAAATTCAAACCAAAATTTCAAACCCTAAATAATTTCATATGTAAAAGTGATGAATACAAAAGTTGTTCGACTCATCAAGATCTACAAATTTTATTTTGGTCATCTTGTCATTTGATAAAATTTGAACCTTTCAAATTTGAAATTTTAAAAAATGACAAGTTCGAACTAAAATTTGTGACCCAAAATGATTTTAAAATAAAAAGTGATGAATAACAAAGTTGTTCAACTCATTAATATATACAACTTTTATTTTAGTCATCTTATTATTTGACAAAATTTGAACCTTTCAAATTGGAAATTTTAAAAAACGACAAGTTCGAACCAAAATTTGAGACCCAAATTGATTTCAACATAAAAAGCGATGAATACCAAAGTTGTTCAACTTATAAATATCTACAACTTTTATTTTGGTCATTTCTTTATTTGACAAATTTTTAGCACATATTGTTCACTAATCTTACACATGTCTCATATAGTTTATAAAACCTTATGAGAGATGTGTCACATTTGTAAACAATGTCGTTACCACTTTGTCATATGAAGAAATGACCTATACAAAAGTTGTAGATCTTGATGAGTTATTCAACTTTGGTATTTATCACTTTTTCAGCTGAAATCATTTGGGGAACCAAAATCTTATCTGAAGTTGCATTTTTTTGAAATTCAAAAAATTTAAATTGCTCAAACTTTTCATACCAACAAAATAAGTTGATAGAGAATGATTTTAGAAAAAAGAAATCATCATATTTAGAGTTAGTATGAGAAAAAAAAACTAGTTACAAAGTTGCCCCACAGATTAAAAAAAGAAATCACACTGTTTACTATGATCATGTAAGGATCGTATAGAACAGTGTGATTTCTCTTTTTAATCTGTGGGTAAACTTTGTAACTAGTTGTTCTCCCTCATACTAACTCTAAATGTGATAGTTTTTTTTTCTAAAAATTTCTAGAATCATGCTTCAGCATTTAAGTTTGATCAAACTTGGATGTGACAATGTTTTACACATTTTAAAATTTGAAATTTGAAATTTAACAAGTTCAAACCAAAATTTCAAACCCTAAATGATTTCATATGTACAAGTGATGAATACAAAAGTTGTTCAACTCATCAAGATCTACAACTTTTATTTTGGTTATCTTATCATTTGACTAAATTTAAACCTTTCAAATTTTGAAATTTGAAAAAAGACAAGTGGGCACTGTAGGGGCGGCTGGTGATTGAGCCGCCCCTACAGATCAGCCCCAACTGTAGGGGCGGCTCAGGTTACCAGCCGTCCCTACAGTGCCATCAGTAGGGTGGCTGGGCTGCTGGGGCCCGAGGACGCCCACTGTAGAGGCGCCCCAACCCTAGCTGTCCCTACAGTAAAAATGCTCGCGTTCTTGCTGTAAGAATCTGGTAAGCGGTTGTGGCATCGATCTCGCTCGTTGAGGACGATCGAAGAGTAACAACACCCTGTATTATTTATTAGCGCGTATATAGCTCGATCTATAATTTGCGAATACGTACGGACGTCGAAGGCTGCAGCTACCTGCCTGATTTGTTGATTATAAATTATTATATAAGATGGCCATATATATAAAGACATGCATCGTAGTCGTAGGGGCCGGGGCGCACGTACGTACGACTCCGATCGCGACAAGCTGCCGGATTAGGAAGCGGAGAACGTACGTACGTGACAGAAATTATAATACGCACCACGCAGGGCACCACGGGACAGATATACAAATTAAGTCGGCGCCTTATTATTATTATTATCTTGTGAGTTCCTAGTTGATATGATTTCAACATGTGGCGGATCGGATGGGAGGGGATCCACGACGGAAGCCTTGTTCGACGAGCGAGCGACCTAAGCCCCACCCGAGGCCAAGACCACGCGCTGCGCTGCCAGCGAAAACGCAACCCCGGTACGGTTGACGCGGTTCGTTACCAACAAGCAGTATACATACAGTAATTAATTCAGGCCAAATAATCACAATGCTGGGCCTGGGCGTCGAGGTGGCTGAGTAGTCTAATTATGCTCGGCGCATGCAACAACGTAGCACAACACATACGTTCAGTTCTTCAAGCACACTGCGCAAACAGATCTTAATTAAATGAGCTAGATGCCACAAGTAATTAAGCATACCAGTGAAAGAAAGTGTGGCTACGACAAGGAAAATGCACAAATTAACTAAGAAAGCGCAAAACCTCAATGATGTTTGTGGAATGCAATGTTCTTGTTCTTGAGGTCGTGAGGACATTGCATTATTCATCTTTTGCTTGTCGGAGCTCTTTATGTGTTTTCCTTCGCCTCAAGGCGCTCCACTTCAGTCCTTCCATGATCTTCTTTTCCTAGGGGCCCTTTGCCTGCTATCTTGTTCGATAGCCTTCGTGACACCGCGCATGGAACAAACGTGTACCGTCCACAGGGAGGAGAATAAAGACTAGGGGATCGGACATGATTAGCCTGATGCATGGTGACAGGGATCCATAACGTAATGTATGTGATGTGAGTCAGCATTACCCACAGATGCAGCAGTTTCTTTTCATTAGAATATGTTAACAATACGGAGAACTGCTCCTGTACTCCTCCTCCTAAAAGTTGCACACATCTCGAAGCAGCCTATTAAATGATTATAAACATTTTCTGTACCTGGATCATGTTTAGGCTCAGCCCATCCAACCCAGTCCTCAGTCCATACCTCTACCCAAACCTAAAGTTCAAGGAGACGTCGCCGCTGTGCCGATTATTCCGGAGCATCAGCAACTGGCGAACCGCGAGCGAAAGGCGGCACCTCCATCCTCCTCCACCAACCCCGTTTCGTCGTGTGCTGGCAGCCGGCAAGGAGCTCCGAAGGCGCCGTTCGATTTGGCGTGAGGAGGTCCGATGCCACCATCCACGTCGTCCTTTGACGGGGTGCCGTCCTCTAACTGGTGGCGCCTGAGAGTTCAGGCTTCCAAAACTACATTTGCATTTTTGGTCTCCGCTTAAACATTATTTTAAATATTAACACTTAATCGAATCTCTAATAGTGTCAGCTTACACTTATTCAGTTCGGTACAGAACTACAAATGTTAAAGGATTGCGTATATTTGACAGATTGTATGCCTCTTTCAGGCAATTGCACTGCATTAAGAAATTTTTTTATGCCTGACGAACGAACATGAACATGTGCTGGCATTTCTAGTTTGGCGATCATCTGCGTGGGGCCAAATCTCGCTCACTTCCTCAACATACAAATAAGTTGCCTCTTAGGATCTGTACACGAGTTGCGAGGATCACAGACGGAGGAACTGGAGGAGTTAGCCGTCGAGTCCGCTCATCGTAGTCGTCTCCTTCAACGAATCCACGTGTAAACGGAGAACCACGGAACAGACGGGATGGGGACCTGACTTTAGCTTTGGGTTAGGGCTGGACTCAAGCGTTACCCAAACAAAAAAATATTAAGAAAATATTTAATTAGTTTAATAGACTGCTTTGAGATGCATACAATTTTTAGAAAGAGGAGTACTGGAACAGTTGCCCGTGTTAAAGGAGATTTTTTTTATTTTTAACACTTTTTGTAAACAAATTTTAAATCTAACATTGTTTAGTTTTTTTTCCAAAACTAGCACTTTTGGCCACGCTCTTGCCCTGGCGCGGCGAAACACCTGTGCCGCGCCATGAATGGTGGCGTGATGAGGGGGATGACGTGGCGACGACCAGGGCGCTGACCGGTGACGTGGCAGGTTCTGCCGCGCCATCCCTAACAGCGCGGCAGTCCTAGGTAAATATCGCCCGTGAGCCGCCCTCCCTCTGCCTGCCTGCCCACCGCCGCGCACTCCCGCCCGCCCGCCGGCAGCGCCCGCTGTGCCGGCCGCGCCATGAACGCCGGCGCGTCACGGCCGCCAGCGCCCGCCTGCCCCGCCACGCCCGCACGCCGACCGGCCATCTCCTTCGGCTTGGGTGACCCCAAAAGGTCCCTGCTCATATCAAGGTAGCTCCCTCTCTCGATTTCTTGTTATTATGAATGTTATTTTAGTTAGGGTTAGTGATTTAGGATAGTTAGGTTAGTGAATTTGTTTATTTAGGTAGGTAGTTTTTAGGGTTTAGGTTTTGTGTTGTAGTATAGTTAAGGTTTGGTTAGGTAGTTAGGGTTTAGGTTATTGTTAGTTAGGATTTTAGGTTTAGGGATTTTAGGTTTAGGTATTGATTAGGTATTTATTATTTAGTTAGTTTATAGTAGTAAAGGTTGTCAGTATAGATACTAGTTTTCAAGTGTCGGTACTCAGTAGTGTGTGATACGGCGATTTGGATGACTTGATGAAGTTTCGTCAAATGCTTATTTTTCTAGTGAAGTTGTTTAATATGTCTGTTAATGTTACTTTGAATATATACATGTTCTTTCATATTGTGTTCGTATTGCATAACAAGTAGTTCAAATTTTGTAATGCTACATAATGTTAATTTAAATATTGTTAATTTGAATACTCTAACCCTTTAATTATCAATTTGTAACAGTATGACCCCTCCCACGCAGCACCAGTTGTATCCCCTTCTTGAGGTGGAGTACGACAACCCGCACCGAGCACACTTCTTGATTGACGCCGACGCAGAGGTGCCCTTGCCTCCTTTGAGGCCCCGCACGCACACCAGGGCGCACCAGTGGAACGAGTGTTACGCGCCGTACATACGGCGTGCCGGCTTCCTCGAGCTTGTCCGTGTTGTCAACAACGGTCTTCCGCCCCTTGACCCAGCACTATTTACTGCAGCTGTAGACAGGTGCGAATGCCTTCATTGTACGTAAACATTGTTATAACAAATTTGAGGCAAGTACCAGTCGTTCTATTCTTATAACAGGTGGAGGCCTGAGACCCACACGTTCCACCTACCTTGCGGCGAGATGACCTTGACCATGCAGGACATGAAGGCTATCTTTGGCCTTCAGTTGGGGGGACTTTCAGTGACAGGTATAGTTGACAACGATCACTGGAGGGAGCTGGTGGCTCAGTTCACTAATTTTCTTTCACTGGACGATGAGGTTTCCAAGAAAAATAAGTGAGCAATACAAGCCTATTTAATACTTGCATTGCTTTCTTGCAGCCATCGGGTCTCATTTTCTTTGGTGAATTTCTGAAAAAGTTCTGGTGTTTCATCGTCGTGGATCACAGAGCGCTTTGATTACTTAGACCCATAGGCTGATGAGGCTTAGATCGACAAGTTCGCTAGAGTGTGGCTCTGGCACTTCCCTGGTACTTTTCTATTCCCAGACGCCTTGGGCAATACCATCAGCTAGATCTTTCTTGACATACTACGCCAGCCATGGGATAACATAGGAGCATACAGCTGGGGCAGCGCAGTCCTGGCATGGACGTATCGACAACTATGTGTTGCCTACCGTCGCACCTCAGGGTATGCGAACCTTGGGGGTTGCTCCTACCTACTCCAGGTTTGGTGTTAGGAATGATGGCCCGTTGGGAGGCCCCTTGTTACTGGTTTACCGAAAAGTACTTCGTTTCACTATATTCTTCGATGCAATTACATATGATGATATTATTAATGGCTAATTCATTATCGTGTTCAATGCAGCGTTGGAACGGGCAGGATACACTCCCTATAGCTCTGTATATCTGGACGCAAGCAGAGTTGGTTAGAGGGAATGCGAGGTGCAAGTACAGGGAGTACACAGACTGTCTCGATGTCCTGACACAGCACCAGGTTACACTCTCTTTACTATCATACATGTATCTTGTTCGATGTACACTATATCACAACCTAACTCAATTATGAAATGTTCAGGTGCATTGGTGTCCTTGGGATGCTCCAAAGCTCCAGTACTATCTGAGTCCTGTCACTAGAGATGAGTTAGACGAGTATCGCTGCAACGTCCCTCTTATTTACTTCCACGTGGTCGAGATTCACTTGCCCATCAGGGTTTGCAGGCAGTTTGGAAGAATGATAGGCTAGTCACCACCGCTTTACTCCACCAACCAAGAATTGCACAGGTGCGTTATCGATTAATAACAAAGCTACAATAAAGAGGTGTGTATGGTACAACTAACAATCGCTTTGTTGCCAGGTATGACCGCAGGAAGAGGTACAAGGCCAAGGATTGGCGTGTGACACACAACGCGTACATCCAGTTGTGGTAGAACAGGGACCGGCAGTCGGTCGATGCGGGTCCCCCACACGACCAGCACACCTTCAACGAGTACCTGCGGTGGCTTCACAGGTCTACGAGGACACATATTAAACCCCCGTACACTGAGGAGGCGATTGACGAGGACGGCGAGGAAGATGTGATCGAAGATGTGTATGACATTGCCACTAGAGACGACACACAACTACAGAGAGCCCCGCTTCAAAGATACATGGTAAGATACTCGAATGGTACCATTTGGTATCCATTTGGTATTAAGTATTTGTACTAAAACTTTCTGTACTCAGGCGACACAATTGTCAAGGCTGTCCAACAAAGCAGCGTTTCGGCTTCACGAGTCTAGAGGGCACCGGCCAGGCGTTCTCGAGGCTTTTGTGGAGGTAAACATAAACTTGTCCGTTCTGAAAATGTTTCTTTAGTGTATATGTGTTTAGGAAATGCACTAATGTTAACATCTATTTATGCAAAAGGGAAGGACCCTACAAACAATGACGACGATGACGATGATGACCCCCCGGGCTTCCGCATACAGCACCACTAGTGGGACGATTGGCAGCAGGACAAGATCGGAATGTCTCAGCTAGGTGGTGCCCCGCTTGGTACCCAAGGAGCCTCACAGGTAGTAACAAAGGTAGTTTCTTTAAATACGTAGGCTCCATGAACTAACGATAATAAAGATTATAAGTAATCATGCATATCATATACTTGTAGGGTACGAGCCATACGCACCGGCAACGCGACCACACTGACGTTGGCTACACTCCCAATGTGTTGCCTATAAATCCGAAGAGACAGAGGCATCCGAGGGATCCTTACACTCCTAGGACTTAGTTTGTTATGTCTAACGAATATTGTCGTCCGAAACTTGCAGACTTAGTTGGTTATGTTATGTCGAACTTATGTCGAACCAATGAAAATGTTATGTGGCAACTTGTCAACTTGCGCACGGACTCAATTTATTTGCTTCATATTCATTTCAATGCGTCGCGGCAGCACTACCGACGAGATTAACTAGCAACTAGTTCGAGAATCGGCAGTCCTGGCGTATCTCGCCGCTGGTGGCCGGCGTCTTGACCCCGATCCACCCGAGCTTGGTCATCGCCGCCACGAAATCACCGAAGAAGGCACCCTGGTTGGACGCGTAGTAGTCGACCGTGTTGCGCGACCTCATGTCGGAGTAGAGCACCTGGTCGGAGCCCAGGAGGCCCTTGCCGACCTGCAGGTTCCGGTAGAAGGCATTGTCGAAGCCCACCGGCGAGGGGTTGAGGAAGGCGAAGGCGTTGGGTTCGGAGCTGCAGGTGCCGTTCAGCTGCGACGCGAAGCCCAGGTCCATGGTCGCGTCACTGCCGATCCTCACCGACAGCAGCTCCCGTTCAATTGCAATTGAGGCTGGTCTTCTGTCTGCGTCCAGGTCCTGCCGCGCCATGGGCCTTGGTGCGTCAGTGCCGCGCCATGGTCTATGGCGCGGCAGACCCTGCCATGTCATCGGTCAGCGCCCCGATCGTCGCCACGTCATCGTCCCGCCGCGCCACCATGCATGGCGCGACACAGGCGTTTCACCGCGCCATGGCAATAGGCGCGGCAAAAAGTGTTAGCCTTGAAAAAAAAATTAAACAGTGTTAGATTTAAAATTAGTTTACAAAAAGTGTTAAAAATAAAAAAAAAATTCTTAAAGGACATGGTTGGTCTGTCTTTTGATGTAAAGATCCTTGCTTCCAAGGTTTTTAACGATGCCACGAACACAGAGATATTTCTAGGCTTTGAAACAAGACTTCGTGCTTTGTGGCTGACTAAAGAAGTGAATAAGCTTGGAACACAATCAAACACAAGTAAGTTTGCTTATTTTCAATTTCAAAAATCTATTGGCCATCCATTTATTCTTATATGCATGTAATGGAATCTCTCTGAAAGTGTTTATTTGTTTGTAATTTTTAACAATGCTTCACACTCATATTTATAACTCTGTGCTGCCGGTTAGTGGCTGCAAAATTGTGTTTATTGTTTTTATATACTTATATCCAAACTTGGTGGTTCAGAATTGCATCAGTTATGAACTGATTTGAGGGTCTCTTGGTCTGCAGCAACCTTGTGGCTGTATTTCCTGAATGGGTGATGGCATGTAACTATCTTATTTTTGAACTTGAGCAATGGCATACCTACTGTGATGCCTAGTTCTATGATGGCTTTGATCCATCTGTAAACATGAGTATAATATTTTTTAGAATTATGATGGGTGACAGTGACATGTGGATACAAGCACAACACATGCATCGCATAACAGAGAAAAGCACATGGGAGCATCCGCAGCAGAGCAAGCACTGCCTAACAGATGCAGGCGGAAGCCTTTTATCCAAACAACAGTATCCAAGTGTGAAATAAAACAGTAGTATTCTTGTGCACAACAAATTATTGTCATTATTGTCATTGTATTCCGTGTGCTCCATTTATTTTTACAAGGGACATTAACATTTGGAAAAAACTTTGAAGTACACTCTGTTGCAAGATATAATCAGTTTATGAAATTTATATCAAATTTGAGTAATGGTTTTAGTTAAAATTTTTGAAATTTGCACCTCTTTTAATCCTAACTAATACAACCTATATGTTGAAGTGGAGAAAGTACTTTTTACCTTATTCTGTTTTATTTAGTACGAATTCACGTTGAATGAGGTTTATTCTATATATATTAAGCTTGTCTGTCCCGTCTTCGGTGTCAACTTCGTCCAAAATCGCCCTATACATTTTACTCGTATACACACTGTTAAGAATAGTGAGGTGACATGAACCAATGGGCCTGCTTTCGTGGTGCCCATCGACCCGTCCATTTTCCATCATTTTACAGGCCTATGAGGAAAAAGGGCGGGACACGTACTCTTTGTAGTTGCTTCGGCCCATAGAGCTGTGTTTGCCTAGAAGCAGAAAGTATGGGCCTCTGGCGACAATCTTCGTCTGCGAAATTTAATGTTGTGTGTTTGCTTTGCGTCGCTGAAGGTGTCCTATACATCTGTTCCAGAAACTGCCCAAGCTTAGTAATCTGTACACGGTGCATGATGCCTTATGTGCGGAATCAGAGGCCTGCATTGCAGCCTTACAAGCAGCCATACAATATGGTTTATCATGGATCATCCTAGAGACGGATTCCCTATCTCTGGTAAGAGCTCTCTGAACCAGCAGTGACTATGATCAAGCTCCGGGTGGGCCGCTTGCTCTTCAGGGAAGCTCAAGCTGATATTGCTTCGTCCTTCATTGAGGTCGTGATTGTCCATTCTAATCGCTCTTGTAACTCATGTGCTCACGATTTAGCTCGCTCTAGTGTGAGTTGGGACCCGTGTGCCGTGCCAGTCTGTGATATGGAGCTGTTGGAATTCGTTTTAGGCATATTCATCAGATCGGGATACATAGTAGTAGAATAGGTGTTCGGGATTCACAGAGAGATAGCGAGAAAGTGGGTGATAGGTAGCAAACCATCGAAAGCCGTAGTGGTCGAAGCTCCGGCCGGGGTTTCGTTGACAGACGCCATCTGCGCGCCGGCAGCGACGTTCGGTGGAGAGGGAGTCGGCGCTGTGGTGTCCTCGGCGGCGGCGTGTGCGTCGGGGTGGCGTTGCCGGCGTCGGTGGTGCTTCCCGTCGCTGGCAGCGCCCCTTCTCAAGATCGGGTCTAGGGTTAGGATGTCGGTGGGGTAACTAGCGGCGCGGTAAACCTCGTACTGCGAGCCCCGGCCCCCACCTTTCCTTTATAGCGCTGTGCGACGGGGGCCCACCAACCATGTAGGGTTGGGCGCCCCCGATCAGGGCGCGAGAACAAGGCCCAAAAAGGCCGTTGGGCCTAACTGGTGGGAGATCAAACCTAACAGGAGCGACCCCCTCCTAGACTTTGTAAACTCTCAGGTAACTCTTTGTGATTGAACATTGCTAGATGTTTCGCTCCTGCCATAATCCACATCTCGCTTTCATCTTTTATTTTCTGAAGTAGCTGATTATGAGGTAACTCTTTGTGATTGAATATTCGTGCATTTCTTTCATTCCAAATTTCCCATGAAACTAAGATGATCATAGAACGCATTCCTTTCCTGGAGTGGCAAGGTACGACTGATAGGGAGGTCCACCATTGATGAAGCAATTCGGCTTGCAACCAGGAAGGCAAAAAGAGGCCACTGAGTCCAATCGAACCAGCAAGTTCCTCCCGAATACACATGGAGTATCTGCAATGAGCTAGAAGATGGAGGACAGTTTCTGGCTCTCTACGACAGAGGGGGCAAACAACGTTGTTGGACCAACCTCTCGCCTGCAGCCTATCTGCCATCCAAAGTCTATTTTGGATGGCGAGTCATCCAAATAATTTGCATTTAGGTGGTGCCCAAACCATCCTAATGGGTGTGCCAAAATTGGCTGTTGTCGACCCTAAGAATTGGGCTCTGTAAGCTGAGTTTGCACAATATTCACCATCAACCGTGCTGCAATATTGCCACACGCCATATTGCCACGTACTCGATAAAGTGTTGTGCATTGAAGCCACGGTGCTGCAAGTTAAGATCCTTGATCCAGTTTTGATTTTGAGTGGCAACATAAAGGGATCTATTTTTCCTTTTAGAAATTTTGAATAGGTTTGGTGCAATATCTTTTAGCCTTTGTCCTTGACTCCAGGCCCCATACCAAAAGGAAGTTTTCTTGCCATCCCCAATGGTAATCTTTGTTGCAGCAGCAAACAAGAGGTGGTCAGTTCTGTTGCAGGGGATTTCGGACCCCCACCCAGGGCTTATCGCTTGACTTCCATTCATGCCACAGCCATCGAAGCCTAAGCGTCGTAGTGAACCTTCCCAAGTGTAGGATCCCCAGGCCTCCAGAACACGTTGGCCTTCTTGCACGGCTCCAATTAACTTTGCATTTTCCACCGGTCAAAGCTTTAGAACCGGCCCACATAAATTGTTTCCTCTTATTGTCAATTTCATCTAGCACCTCCTTGGGTGCCTGCAGGGCTGTGAGCAGGTAAACCGGTTGTGACATGAGCACCGATTTGATCAGCGTGAGTCAACCTGTTGGAGTTGTGTTTTTTCCATTCCAAGAGATAAATTTGCTAACTGCCTTATCGACAAGGAATTGAAGGTCCACACGCCGTAATCGCGTAGTGGTGAGAGGTAAGCCCAGGTACTTGATCAGAAAGTGCACTCGTGTTGCTGGGAGGTCAGCAATGGAGCACCGTATTGGGACTATTGTGGACTCCTGAAAGTTTGTTAGGAGACCTGTTGCCTCTCTGAATCAAGTAAGAATATTTGCCAAGGTGGAGATGACTTTCTTTCGAGGATTGATGAAGAGGGCTGTATCTTCTGTGTACATGGAGGTTTTAATGTTGTGCATGTGTTCCCCTTAACTTGCTTAGAATGGCTCTCTCTATTGCTAAGTCCAGGAGGCGTCGCAGCAGGTCAATGGTGATAACAAATAAGAGCGGTGAGAGGGGGTCGCCTTGCCGTAGGCCTCTAACGTGCATCAGTGGGGTGCAGGGGACTTCGTTGAGCAAAACCTGTGGCTGTGTTTCACACAGCCATGAAATTGTTATGGATGCTTCTCTTTTTAATAAATGCACTCTGTGTAGGTGGCACTATGGTCTTCATGTACGGAGCAAGTCTTAGGGCCAGAGCTTTGGCAATGATTTTGGCAAATGAGTGAATGAGGCTTATGGGCCGCCTACAGTCTGTCACATAATCAACGCCCTCTTTCATTGGTATTAGCACAATGTTGGCCGAGTTTAGAAGTGGTAGGCTCGAGATCCGTAGATTGTGGAAAGCAATCACCGCCTCCATAAAATTGCCTTTTATCACATCCCAGCATGCTCTGAAAAAAGCACCTGTATAGCCGTCCGGGCCTAGCGCTTTGTCAGCTGGCATTTGGAAAATGGCAGATTTGATTTCGTCCTCTGAGAAAGGATCGTCGAGCGAGTGAAGGTTGAGTGCAGGCTGGTCAAGGTTGTCCCAATTGAGATCTAGTGTGCGTTCTATGGGGCGCCCCATTACAATGGCAAAGTGATCACGAATTACTTTTTCTTTGTCCTCGTGTTTGAAAGCTCATCCTTGACCCTTTTTCAACCGTTGGATATGGTTCTTTCTTCTACTGTCGTTGATCCTATGGTGGAAGAATTTTGAATTTGCGTCTCCCAGCTTGAGGTTCATGACCCGTGAAGCTTGCTTTTTCCTAGCCCGCTCTATAACTGCAAGTCCTAGAACTCTCCGCTTTAAATTTGTTCCATGTATCCTGACGAAGATGGTGATCTGGTTGGCCAAAATAGCATGATGTCCCCATTTTGCATGCACCTTATGATGGCTATGAAGCTAGACATACATTTCACACATATCCGAGGTTCCGACGATCGAGTGCTCCTTTTCATCTTCCCCAAAACATTGCCCCTGCTACTGCATGCAGGATAAGGGGCCATCAGTGGGGCTCAAGCCCACCCTACCATTCGTCGGTTGGCCATGCAGCCCCTTGTGATTCCAATAAATTTTTAGGAATAGTGGAAAACAGGAAGAAGAGATTAAAGACGTTGTGCCCTGCTAGAGTTTGAAGATGCGCACCCCACCCTTTGCCCCCACCAATCAATTTTAGGAGTAGAAGAGAGGAAGAAGAGATTAAAGACGTTGCTCGCTGCTAGAGGTTGAAGATAATCCCTCTTCCCTGATTTTTTTTTGTTTGTGTCTGCCACTGCATGTAGGTTTGTAAGAATGGGTAGTAGAACCAACATAGAAAAAATTATTATGCAGATCCATTGCAGATAAGGGGCCAGAGATACACTGGTTACCTTGTATGCAAACATAAAAATACAAAGTTTAGTGTTTACATGTCATTCAAAATCACAATGACATTTAATTTATTCAAACAACATGAAGCATAGATAGTATTTTTTTAAATATAGTAAAACAGAGAGTAGTTGGAAGAAATAAGATGAGTTCATGAAATCAGACCATATCAAGGAGCTCTGACTTGAATGTTTTGCCCAGATGAATTCTAAGCTTCAAGACAGGCCATTCACCTAGTAGCTTCGTAAGAACGGGCAGTAGAATCGACATAAGGCAAATTGTTATAGCCAACCATAGGAGGCGAGGGGCTAAAACTGTGTATAGACCAGTTGCAAATGCTGTGGTGGTTGCTATGTAGCCAACCCACATAAGTTTCTTAGTAAAGGATCTGTAATGAACCAAAAACTCAAAGTCCTCCCATCTTGCTATTATGCATATGAAAGCAACAGCCAGCGAGGAGAACATTGCCAAGGAATCAGAGATCAAGAATGCCTGGAATGCAATCTTTCTTGCCATGATGGGTAGCCCCTCACTTCCAGCATCATTGCTATATCCTCCAGGCAAGGTGAAAGCAGCAGCAAAGGTGATTGTTGTAATGAGGATTGCCACTAAAGAAGTGTAGCTTGTATATGTCTGAGTCAATGTCTTTATATCCTTCCTTGATTCAGAAGTTACTTGATCCTTGGTTTGCTTATGAAGGTTATAAGTATCATTTGCTGCTTCAGGATCAGCTTTCAGCATAAGCATGCAGACTTCATTCTGCAAGGTCTCAAAGAAAGGTATGTGTGGAGCACACATCAGCACAATACTCAAAAAAGAGAATATTCTACCATTGTGTCCGCTAGTTAGTGGTAGCAAACTGTTTTTCTCAGGTGCTGATATATTTCTGTTACAATGTTTTAATAGTATCCTCTTGTTTAAAATAGAAGGCTACAGAGTACTTATTCATTTTGACAACCATATATCTTTAGTTGCTTACCTATCTGTCATTGATTTCAACAATTTAATGGTGCATATCTTGCGGTGGTTGTTGATTTGAACATGGTCATTTGTTTTTTTCCCCTCTAAAAAGTTTGTATGGATCGTTTATTAATGTGCACAGGATAAGTTTCCAGACTGCTATGCAATATATGTAAACGTTTAATCATTCGTAGTTGTATAAGTCCATAAGTGTCCAAATATACTCATAAGATATTAACACCCTCTATCTTGCAAATTGTTAAAAATTACCAAAAAAAAAAGGAAAGAAAATCAGACTGCTCTGCCCCATAGTGTTGTTGTCTTTCAACCCACAATCATAAACTAGCACCCACTACTTAGTATACCGATATCAAGCATTTCTAGAGGCGGGCCGGTTTCCTACCACTAAGAAATACATGTGCATGCATTTTCTAGGACTTGAACTTGTGTCATCTTACCTCGCTCAAGTATTCCCTACCAACACACCACACAGTCACCTATGAGTGAATATACCATGACATCCCTTGTATCAACTTCTATGAATCTTTTTATAAAATATTTGGCGACCTAAACTATCTCAAACGAAAACAAATCAATTAGAAAGTTTTAGATCGATCACATTGAGCACTACTACTTTGATATAGGTCATGTATCCATTCGAGATCATTTGAAAAAAATCGAAAACATAGATTTAGAATATGATGAGAACTTAAAACATATATTTAGGCTGATATTATTGTATTGTATTTGTATGTCATGAATGTATACGTCGTCAAGGGATCGGACTGATGTAGTCAAGGGGACCGGAAAAAAAATGCAAGTCCAAGAGAAAATAATTAAGCGTACCCAGTTTAAAGTCTTGGCGTGGTCGTTAGATAGTACCCAGGTAGCCGGGTTACCCGAGTTGTTGAGCACTGTGACGTCAGTGTCCGGGTGTTGCAGCAAAGCTTTGACTATCTTGGGATTGCACTCTCGGACCGCGTCGTATAGAGGAGTCTCTTTCGCGTAGTCTCGCATGTTGACTAGCTTCCGAAGATGCTTTGACCCCAGGAAGAATTGCAGAAGCTCCATGTGACCACCCTGAACGGCTTGGTGAAGGCATGTCGTTGTGCCATCTGCAAGGGCGTAGGGAGCATCTGGGCAATGCTTGAGAAGCTCTCGGGCAGCCCCGACGTATCCCCGACTTGCAACTGAAGCAAGAATAGGGGTACCATTCGAGGTGAGTACGTAACCTAGGGACCAATCATGCTCCAGCAGCACTCTTAGCACGTCAATCTTGTCCCACTGTGCAGCCATGTGCATTGGAGTCACCTTGTGCTCGTCTTCTTCTCTGGCCAGCCCGGGACGTGTCTCCATGATCCTTTTTGCGACAGCTGAAACCACACATGCATGGCATCATCATACATTCTTTTATATATATATATATATATATATATATATATATATATATATATATATATATATAAAGAAGAGAAGACATATATACATGCATACCTGGATTGCCACTTCTGACGGCAGCATGCAGAGCATTGTAGCCAAACGCTCCCCCGTGAGCAGAATCAGGGATCTCCAGCAGTTTCTCGGAGACCTCCGCGTAGTTCCTCATCACCGCGATGAACATGGGCGACTCGTCGTACCTGTTCACAGCTTTGGACAAGCCGGGCTCCGCGTCGATCAGCTGGAGGGCGAGCTTCCGGTGCCCGCTGCGGATGGCGTGGTGCAGCGCGTTGAACCCGCGCTTGTCCTGCGTCAGGATCGCCTCGCTCAGCCGCTCGTCACGGCAGCGCCCGAGGATGAACGAGGCCAGGGAGACGTGGCCGCTGGCCACGGCGGTGAGCAGCGGCGTCTCGCCGTCCGCGTTGACGGCGCCGAGAAGAGGTGCCGCCGGGGACGGAGACTGCTGGTTGGTCGTCAGCGCCAGGACGTCCCTGCAGAACCTCTCGTGGCCATGGATGCAGGCGATGTGGAGGCAGGTGTTCCCCTGAGGGGTTGTTCCCAGCAGCACCCCCGGGGTCTGCAGGGCCATGTGCTTCATTTCCGCGGAGTTGCCGCACACGGCTGCGCCCAGGAGACGTTGGTGGATTGCCAGTGATACTGATGGTGGTGGAGTCGTGGGAGCTCCTGATGATGAATTCATCATGGTTGCTCCATCGGAGGGTGTGGTTATGGCAGCTCCTGTCGAATTAACGGCGGCCGTAGCTGTTTGGTGTGCCGTCGTCTAAAATATAGCAAATATAAGAATGCTACTACTTGTTAGTAAACGTTTGATCGAATATAACGAATAAATTAAATCTAACTGGTCGGTTCGACTCCTGCTCCTGCTCCTGCATATGCTAGCAATTTTTTAAAATATATAAGTGTTTTAAAAAGTTGCGGGAGTTGATATAAAATTATATGTGTAGTATATTAAAATATATAGGTATTGTTTTATAAAAAATAGAGTGCTTCAAATGAAACTACCTGCACAATATGTCATAAGGATTTTGTCGAAAAGTATAAACTTATATAAAGTAACTTGTCCTTTTAAAAACTAGCAACTTATAAAATTAAGTGCCATAGAGTTTCAATATAATTTAAAATGAATTATCGGTGTCATTTATATGTGGTTTGTTAAGGGAACATTTTATTTTCATTATCGATAAACTACAAAAATATATATTTATCACTAATGTATCCATGTATACTTGGTATAAATGGTGACACATAGCATCTATGTCTTGAATTTAACAGTAGTAGAACCCAAGTAATTAGAACCATATTTATAGTATAGTTTATGGTTATTTAATTCTTTCTCATAATAGCTTATACCGGTAATTTAGATTTAGATTCGAGGGATGCTTTAGTTTCTATTTGATAGAGGCAAATACAGCAAATTTAGATGCAATTAAAGGGGTTACTTTGTGCTATCTTCCATAATGGTAGAGTCAGGTAATCTAAAAGAAAATTTAGGGAAGATATTAATTAAAATATCTTTCAAGATGGTAAAGGTTAGTAGTTTAGATGTAGATTTAGGGGGTTATTTATTCCCTTTTTTAAATGCCAAAAGCGGTTCGTTTTTAGAAAATAGAATATAGCCTATAATTATTATTCTCTATGATGATTAGAGTTGACGAACTAACTGCCAGATGTTTTTTGTTATTATGATAATTTGTAGGATTTATTCTTTTGCTAATGCATCTTGTAAGAATTAATATGGATGCTATGTTTAGATTCCTAGTTGTTTTCCCTTAGCATCTTGTGAGGATTAACATGGAGGCTCTCTTAGATGCCTCCAATTACTCATATTAAGATGGCACAAATTCTAGATCATTTGATTGTTTTCTTTGTAATTTCAATAGCACATACAGGCACACTCTAGCTTGCATTGTAGTGCCCAAGATATGAAATTTTGTCTCCATATATGAAAACTTGCAGAACCTACTATAATCTAGAAGCACATGTAGAGGGTACTCTGGGTTATTGTTTTATATAATATCAAATATCAGTAAATCCAGAAGCTTTTTTTTTGTTATTTTTAATAATGGTCGAGTTAGTTTGTTTCTCATGAATAGTCAGAACCCACGAAATAGAAAAAAACATAGTGGGTACTTTGAGTTTATCTTTTTCCTTAATATAATAATTGTTTAATTTAGATGTCCATTAGGCCTTGTTTGACTACACTTGTATTCACCTCAAACCACATGTATTAGGTTGGATTGGGGTGGAAAATTAACTAATTTCCACGATAATCCACTCCAACATATGTGAATTGAGGTGAATACGAATAGCCAAACAAGCCCTTAGGGTAGTTATCGTTATTTCTAATATTAGGGGAGGTAAATATGTCAGATCAAGATAAGGTTAGGCCAACCTTAATTAAATCATTTTTTTCCTTGATTTTTTATTTAATTAAAATAAGGTTAGACGAAGCCCAATTAAATCTAACAAAAGTAGGCTGTGTTTTTTTTATTTGACATGAAGTAAGCTGTTTATTATTGCCTTATTGGCATGAGCACCATACAATTGTACATCCCATTATAAATGCAAGGACATATTTGCTACTAAAATATATATTTACGGTGAGAGAAAAAAAAAGCGTACCGAGATTAAAGCCTTGGTGTGATTGGCGGCATCAGGCAACACCCGGCTTGCCGGGTCACCGGCGCTGTTAAGCACCGTTACGTCTATGTCCTGGTGAAGCTGTAAAGCAGCAACCATGTCCGGCTTGCAGTTTCTGACAGCGAGATGCAGAGCAGTTTCTCCGCTTCCATTTAGCATGTTAATCAGGTGGCCAAGCTGCTGTAACCCCAGGATAGATCTTACAAACTCTGTATGCCCACACAACACGGCAATGTGAAGACATGTCGAGCTGCTTGCATCGCAGTAGGGAGCATCTGGACAGTGTTCAAGAAGCCCTCGAGCAACACCACCATGTCCCTGAGATGCTGCGACACAGAGAAGAGTGTCACCGTCTGTGGTGGTTAGGTACCCCAAAGACGGATCATGCTCCAGCAATACTGTTAGCGCGTTAATCTCGCCGTCATATGCAGCCAGGTGCACTGGAGTGTGCCTATTCTCGTTCTCCTCTGTGGCTAGCCACGGACGTGTCTCCATAACCTTTTTAGCGATAGCTGAAATAAAGCAAATCGAGGGACAAAAAAGAAAAAGGTTAAGCACTCTACTACATTGCATAATTGCATTGATGCAAGAACGTAGTACATAACACTGCCAAGATTTTGTAAAAAGATTCACCACAATGCAATGCTTATTAGTGCTATTCAGTTACCTAGATTTCCACTTCTGACAGCAGCATGGAGAACATTGAAGCCGAAAGCTCCAGAGTGAGCCGAATCAGGAACCTCCAGCAGTCTATCCGCCACCTCCGTGAAGTTTCTCATAGCCGCGATGAACAGAGGTGACTCGCTACGCCCGTTGACGGCTCTCGACAAGACAGGCTCCACTTCGACCAGCTCGAGCGCCAGCTTCGTGTGTCCCCTGCGGACGGCGTGGTGCAGCGCGTTGCACCCGTGCCTGTCTTGCCTCAGGATCGCCTCGCTCAGCTGCCGCTCACGGCAGCGCCTGAGCAGAGCAGAGGCTAGAGACGCACGACCCCTTGCCACGGCGGCCAGCAGCGGTGTCTCGCCGTCCTTGTTGACGGCGGAGAGGAGCGCCGGGGATTGGTCCAGCGCCAGGATGCTCTCGCAGAGTTCCTCGTGGCCCTGGATGGACGAGATGTGGAGGCAGGTGTTGCCCGGTGGAGTTGTCCCAAGCAGCACGCCCGGGTCATGAGATGCCAGTTGTTTCAGTGATGCAGCGTCGCCGGATGTGGCTGCTTTCAGGAGACGGTCCATAGTTGCCATCCCTTCTAC
The DNA here is from genome assembly GCA_904845875.1 of Miscanthus lutarioriparius. Taxonomy (NCBI): domain Eukaryota; kingdom Viridiplantae; phylum Streptophyta; class Magnoliopsida; order Poales; family Poaceae; genus Miscanthus; species Miscanthus lutarioriparius. The sequence goes on along the minus strand of CAJGYO010000010.1, from coordinate 99,757,718 downwards.
ACAAGATTACCGAGAACTTCTGATTTATCTGTTTATTACTATTTCACGACGACATAATCAACAGTATTGGCTATTATTTACTAGTATCTGCAGTTAGACTCTTTAAATTATACCCCCCATTCTAAATTATAAGTCGATCGTTTTGTCTTTTCTAGATACATAGTTTTTATTATATACTTAGATATACACTGTGTCTAGATATATAGTAAAAGTATTTAGAAAACCAAAACGCCTTACAGTTTGGAATGGAGGGAGTATAAGTTTGTAACCAAGCAGTATAATAAAACACTACCTCCGTTGATTTTAAAAAGATACTCCCTCCATCCCAAAATTAATAAATCACCCGAAGCCAATTTGACCAACTTTATAGTGAAGAATAACAAAGCTTATGATACCAAATAAGTAGATTATAAAAATATATTTAATGGAATATCTGGTGATGCTAATTTGATGTCATAAGCATTGGTGGTCTTTTTTTTATAAATTTGGTTAAATATAAAATAGTTTGACTTAGGACAATTTTTAGAAGTTGATTTATTTTGGAATAGGAGAGTATACTAGTATCAAGTAGTAGTATTCAAACGTTGCAATGATTTTGGCAAAAGTATAGTTTTATACCATTCTTTTGTTCATTTCTATGGAGGCAATGCCATTGGCACATTAAACGCATGAAAGATAATAGTAATGCATTTCATCAAAGGGTAAGGCCAGTCTTAAAACAAGGACATGGAACAACATCTCTCAATCCAAAGTTTCATTCACTGTTTCATATGCTATCTATACGCTGTAGCATTTAATTCTTGAATGGTATTGTTATATCAAATGTGCCATATAAACAATATAGTCACTTGCATACTACATATACATATAATTTAAGTATTAGCATAAAAATGTCAAAAGTTTAACATATGATATAAGAAAATATATAATAGAGTCACATATGCAAAATAAAATACATATAGCGTATGGTAAATTTGGGATGCGCGGTGCACAGCGAGAATGCAAGTCAGACAAGATGGGCAAAAGGTAAGGGGTGAGGTTTCGTTGGAAAAACAATGCCAGCCGGGTTTCGTGAGGATGAAAAAACTCATCTCCTCTTTCCTCTTAATTGTTATGTCACATCATCATTTATACAGTTAAAACTCCAAAATCTCACATCATATATATGGATGACTATGTTAAAAACTGTGTGTTATTCCAGGTATCAACTATACATGTTTCTTCATTCTCATAAGACATATAAACTATTATTATAAATTTAATTTGTTCATTCACCTTTTTGATTTGGGACTTTAGGTGGCACGTCCGCAGCGAAACTCTCTCCTATACACTGGTCAATACAGCGATGGGTGGCATTTGGCCATCAATCTCCCGAGCTCCTCTTTACTTTTCTAACACGCGTTATTTATTACATATTCACACTAGCCATGAAGAAACAAGGATACCAATAATACCTGGCTGTTGAATTGAATATGGCCGCTATAGCATGGACGCCAATAGATGATCCAGCAGCCACTTTTACGCACTCAAACTATTATTTTTTTCTCAAAACAAGTGAGGAGGCCACAGGGTGTTACAACGGATTAATCTTCTCAATATGAGAAAGAGGCTAGGCAGGCAAGGAACATATGTCACTCGCAGGCTCGCAGCACAGCCTTATTATATGAAACCGATCGACAAGTAAAGCAGTGAAAGGGAAAGGGTAAAAGAAAAGGAAAAAATAAAGATACCTAGATGGCTAGATTACTAGAACAAAGCAAAGAATCGATTACGCTTAGTTGTGATCTGTTACGTGATAAACATATACGGTTTTCAAGCATGGTGAAGTAAATGAAAAGATTATCCTGTCCTTTAAAAACACGAAAAGCGTATGCATGATCTAGAAGTGACGTTATGTGGTCTCCGAATTTTAATTATGACGACAATTTTTCTTAGAAAATAGCTGTAATGTTAGATAAGTACTACTGTGAGACAAAAGTCCTTTCAATATAAATCTACCCCTATAATTTTTATGTCTCGAACAAAATGTTTTTAAAATTATTAAGTGTCGAAGTTCCATATGTTTAACCAGTTGGTCAAAATAAGTACTATTTGTTATCGGAGGTGCGCAATCTTCGGTTTCACTAGCTAGCTGCCCAATGCCGTCGCGTCACCTAATCCTATGCAACGCCCGCCTACGCCTTGCCGCCGCTTAAGTAGGTCGCTGGGAAGCCCAGTCAACTCCAAGGGCAGTGGCGGCTGGGTGAGCCTCCTTCCTTATCCTAGCATTTTTTTTCCTACTCATCTCTTTCCTCTCCTCTTGTTCTGGCAACGACTAATCGGTACGGTATCAGCCCAATTCGCATGGGCGTCTCACATACTATGGTGGGATTCGTGTAGATCAGGTGGTGAACGGATTAATCTTCTCAATGTGACAAAGAGTCTAGCTAGGCAGGCAAGGAACATGTCACGCGCTGCATAGCCTTATTATATATGCAACCGATGGACAAAAATAAAGCAGTTAAAGGGAAAGGGTAAAAAGAAAAAGAAAAAAGGGGAAAAAATAAAGATACCTATATGCCTATCTAGATTACTAGAACAAAGCAAAGAATCGATTACTACGCTTACAGTAACAGCTAAAGTTGACATATACGTAGTAGCTAGTACGTGCTAGCTAGTCTGGTCCCAGTGACTCAAATCCATATGCTTCACATATATTATAAATAAATATTAACTATAAAGGACATGCATGTAAAAAGTGGGGTTAGTTGCTCAGTACTGTTGTGATATGTTCGATCTACGTGATAAACATATACGGTTCAAGCATAGTGAAGTAAATGAAGAGATTATCCTGTCCTTTTTAATAAAACACGAAAAACATATGCATGATCTAGAAGTGACGTTATGTGGTCTCCGAATTTTAATTATGACCACAATTTTTCTTATCATAAAATAGCTGTAACGTCAGGTAAGTACTACTGTGAGATAAAAGTACTTTTCAATACAAATCTACCCCTATAATATTTATGTCTCAAACAAAATGTTTTTTAAATAACTAATAAGCGTCTAAGTTCCAAATGTTTGACTGGTCAAAATAAGTAATACTCCATCAGTTCCAAATTATAGGATGTTTGGACTTTTCAATATACATAGCTTTTGCCATGCACTTAAATATACACTATGTCTAGATATATAGCAAAAGCAATGTATCTAGAAAAGTCAAAACATCTTATAATTTAGAACGGAGAAAGTATTTGTTATTGGAGGGGCGCAATCTTTGGTTTCACTAGCTAGCTGCCCAACGCCGCCTTGTCACCTAATCCCATGCAACGTCCTCCTATGTCTTGCCACCACTTAAGTAGGTCGCTGGGAAGCCTAGCCGATTGCATGGGCATTGGCGACTGGGCGAGCCTCTCACTCATCCTAGCATTTTTCCTACTCATCTCTTCCCTCTCTTCTTGTTCTGGCAATGACTAATCGGCATGGTATCTAGCCGAATTCGCATGGGCACCTCACATACTATGGTGGGATTAGTCTAGATCCGATGGTGAACGGTACAATTCTCGATGGTCGGCTTGGTGGCAGTGCTTCCCTCCACGTCCATGGAGTGCATCAGTCACGGCAACGTAGTTGACCTCGCCTGCATGGGTGGTTACCGACACCTTCCCCGCGTGCTTGTTCCTGGCACGGTCTGTCCCCGGTTGTCCTTATTAGTTGTCACAGGTGTAATTCGATGATCTCGGCTGAGCACGACATGGCTAGAGCAACCGGAACTTAAGGCCTGATTGTTCGGCGCCGATGTGGTATGGGACACCCTTCATCATCTTCGAGCTTTTGGTGTTAGGTCCTTGGTGTTTGGTAACGACGTGGTATGAGACATGCTTCGTCAAGGTTTTGCTGTGGTGGGTTGGTCTACGCTGGCGAAAGCTGTGCTAGTCTCTATGCCAGCCTTGATGTCAATAGCGCCTTTGGTCTATTAAGCCTTAAGTGGCCCACCTTTGTTACCTGAGGCCCAGCCGCTACCACGTCTCGACCCACTACCATTCTTGGATTCACAGTATATAATAGAGGAAACCCTAGTTGAGACACATTTCTCTCCCCCCACCACACGTAGCCATGGGCCGCCTCACATTTCTCCCATCCCCTTCCCCGTCCGCGTTGTTTAGTTCTCTCCCCACAGCCGCTCCCCTTCTACCGTCCCATCTCCCACTGGCAAATCGAGCAGGAAGCACGACACATCTAGCAAGCGGCATGACACGTCGTGCAGCGCTCGGGTATGCCCCTCTTGGCTACGACGCATGGGATGTCCCATTCCTAACGGCAGCGCACTGGTGTGGCCCCAGTCCACTTTAATTTCACCGGTGGATGTGAGCGCGAGGGCTAGGTGTAGCGGCACGGACCAACTTCCTCTCCTCTCAATATCGCTCACAGGCATGGACACACCTCTAAACCTTTCTCTCTCTCGCTTGCTCTCTATCTCTGGTGCGAGGATGCAACAAGATAGGTGAGGATGCGATGGGTCGAGGCAAGGAGATGACGATGTGCAAGGGCAAGGATGTGGTGTTGCATCACGATCCACGACGCGACAGTGAGCTTTTGTGGTGATCGAGCTCGGTACTAGGCTCATGGGCAGGCTCATCGATGTGATGAATACTCGATTTTCATAGACAAACATGCACCGCCTCTATTATGGACAACATAGGCGCCTAGATAGAGGCGGGCAAGGTGCCCACTTCTAATTAAAAATGTGTTACATCCATCTTTGATAATTGTTTTGGCAGACCATCACCATGGAAGTATTTCATGAGAGACTAAGAGTTGCACTCGGTCTGAAAATCCAATGAGATTTGAGTCGTGGCTCGAGTCCCAATTGTTTATATTTTCAAGGCATATCTGTGCTCCTACTATATATATTCACGACTATTTCACTTTGGCATGTAACGTAATTGCTTAAGGCCCTGTTCGTTTGATTTTGAGATGGGAGGGATTGAAGGGGGTAGAGGAGGATTTTGACTTGCAGGGGATTGAATCCCTCTCAATCCTTTCAAACCCTCTTAGGTTTGGGATCAAACGAACAAACCCTAAAGGAGAGATCGATACTGCTACATCATCTATCTAATAAATATACATCGTAAAAGCTAATCCTTCAATTTCAAAACACAAAAGTCGTTGAAGCTAGAAGCTTCATCAAACCATTCCAATTCTTCTTCCATATCCTTAAACATACCATCTTCTCTCCTAACACTTTCTCCGTAAAAAACTCTAACACAACAATTCATCTACAAAAGTATTTCAAGAAGCTTCATCAAGTCGTCGAAATCGTCGTACGTACTGTCTATAGTAATATTAATATCTATACTAACTATAACTATACTAACTAATCTAATATTAACACCTATACAAGACTAACTACAATAACTAATTATACTAAATACAATAACTAACTAGACTCACTAATTGTACTAACTAAACTAACTAACTTTACTGACTATACTAACTTACTATACTACCTATACTAACTAAACTAACTATACTTTACTAACTATACTAACTTTACTTATTGTACTAACTTACTATACTAACTAATCATTCAAACTAATTTTACATCTTAACCCTAATTAACAACAATTCCAATTCAATCAACAAATACACACTGGGAGTACCTTGACAACGAGGGGAAGATTGGGGCTTAGCCAAATCCCCCAATGGCGACGAGGTGGCCATCGGCGGCCGTTGCGTGGCCCTGCCTTGCGCTCAACGACGGCGGGGGCGCGTGCGCGGCTGTGCGTCGATGCACGGTGGCAGACCCATGGCGGCGGCGCTCGTCCTTGCGGCAGCAGCGTGAGCTCGTCCTCGTGGTGGCGGCGCCCGTCCTCGCGGCAGCAGTGTGCTCTTGTCCTCGCGGCGGCGGCACTCGTCCTCGCGGCAGCAGCATACGCTCGTCCTCGCGGCAGCGGCGCGCTAGACCGGGCCGGGAGGCGGGTGGTCGCTGGGGGGAGGCGCGGGCGCTGGCCTCAACGGCGGCGGCGGGTGGACGCGGGATAGAGGGAGTGACATGCGACTGTGGGAAGAGATGGAGGGGTGGCACGGTAGTGAGGGCGGCGGCGGCAGTGGCAGGCGCGACAGTGAGGGCGGTGGCGGGCTCAGGGTGCGGCTCCTCTCTCCAACCGGTTCAAACGGCCGAGTGAGACAAAGAGAGAGAAAGGGAAGCGAGGCTGAGCCGCGGGCCTGTACAAGGGCTGCCGCGCCGTGACGGACGCACGCCAGACCTGCCACGTCAGTGGTCGCCGCAGCCATTGACTGCCCCCTACTGCGCCGCCATGCATGGCGCGGTAGAGTGAAGTAGCCGCGCCGTGCAAACAGGCGCGTCCAAACATGTTAGTTTTGAAAAAAAATAAACAGTGTCAGTTTTAAAAATAGTTTAAAAAAAGTGTTAAAAATAAAAAAAAAATCGTATATGTGGATACAAGCACAACACATGCATCGCATAGCAGAGAAAAACACATGGGAGCATGGGCAGGAGAGCAAGCATTGCATAACAGATGCAGGCGGAAGCTTTTTATCCAAAGAACAGTTTCCAAGTGTAAAATAAAACAGTAGTATTCTTGTGCACAACAAATTGCAAGCGAAAATGGTTTGCACCTGAGAAATAATACCTTATTGCCAAACAGGACCTAAAGGAGCAGAAAAATTCTACTTTTCTCTTATATTAATTGTGAATCACAGTACATACATAACGCTCACATATATGCAAGTAAAATAGAAATCTTATTTTCAATCTAAATACGCGACTTTGGCGTTAGGGGATTCCATGACATATTAGCTATTTGCAATGTATTATTGTCATTGTATTCCATGTCCTCCGTTTATTTTTACAAGGCACATTAACATTTGTAAAAATCTTTGAAGTACACTCTGTTGCAAGATATAATCAGTTTATGAAATTTATATCAAATTTGAGTAATGGTTTTAGTTAAAATTTTTGAAATTTTCACCTCTTTTAATCCTAACTAATACAACGTATATGTTGAAGTGGAGAAAGTACTTTTTACCTTATTCTGTTTTATTTAGTACGAATTCACCGTTGAATGAGGTTTATTCTATATATATTAAGCTTGTCTGTCCCATCTTCGGTGTCAACTTCGTCCAAAATCGCCCTATACATTTTACTCGTATAGAAAATTGATCGGAGATTGGTTCAACTTAAATAGATAGATATTGCGTTTACCTGTTGTTCGCTTGAACTTATCAGTCATGGTACATTATTTTTCTCTCACAAAAAATCAGCCAACAGTACTTTTCAGCCTAGCTTTTCAGCGACACGAACGGCGCTTTTTGCAGCTTCAACTCAAATCAGAACAAGTGAGAGCAAGGAATGCTAAATAGAAGCAGCTTCAACTCAAATCAGAACAAGTGAGAGCAAGGAATGCTAGATTGAAGGAAGATGGGTGGGTGAGTGATACTTAGAATAACAAGCAAATTTTAACAATCTAACCGTGAAGGAGATAACAAATAAAATGGGACTTGTGGCCTTGAGACGCAACCTACAAGGATGACTGTACTCAAACCTTTTTTTCCCTTTTACTAATATACAAAGATGTACCACTATTTTTTCTTTGGTTTTTGCTGATAAAACAAAGATGTACCACCTTCCCTGTATATATGTGAGAAAACTTAGTGAAGGTCAAGCTCGTCCATTTTCCAATGGGCCAATGGGCCTGCTTTCGCGGTGCCCATCGACCCGTCCATTTTCCATCATTTTACAGGCCTATGAGGAAACAGGGCGGGACACGTACTCTTTGTAGTTGCTTCGGCCCATAGAGCTGTGTTTGCCCAGAAGCAGAAAGTATGGGCCTCTAGCGACAATCTTCGTCTGCGAAATTTAATGTTGTGTGTTTGCTTTGCGTCGCTGATGGAGTCCTAAACATCTGTTCCAGAAACTGTCCAAGCTTAGTAATCTGTACACGGTGCATGATGCCTTATGTGCGGAATCAGAGGCCTGCATTGCAGCCTTACAAGCAGCCATACAATATGGTTTATCACGGATCATCCTAGAGACGGATTCCCTATCTCTGGTAAGAGCTCTCTGAACCAGCAGTAACTATGATCAAGCTCCGGGTGATTGCTTCGTCCTTCATTGAGGTCGTGATCGTCCATTCTAATCGCTCTTGTAACTCGTATGCTCACGATTTAGCTCGCTCTAGTGTGAGTTGGGACCCGTGTGCCAGTCTGTGATATGGAGCGACCCCCTCCTAGACTTTGTAAACAATCTTGTGGTTCATGATTTTGCTAAACCCCGTATGAACAATGAATGAGCGGGCGCTTGAAGTTTCAAAAAAAACTGCTACCGCTACATATCTCTTCATTCGCAGCTCATCGCCATCCACAGCGGATTGAGATGGCGTGTAGCCTTAGCCCTCGGATAGTCGGATGCTAAGTTTATCAGTTGTCACGGGAGGGCAATCTTACCCTGGGCTCGATTGGTCCGGCTGGGTCGGTGAATCTGAACCTGCGATCGGTCTCGGCAGGGTAGCATCGGTGACCTCTTCGGGTTTGGAACTCTAATGTCAAGCAATCCAAGGATGGTGCCGTTTGTCCCTGAGAGATCAAGTATTTTTCTTTGAAGGATATTTTTATCAAGTTTGAGATGTGAGATGCCAAGCCACATTGTTCACTCCCATGGTGCAGTCCATATATAGCTCTTTTTTTTAAATGAACAAGGCAGAAGGACTGCCTGTTGTATTAAAAAGAAAGTGAGCCAAGACAGGCTAGAACAAAATTGTACAAAAAACTATACAAAGGAGTGTAAAAGAAAAACTCTCAGTGTCTGCCTATCAAAATTGCTAGATGTTTCCCTCCAGCCATAATCCACATCCCGCTTTCATCTTTTATTTTCTAAAGTAGCTGATTATGAGGTAACTCTTTGTGATTGAATATTCGGTGCATTTCTTTCATTCCAAATTTCCCATGGAACTAAGATGATCATAGAACGCATTCCTTTCCTAGAGTGGCATGGTACGGCTGATAGGGAGGTCCACCATTGATGAAGCGATTGACTTGCGACCGGGGAAGGCAAAAAGAGGCCACTGAGTCCTATCGAAGCAGCAAGTTCCTCCCGAATACGCATGGAGTATCTGCAATGGCGAGAAGATGGAGGACAGTTTACGGCTCTCTCTACGACAGAGGGGCAAACAACGTTGTTGGGCCAACCTCTACCTGGAGCCTATCTGCCGTCAAAGTCTATTTTGGATGGCGAGCCATCCAAATAATTTGCATTTAGGTGGTTCCCAAACCTTCCAAATGAGTGTGCCAAAATTGGTTGTTGTTGACCCTAAGAATTGGGCTCTATAAGCTGAGTTTACAGAATATTCACCATCAGCGGTGCTGCAATATTGCCACACGCCATATTGCCACGTACTCGATAAAGTGTTGTCCATTGAAGCCACAGTGCTGCAAGTTAAGATCCTTGATCCAGTTTTGATTTTGAGTGGCAACATAAAGGGATCTATTTTTTCTTTTAGAAATTTTGAAGAGGTTTGGCGCAATATCTTTTAGCCTTTGTCCTTGACTCCAGGCCCCATACCAAAAGGAAGTTTTCTTGCCATCCCCAATGGTAATCTTTGTTGCAGCTGCAAACATGAGGCGGTCAGTTCTGTTGTAGGGGATTTCTGACCCCCACCCAGGGCTTATCGCTTGACTTCCATTCATGCCACAACCATCGAAGCCTAAGGGCCGTAGTGAACCTTCCCAAGTGTAGGTTCCCCAGGCCTCCAGAACACGTTGGCCTTCTTGCACGGCTCCAATTAACTTTGCATTTTCCACCGGTCAAAGCTTTAGAACCGGCCCACATAAATTGTTTCCTCTTATTGTCAATTTCATCTAGCACCTCCTTGGGTGCCTGCAGGGCTGTGAGCTGGTAAACCGGTTGTGACGTGAGCACCGATTTGATCAGCGTGAGTCAACCTGCTGGAGTTGTGTTTTTTCCATTCCAAGAGATAAATTTGCTAACTGCCTTATCGACAAGGAATTGAAGGTCCACACGCCGTAATCGCGTAGTGGTGAGAGGTAAGCCCAGGTACTTGATCAGAAAGTGCACTCGTGTTGCTGGGAGGTCAGCAATGGAGCACCGTATTGGGACTACTGTGGACTCCTGAAAGTTTGTTAGGAGACCTGTTGCCTCACTGAATCAAGTAAGAATATTTGCCAAGGTGGAGATGACTTTCTTTCGAGGATTGATGAAGAGGGATGTATCGTCAGCGTACATGGAGGTTCTAATGTTGTGTGTGTGTCCCCCTTAACTTTCTTAGAATGGCTCTCTGTTGCTAAGTCCAGGAGGCGTCGCAGCGGGTCAATGGCGATAACAAAGAAGAGCGGTGAGAGGGGGTCGCCTTGCCGTAGGCCTCTGCCATGCTTCAGAGGGGTGCTGGGGACTTCGTTGAGCAAAACCCGAGAGGTGGAGGTGGCAAGGAGTGAGGCAATCCAGTCCTGCCATCTTGGAGGGAAGCCTAATCGCTGGAGAAGCCTTCGCAAATAGTCCCATCTCACTGAGTCGAACGCTTTAGTGATGTCCAGTTTAATGAAGAGGGCAGGGATGTTGTTTCTATGGAAGCTTCTGGCTGTGTTTCGCACAACCATGAAATTGTCATGGATGCTTCTCTTTTTAGTAAATGCACTCTGTGTAGGCGGCACTATGGTCTTCATGTACGGAGCAAGTCTTAGGGCCAGAGCTTTGGCAATGATTTTGGCAAATGAGTGAATGAGGCTTATGGGCCTCCTACAGTCTGTCACATAATCAACGCCCTCTTTCATTGGTATTAGCACAATGTTGGCCGAGTTTAGAAGTGGTAGGCTCGAGATCCGTAGATTGTGGAAAGCAATCACCGCCTCCATAAAATCGCCTTTTATCACATCCCAACATGCTCAAAAAAAAAGCACCATATAGCCGTCCGGGGCCTAGCGCTTTGTCGGTGGCATTTGGAAAATGGCGATTTTGATTTCGATCCTCGAGAAATGATCGCCGAGCGAGTGAAGGTCGAGCGCAGGCTGGTCAAGGTTGTCCCAATTGAGATCTGGTATGCGTTCTATGGGGCGCCCCATTACAACGGCAAAGTGATCACGAATTACTTTTTCTTTGTCCTCGTGGTTGAAAGCCCATCCTTGACCCTTTTTCAACCGTTGGATATGGTTCTTTCTTCTCGGTCGTTGTTCCTATGGTGGAAGAATTTTTGAATTTGCGTCTCCCGACTTGAGGTTCATGACCCGTTAAGCTTGCTTTTTCCTAGCTCTGCTCTATCACCGCAAGTCCTAGAACTCTCCGCTTTAAATTTGTTCCATATATCCCGACGAAGATGGTGATTTGGTTGGCCAAAAAGCATGATGTCCCCATTTTGCATGACCTTATGATGGCTATGAAGCTAGACATACATTTCACACGTATCCGAGGTTCTCGACGATCGAAGCTCCTTTTCATCTTCCCCAAAACATTGCCCCTGCTATCTGCATGCAGGATAAGGGGCCATCGATGGGGCTCAAGCCCACCCTACCATTCGTTGGTTGGCCATGCAGCCCCTTGTGATTCCAAAAAAAAATTAGGAATAGTGGAAAACAGGAAGAAGAGATTAAAGACATTGTGCCCTGCTAGAGTTTGAAGATGTGCACCCCACCCCTTTGCCCCCACCAATCAATTTTTAGGAGTAGAAGAGAGGAAGAAGAGATTAAAGACGTTGCTCCCTGCTAGAGGTTGAAGATAATCCCTCTTCCCTGATTTTTTTGTTTGTGTTCCGCCATTGCATGTAGGTTTGTAAGAATGGGTAGTAGAACCAACATAGAAAAAATTATTATGCACATCCATTGCAGATAAAGGTCCAGAGCTACACTGGTTACCTTGTATGCAAACATCAAAATACAAAGTTTAGTGTTTACATGTCATTAAAAATCACAATGACATTTAATTTATTCAAACAACATGAAGCATACATAGTATTTTTTTAAATATAGTAAAACAGAGAGTAGTTGGAAGAAATAAGATGAGTTGATGAAATCAAACCATATCAAGGAGCTCTGGCTTGAATGTTTTGCCCAGATGAATTCTAAGCTTCAAGACAGGCCAGTCACCTAGTAGCTTCGTAAGAACGGGCAGTAGAACCGACATAAGGCAAATTGTTATGGCCAACCATAGGAGGCGAGGGGCTAAAACTGTGTATAGACCTGTTGCAAATGCTGTGGTGGTTGCTATGTAGCCAACCCACATAAGTTTCTTAGTAAAGGATCTGTAATGAAGCAAAAACTCAAAGTCCTCCCATCTTGCTATTATGGATATGAAAGCAACAGCCAGCGAGGAGAACATTGCCAAGGAATCAGAGATCAAGAATGCCTGGAATGCAATCTTTCTTGCCATGATGGGTAGCCCCTCACTTCCAGCATCATTGCTATATCCTCCAGGCAAGGTGAAAGCAGCAGCAAAGGTGATTGTTGCAATGAGGATTGCCACTAAAGAAGTGTAGCTTGTATATGTCTGAGTCAATGTCTTTATATCCTTCCTTGATTCAGAAGTTACTTGATCCTTGGTTTGCTTATGAAGGTTATAAGTATCATTTGCTGCTTCAGGATCAGCTTTCAGCATAAGCATGCAGACTTCATTCTGCAAGGTCTCAAAGAAAGGTATGTGTGGAGCACACATCAGCACAATACTCAAAAAAGAGAATATTCTACCATTGTGTCCGCTAGTTAGTGGTAGCAAACTGTTTTTCTCAGGTGCTGATATATTTCTGTTACAATGTTTTAATAGTATCCTCTTGTTTAAAATAGAAGGCTACAGAGTACTTATTCATTTTGACAACCATATATCTTTAGTTGCTTACCTATCTGTCATTGATTTCAACAATTTAATGGTGCATATCTTGCGGTGGTTGTTGATTTGAACATGGTCATTTGTTTTTTTCCCCTCTAAAAAGTTTGTATGGATCGTTTATTAATGTGCACAGGATAAGTTTCCAGACTGCTATGCAATATATGTAAACGTTTAATCATTCGTAGTTGTATAAGTCCATAAGTGTCCAAATATACTCATAAGATATTAACACCCTCTATCTTGCAAATTGTTAAAAATTACCAAAAAAAAAAGGAAAGAAAATCAGCCTGCTCTGCCCCATAGTTTTTATTATATACTTAGATATACACTGTGTCTAGATATATAGTAAAAGTATTTAGAAAACCAAAACGCCGTACAGTTTGGAATGGAGGGAGTATAAGTTTGTAACCAAGCAGTATAATAAAACACTACCTCCGTTGATTTTAAAAAGATACTCCCTCCATCCCAAAATTAATAAATCACCCGAAGTCAATTTGACCAACTTTATAGTGAAGAATAACAAAGCTTATGATACCAAATAAGCAGATTATAAAAATATATTTAATGGAATATCTGGTGATGCTAATTTGATGTCATAAGCATTGGTGGTCTTTTTTTTATAAATTTGGTTAAATATAAAATAGTTTGACTTAGGACAATTTTTAGAAGTTGATTTATTTTGGAATAGGAGAGTATACTAGTATCAAGTAGTAGTATTCAAACGTTGCAATGATTTTGGCAAAAGTATAGTTTTATACCATTCTTTTGTTCATTTCTATGGAGGCAATGCCATTGGCACATTAAACGCATGAAAGATAATAGTAATGCATTTCATCAAAGGGTAAGGCCAGTCTTAAAACAAGGACATGGAACAACATCTCTCAATCCAAAGTTTCATTCACTGTTTCATATGCTATCTATACGCTGTAGCATTTAATTCTTGAATGGTATTGTTATATCAAATGTGCCATATAAACAATATAGTCACTTGCATACTACATATACATATAATTTAAGTATTAGCATAAAAATGTCAAAAGTTTAGCATATGATATAAGAAAATATATAATAGAGTCACATATGCAAAATAAAATACATATAGCGTATGGTAAATATGGGATGCGCGGTGCACAGCGAGAATGCAAGTCAGACAAGATGGGCAAAAGGTAAGGGGTGAGGTTTCGTTGGAAAAACAATGCCAGCCGGGTTTCGTGAGGATGAAAAAACTCATCTCCTCTTTCCTCTTAATTGTTATGTCACATCATCATTTATACAGTTAAAACTCCAAAATCTCACATCATATATATGGAAGACTATGTTAAAAACTGTGTGTTACTCCAGGTATCAACTATACATGTTTCTTCATTCTCATAAGACATATAAACTATTATTATAAATTTAATTTGTTCATTCACCTTTTTGATTTGGGACTTTAGGTGGCACGTCCGCAGCGAAACTCTCTCCTATACACTGGTCAATACAGCGATGGGTGGCATTTGGCCATCAATCTCCCGAGCTCCTCTTTACTTTTCTAACACGCGTTATTTATTACATATTCACACTAGCCATGAAGAAACAAGGATACCAATAATACCTGGCTGTTGAATTGAATATGGCCGCTATAGCATGGACGCCAATAGATGATCCAGCAGCCACTTTTACGCACTCAAACTATTAATTTTTTCTCAAAACAAGTGAGGAGGCCACAGGGTGTTACAACGGATTAATCTTCTCAATATGAGAAAGAGGCTAGGCAGGCAAGGAACATATGTCACTCGCAGGCTCGCAGCACAGCCTTATTATATAAAACCGATCGACAAGTAAAGCAGTGAAAGGGAAAGGGTAAAAGAAAAGGAAAAAATAAAGATACCTAGATGGCTAGATTACTAGAACAAAGCAAAGAATCGATTACGCTTAGTTGTGATCTGTTACGTGATAAACATATACGGTTTTCAAGCATGGTGAAGTAAATGAAAAGATTATCCTGTCCTTTAAAAACACGAAAAGCGTATGCATGATCTAGAAGTGACGTTATGTGGTCTCCGAATTTTAATTATGACGACAATTTTTCTTAGAAAATAGCTGTAATGTTAGATAAGTACTACTGTGAGACAAAAGTCCTTTCAATATAAATCTACCCCTATAATTTTTATGTCTCGAACAAAATGTTTTTAAAATTATTAAGTGTCGAAGTTCCATATGTTTAACCAGTTGGTCAAAATAAGTACTATTTGTTATCGGAGGTGCGCAATCTTCGGTTTCACTAGCTAGCTGCCCAATGCCGTCGCGTCACCTAATCCTATGCAACGCCCGCCTACGCCTTGCCGCCGCTTAAGTAGGTCGCTGGGAAGCCCAGTCAACTCCAAGGGCAGTGGCGGCTGGGTGAGCCTCCTTCCTTATCCTAGCATTTTTTTCCTACTCATCTCTTTCCTCTCCTCTTGTTCCGGCAACGACTAATCGGTACGGTATCAGCCCAATTCGCATGGGCGTCTCACATACTATGGTGGGATTCGTGTAGATCAGGTGGTGAACGGATTAATCTTCTCAATGTGACAAAGAGTCTAGCTAGGCAGGCAAGGAACATGTCACGCGCTGCATAGCCTTATTATATATGCAACCGATGGACAAAAATAAAGCAGTTAAAGGGAAAGGGTAAAAAGAAAAAGAAAAAAGGGGAAAAAATAAAGATACCTATATGCCTATCTAGATTACTAGAACAAAGCAAAGAATCGATTACTACGCTTACAGTAACAGCTAAAGTTGACATATACGTAGTAGCTAGTACGTGCTAGCTAGTCTGGTCCCAGTGACTCAAATCCATATGCTTCACATATATTATAAATAAATATTAACTATAAAGGACATGCATGTAAAAAGTGGGGTTAGTTGCTCAGTACTGTTGTGATCTGTTCGATCTACGTGATAAACATATACGGTTCAAGCATAGTGAAGTAAATGAAGAGATTATCCTGTCCTTTTTAATAAAACACGAAAAACATATGCATGATCTAGAAGTGACGTTATGTGGTCTCCGAATTTTAATTATGACCACAATTTTTCTTATCATAAAATAGCTGTAACGTCAGGTAAGTACTACTGTGAGATAAAAGTACTTTTCAATACAAATCTACCCTTATAATATTTATGTCTCAAACAAAATGTTTTTTAAATAACTAATAAGCGTCTAAGTTCCAAATGTTTGACTGGTCAAAATAAGTAATACTCCATCAGTTCCAAATTATAGGATGTTTGGACTTTTCAATATACATAGCTTTTGCCATGCACTTAAATATACACTATGTCTAGATATATAGCAAAAGCAATATATCTAGAAAAGTCAAAACATCTTATAATTTAGAACGGAGAAAGTATTTGTTATTGGAGGGGCACAATCTTTGGTTTCACTATCTAGCTGCCCAACGCCGCCTTGTCACCTAATCCCATGCAACGTCCTCCTATGTCTTGCCACCACTTAAGTAGGTCGCCGGGAAGCCTAGCCGATTGCATGGGCATTGGCGACTGGGCGAGCCTCTCACTCATCCTAGCATTTTTCCTACTCATCTCTTCCCTCTCTTCTTGTTCTGGCAATGACTAATCGGCATGGTATCTAGCCGAATTCGCATGGGCACCTCACATACTATGGTGGGATTAGTCTAGATCCGATGGTGAACGGTACAATTCTCGATGGTCGGCTTGGTGGCAGTGCTTCCCTCCACGTCCATGGAGTGCATCAGTCACGGCAACGTAGTTGACCTCGCCTGCATGGGTGGTTACCGACACCTTCCCCGCGTGCTTGTTCCTGGCACGGTCTGTCCCCGATTGTCCTTATTAGTTGTCACAGGTGTAATTCGATGATCTCGGCTGAGCACGACATGGCTAGAGCAACCGGAACTTAAGGCCTGATTGTTCGGCGCCGATGTGGTATGGGACACCCTTCATCATCTTCGAGCTTTTGGTGTTAGGTCCTTGGTGTTTGGTAACGACGTGGTATGAGACATGCTTCGTCAAGGTTTTGCTGTGGTGGGTTGGTCTACGCTGGCGAAAGCTGTGCTAGTCTCTATGCCAGCCTTGATGTCAATAGCGCCTTTGGTCTATTAAGCCTTAAGTGGCCCACCTTTGTTACCTGAGGCCCAGCCGCTACCACGTCTCGGCCCACTACCATTCTTGGATTCACAGTATATAATAGAGGAAACCCTAGTTGAGATCACATTTCTCTCCCCCCACCACACGTAGCCATGGGCCGCCTCACATTTCTCCCATCCCCTTCCCCGTCCGCGTTGTTTAGTTCTCTCCCCACAGCCGCTCCCCTTCTACCGTCCCATCTCCCACTGGCAAATCGAGCAGGAGGCACGACACATCTAGCAAGCGGCATGACACGTCGTGCAGTGCTCGGGTATGCCCCTCTTGGCTACGACGCATGGGATGTCCCATTCCTAACGGCAGCGCACTGGTGTGGCCCCAGTCCACTTTAATTTCACTGGTGGATGTGAGCGCGAGGGCTAGGTGTAGCGGCACGGACCAACTTCCTCTCCTCTCAATATCGCTCACAGGCATGGACACACCTCTAAACCTTTCTCTCTCTTGCTTGTTCTCTATCTCTGGTGCGAGGATGCAACAAGATAGGTGAGGATGCGATGGGTCGAGGCAAGGATATGACGATGTGCAAGGGCAAGGATGTGGTGTTGCATCACGATCCACGACGCTACAGTGAGCTTTTGCGGTGATCGAGCTCGGTACTAGGCTCATGGGCAGGCTCATCGATGTGATGAATACTCGATTTTCATAGACAGACATGCACTGCCTCTATTATGGACAACATAGGCGCCTAGATAGAGGCGGGCAAGGTGCCCACTTCTAATTAAAAATGTGTTACATCCATCTTTGATAATTGTTTTGGCAGACCATCACCATGGAAGTATTTCATGAGAGACTAAGAGTTGCACTCGGTCTGAAATCCAATGAGATTTGAGTCGTGGCTCGAGTCCCAATTGTTTATATTTTCAAGGCATATCTGTGCTCCTACTATATATATTCACGACTATTTCACTTTGGCATGTAATGTAATTGCTTAAGGCCCGGTTCGTTTGATTTTGAGATGGGAGGGATTGAAGGGGGTAGAGGAGGATTTTGACTTGCAGGGGATTGAATCCCTCTCAATCCTTTCAAACCCTCTTAGGTTTGGGATCAAACGAACAAGCCCTAAAGGAGAGATCGATACTGCTACATCATCTATCTAATAAATATACATCGTAAAAGCTAATCCTTCAATTTCAAAACACAAAAGTCGTTGAAGCTAGAAGCTTCATCAAACCATTCCAATTCTTCTTCCATATCCTCAAACATACCATCTTCTCTCCTAACACTTCCTCCATAAAAAACTCTAACACAACAATCCATCTACAAAAGTATTTCAAGAAACTTCATCAAGTCGTCGAAATCGTCGTACGTACTGTCCATAGTAATATTAATATCTATACTAACTATAACTATACTAACTAATCTAATATTAACACCTATACAAGACTAACTACAATAACTAATTATACTAAATACAATAACTAACTAGACTCACTAACTGTACTAACTAAACTAACTAACTTTACTGACTATACTAACTTACTATACTACCTATACTAACTAAACTAACTATACTTTACTAACTATACTAACTTTACTTATTGTACTAACTTACTATACTAACTAATCATTCAAACTAATTTTACATCTTAACCCTAATTAACAACAATTCCAATTCAATCAACAAATACACACTGGGAGTACCTTGACAACGAGGGGAAGATTGGGGCTTAGCCAAATCCCCCAATGGCGACGAGGTGGCCGTCAGCGGCCGTTGCGTGGCCCTGCCTTGCGCTCAACGACGGCGGGGGCGCGTGCGCGGCTGTGCGTCGATGCACGGTGGCAGACCCATGGCGGCGGCGGCGCTCGTCCTTACGGCAGCAGCGTGAGCTCGTCCTCGTGGTGGCGGCGCTCGTCCTCGCGGCAGCAGTGTGCTCTTGTCCTCGCGGCGGCGGCACTCGTCCTCGCGGCAGCAGCATACGCTCGTCCTCGCGGCAGCGGCGCGCTAGACCGGGCCGGGAGGCGGGTGCTCGCTGGGGGGAGGCGCGGGCGCTGGCCTCAACGGCGGCGGCGGGTGGACGCGGGATAGAGGGAGTGACGTGCGACAGTGGGAAGAGATGGAGGGGTGGCGCGGTAGTGAGGGCGGCGGCGGCAGTGGCAGGCGCGACAGTGAGGGCTCAGGGTGTGGCTCCTCTCTCCAACCGGTTCAAACGGCCGAGTGAGACAAAGAGAGAGAAAGGGAAGCAAGGCTGAGCCACGGGCCTGTACAAGGGCTGCCGCGCCGTGACGGACGCGCGCCAGACCTGCCACGTCAGTGGTCGCCGTAGCCATTGACTGCCCCCTGCTGCGCCGCCATGCATGGCGCGGTAGAGTGAAGTAGCCGCGCCGTGCAAACAGGCGCGTCCAAAAATGTTAGTTTTGAAAAAAATAAACTGTGTCAGTTTTAAAAATAGTTTAAAAAAAGTGTTAAAAATAAAAAAAAAATCGTATATGTGGATACAAGCACAACACATGCATCGCATAGCAGAGAAAAACACATGGGAGCATGGGCAGGAGAGCAAGCATTGCCTAACAGATGCAGGCGGAAGCTTTTTATCCAAAGAACAGTTTCCAAGTGTAAAATAAAACAGTAGTATTCTTGTGCACAACAAATTGCAAGCGAAAATGGTTTGCACCTGAGAAATAATACCTTATTGCCAAACAGGACCTAAAGGAGCAGAAAAATTCTACTTTTCTCTTATATTAATTGTGAATCACAGTACATACATAACGCTCACATATATGCAAGTAAAATAGAAATCTTATTTTCAATCTAAATACGCGACTTTGGCGTTAGGGGATTCCATGACATATTAGCTATTTGCAATGTATTATTGTCATTGTATTCCATGTCCTCCGTTTATTTTTACAAGGCACATTAACATTTGTAAAAATCTTTAAAGTACACTCTGTTGCAAGATATAATCAGTTTATGAAATTTATATCAAATTTGAGTAATGGTTTTAGTTAAAATTTTTGAAATTTTCACCTCTTTTAATCCTAACTAATACAACGTATATGTTGAAGTGGAGAAAGTACTTTTTACCTTATTCTGTTTTATTTAGTACGAATTCACCGTTGAATGAGGTTTATTCTATATATATTAAGCTTGTCTGTCCCATCTTCGGTGTCAACTTCGTCCAAAATCGCCCTATACATTTTACTCGTATAGAAAATTGATCGGAGATTGGTTCAACTTAAATAGATAGATATTGCGTTTACCTGTTGTTCGCTTGAACTTATCAGTCATGGTACATTATTTTTCTCTCACAAAAAATCAGCCAACAGTACTTTTCAGCCTAGCTTTTCAGCGAAACGAACGGCGCTTTTTGCAGCTTCAACTCAAATCAGAACAAGTGAGAGCAAGGAATGCTAAATAGAAGCAGCTTCAACTCAAATCAGAACAAGTGAGAGCAAGGAATGCTAGATTGAAGGAAGATGGGTGGGTGAGTGATACTTAGAATAACAAGCAAATTTTAACAATCTAACCGTGAAGGAGATAACAAATAAAATGGGACTTGTGGCCTTGAGACGCAACCTACAAGGATGACTGTACTCAAACCTTTTTTTCCCTTTTACTAATATACAAAGATGTACCACTATTTTTTTCTTTGGTTTTTGCTGATAAAACAAAGATGTACCACCTTCCCTGTATATATGTGAGAAAACTTAGTGAAGGTCAAGCTCGTCCATTTTCCAATGGGCCAATGGGCCTGCTTTCGCGGTGCCCATCGACCCGTCCATTTTCCATCATTTTACAGGCCTATGAGGAAACAGGGCGGGACACGTACTCTTTGTAGTTGCTTCGGCCCATAGAGCTGTGTTTGCCCAGAAGCAGAAAGTATGGGCCTCTAGCGACAATCTTCGTCTGCGAAATTTAATGTTGTGTGTTTGCTTTGCGTCGCTGAAGGAGTCCTAAACATCTGTTCCAGAAACTGTCCAAGCTTAGTAATCTGTACACGGTGCATGATGCCTTATGTGCGGAATCAGAGGCCTGCATTGCAGCCTTACAAGCAGCCATACAATATGGTTTATCACGGATCATCCTAGAGACGGATTCCCTATCTCTGGTAAGAGCTCTCTGAACCAGCAGTAACAATGATCAAGCTCCGGGTGATTGCTTCGTCCTTCATTGAGGTCGTGATCGTCCATTCTAATCGCTCTTGTAACTCGTATGCTCACGATTTAGCTCGCTCTAGTGTGAGTTGGGACCCGTGTGCCAGTCTGTGATATGGAGCGACCCCCTCCTAGACTTTGTAAACAATCTTGTGGTTCGTGATTTTGCTAAACCCCGTATGAACAATGAATGAGCGGGCGCTTGAAGTTTCAAAAAAAACTGCTACCGCTACATATCTCTTCATTCGCAGCTCATCGCCATCCACAGCGGACGGCGTGTAGCCTTAGCCCTCGGGTAGTCGGATGCTAAGCTTATCAGTTGTCACGGGGAGGGGCAATCTTACCCTGGGCTCGATTGGTCCGGCTGGCCGGCGAATCTGAACCTGCGATCGGTCTCGGCAGGGTAGCATCGGTGACCTCTTCGGGTTTGGAACTCTAATGTCAAGCAATCCAAGGATGGTGCCGTTTGTCCCTGAGAGATCAAGTATTTTTCTTTGAAGGATATTTTTATCAAGTTTGAGATGTGAGATGCCAAGCCACATTGTTCACTCCCATGGTGCAGTCCATATATAGCTCTTTTTTTTAAATGAACAAGGCAGAAGGACTGCCTGTTGTATTAAAAAGAAAGTGAGCCAAGACAGGCTAGAACAAAATTGTACAAAAAACTATACAAAGGAGTGTAAAAGAAAAACTCTCAGTGTCTGCCTATCAAAATTGCTAGATGTTTCCCTCCAGCCATAATCCACATCCCGCTTTCATCTTTTATTTTCTAAAGTAGCTGATTATGAGGTAACTCTTTGTGATTGAATATTCGTGCATTTCTTTCATTCCAAATTTCCCATGGAACTAAGATGATCATAGAACGCATTCCTTTCCTAGAGTGGCATGGTACGGCTGATAGGGAGGTCCACCATTGATGAAGCGATTCGGCTTGCGACCAGGAAGGCAAAAAGAGGCCACTGAGTCCTATCGAAGCAGCAAGTTCCTCCCGAATACGCATGGAGTATCTGCAATGAGCGAGAAGATGGAGGACAGTTTCTGGCTCTCTACGACAGAGGGGGCAAACAACGTTGTTGGGCCAACCTCTCGCCTGGAGCCTATCTGCCGTCCAAAGTCTATTTTGGATGGCGAGCCATCCAAATAATTTGCATTTAGGTGGTTCCCAAACCTTCCAAATGAGTGTGCCAAAATTGGTTGTTGTTGACCCTAAGAATTGGGCTCTGTAAGCTGAGTTTACAGAATATTCACCATCAGCGGTGCTGCAATATTGCCACACGCCATATTGCCACGTACTCGATAAAGTGTTGTCCATTGAAGCCACAGTGCTGCAAGTTAAGATCCTTGATCCAGTTTTGATTTTGAGTGGCAACATAAAGGGATCTATTTTTTCTTTTAGAAATTTTGAAGAGGTTTGGCGCAATATCTTTTAGCCTTTGTCCTTGACTCCAGGCCCCATACCAAAAGGAAGTTTTCTTGCCATCCCCAATGGTAATCTTTGTTGCATTTTGCAAACATGAGGCGGTCGGGCTGTTGTGTAGGGATTTCGACCCCCACCTGTGGCTTATCGCTTGACTTCCATTCATGCCACAACCATCGAAGCCTAAGGGCCGTAGTGAACCTTCCCAAGTGTAGGTTCCCCAGGCCTCCGTAACACGTTGGCCTTCTTGCACGGCTCCAATTAACTTTGCATTTTCCACCGGTCAAAGCTTTAGAACCGCCCACATAAATTGTTTCCTCTTATTGTCAATTTCATCTAGCACCTCCTTGGGTGCTGCAGTGGCTGTGAGCTGGTAAACCGGTTGTGACGTGAGCACCGATTTGATCGGCGTGAGTCAACCTGCTGGAGTTGTGTTTTTTCCATTCCAAGAGATAAATTTGCTAACGCCTTATCGACAAGGAATTGAAGGTCCACACGCCGTAATCGTAGTAGTGGTGAGAGGTAAGCCAGTGTACTTGATCGTAGAAAGTGCACTCGTGTTGCTTTGGGAGGTCAGCAATGGAGCACCGTATTGGGACTCACTGTGGACTCACGAAAGTTTGTTAGGAGACCTGTTGCCTCACCGAATCAAGTAAGAATATTTGCCAAGGTGGAGATGACTTTCTTTCGAGGATTGATGAAGAGGGCTGTATCGTCGCCGTACATGTAGGTTCTAATGTTGTGTGTGTGTCCCCTTAACTTTCTTAGAATGGCTCTCTGTTGCTAAGTCCGGGAGGCGTCGCTTGGTGGGTCAATGGCGATAACAAATAAGAGCGGTGAGAGGGGTC
Organism: Miscanthus lutarioriparius; assembly: GCA_904845875.1. Lineage (NCBI taxonomy): Eukaryota > Viridiplantae > Streptophyta > Magnoliopsida > Poales > Poaceae > Miscanthus > Miscanthus lutarioriparius. The sequence goes on along the minus strand of CAJGYO010000010.1, from coordinate 99,734,392 downwards.
GCCTTTTTGTGAGGCCTCTGCCATGCTTCAGAGGGGTGCTGGGGACTTCGTTGAGAAAAACCCGAGAGGTGGAGGTGGCAAGGAGTGAGGCAATCCAGTCCTGCCATCTTCGAGGGAAGCCTAATCGCTGGAGAAGCGTTCGCAAATAGTCCCATCTCACTGAGTCGAACGCTTTAGTGATGTCCAGTTTAATGAAGAGGGCAGGGATGTTGTTTCTATGGAAGCTTCTGGCTGTGTTTCGCACAGCCATGAAATTGTCATGGATGCTTCTCTTTTTAGTAAATGCACTCTGTGTAGGCGGCACTATGGTCTTCATGTACGGAGCAAGTCTTAGGCCAGAGCTTTGGCAATGATTTTGGCAAATGAGTGAATGAGGCTTATGGGCTGCCTATGGTCTGTCACAAAATCAATGCCCTCTTTCATTGGTATTAGCACAATGTTGCCCGAGTTTAGAAGTGGTAGGCTCGAGATCCGTAGATTGTGGAAAGCAATCGCCGCCTCCATAAAATCGCCTTTTATCACATCCCGGCATGCTCTGAAAAAGCACACAGATAGCCGTCGTCCAAGGCCTAGCGCTATGCCACCGGTGGCATTTGGAAAATGGCAGTTTTGATTTAAATCCTCCGAGAAAGGATCATCGAGCGAGTGAAGGTTGAGTGCAGCTGGTCAAGGTTGTCCCAATTGAGATCTAGTGTGCGTTCTATGGGCGCCCCATTCTGATGGCAAAGTGATCACGAATTACTTTTTTCTTTGTCCTCGTGTTCGAAAGCTCATCCTTGACCCTTTTTCAACCGTTGGATATGGTTCTTTCTTCTACTGTCGTTGATCCTACGGTGGAAGAATTTTGAATTTGCGTCTCCCAGCTTGAGGTTCATGACCCATGAAGCTTGCTTTTTCCTAGCCCGCTGTATAACTGCAAGTCCAAAAAAACTGGCCCCGTCCGTAGCAATCCACTCCCTCCTCCTCCGCCACGAGCCCCGTCTACCTCCTCCCTTCCTTCCCCTTCGTCTCCGGCGTCTCCAGCCGGTCGACGATTGGATCCGGCCGCCCTGGCCCCAGATCTGCTGCTCCCACCTCCAGATCCGCCCCCTCTACCGCCTACTCGCCTCGGCTGGTTGGGCGCAAGGTCCTAGAAGCGGTTGTGGCTGGCCGGGCCATGCCTGCCTGGCCGGCCGTGGCGATCAGGGCGACGGCGGCCAAGCCAGCCCCTCCGGCACGGGTGTCTGCTCAACTAGACAGCGGCTTGCCACCCCCATCGCTGGATTCTCAGCCTCACGGCAAGATCTGGTTGTGCTGCTCTCTGCTACGGCGCTCTTCCTCTTGTGCATGTGTTGGGACCCTAGACGCGCGGTTTGGCCGCGGGCATGCCGGCGGCGAGGCTGCGTGCCTGTGGGTGGTTTCTTCTTCACGTTCGAGCATGGTGCACGCAGTTTGGCCGCCAGTGAGCCACCAGTGGGGCTGTGTGTCCATGGGCGCCCTCCCCTGTTGGGGAGGGCAGAACGCCGGTTCTTCAGAGTGGTGGTGTCACCCATGCCTGTGCCCGCGGTGGTAGTGGCAATGTGGGGCGACGTCAGGGCGTCAGCTGTAGGAGCACTTGCAAGGTTCTGGGCAAAACCTCAGCCCTGCTCTAGGCTGGGCCAGCGACAACAATTTCCTTCTTGAAGGCGTCGCTGAAGAACCTCGTCGTTGCACTAGGCCTCTCGCTGCTGCTACACAACGTCAGGGTGGCGGCCTCTCCGTGGGCTCCTTGAGGTGGAGGTGGGGCTCCTCGCCTTTGTCGGCCTCAGGTATGGCCATTGGTGCCAGTATTTGTTCGCAGTGCCCAAAATATCGCTACCAGTGTACTTACTCCACCATCATCCATGAGCCTTGATTGCCTTGTCTCACCAAATATCGGGTTAGCGGGACCATGATCCCCTCTCTTGGATCCCCTCGTTCTCCTTTTGCCATCTGTCCCTCCTTCGAGGCTTCCTTCCCTTGATGGGAGTTGGTGGGTGTCAACTAGATCCTGGAAGTGCTTCAAGATAGTGCAAATCACGACTGTCGTCTGCCTTCTTGGCTTAAAGCTTAACAGTTGCTTGGGGATTGGAGGTCGTCGGAGTTTTGTCACTTGAGAGTGTTGTTTACTGGTGCACAATGACATGTTGTGCACTTCTCAAAACCCCACCTCAGTTCCAACCCCTTCTCTCCGATGTTTTGCATAAGTTCTAACTGTCATGCTTCGCTTCCAGTGGCCTAGCACTGCCTTTCTCCATGATCCTTGATTGCCTTGTTTCATCAAATGCCGGTAACGAGACCATGGTCCCCTCCCTTGGATCTCCTCGTGCTCCTTTTTGCCGGACCTCCCTCCGTTGAGGATTCCTCGCCTCACTGGGCGTTGGCGGGCGTCAATTGGGTCCCCGATGTGCTTCTAAGACAATGTAATCACAACTGTCGTCTATCCGAATCGACTCGAAGCTTAACAGCCGCTGTTGGAGTGGAGGTCGCGGAGTTGAGCCTCTTGGTTGTGGTGTTGTCAGTGAACCTTGACGCATAAACATGAAGCTTACCTATGGGGTGCTCGCTCTCACAGCAACATGACTGGAACTTGACAGTTCGCCTCTTTTTTTTGTGCTTTGTAATATCTAGCGCATTGTACTCTTAGCACCAGCAAAATCCGAAAAGTGTATATTTGTAATCAAATGGCTATTTCAGGGCCAATCATCAATATATCATCTAGGTGGGGATCCCCCCCAACTCCCAGTCGATTTATCAAAAAAAAAAAAAAACTTGTGTACGGACATGTAGGTTTATGGTTTGGTGTAACTGCTGCCATCATTATAGGGGACGCGGCTTTATAAATGGTGGCCTCTTCTGTGTGGTAAAGATTTCTAATGGTGTAGTAGTGCGATGCTGTTTTAGTAACAAAAGTTAGATATTTTAATTTACAATTTTAGTGCTTAAAGCTTCATAGAGAAGGTGCAAACGGATAAAATAGATAACTATCTTAGCACACATAATTCAAAGAGCAACAGATGTACATGCTCCAATAGCTCTTGACAACAAGGCCCTAGCTAGGCCTCTTCCTAGTTGAAGTACATATATTGAGCCCATATTGTTGAAAACTGGTGACTCATTTTTTCTGCTATTTATGTATGGCCTTTCACTTAGTAATTGGGTTTTTGTTTTCAGCTGTACATGTTTTCAGACTAATAGATGTACATGTTTTCGGGCTGCTATATATGTATGGCCTTTTCAAACTAACAGATGTACATGTTTTCAGTTGCATGGGCTCTTTGTTGGGCTGAAAATGCTTGGGGCTAAGAATGTTGGGCCAACAGAAATTAAGATGGATGTTTCGTCGTTTTATATTTCTTTTTATTGGTCCTCGTTTCATCGAAATGAGTCTCATTTCGTGAAATGTTTCAGACTTCCTCTTTATTTTTGACAATTTTGGGTCTTAGTTTGATTTTTTTTCCAAAACTGTATATATTCGCTGATGCTCACACATATATGTTGCAACTTTTAAGAAAAGTGAACAATTACAGTTTAGATTCAAATCGCTCAACGTGTTCTTACAAGTTATCGAAATAGCTAGGTATTGTAGATTGCTTGCTCAACAAAATATTTCAATCATGAAAAACTACAAAAATATTTGTTTTTTCTCTTAACTTCTTGAGATCATACCAAAAGTACCCAAAAAAAGAGAGTTGGGCCATCATCATTTCTCTCGAAAAAGCAAATAAGAATTTTTTATTGTCCCGTTGTGTCCTATACGTGTGGATTCACATTTTTTATTGTGATACGTGGCATCTCCTTTCTCTCGAAAAAGCAGAGCAATGGCTACCGAGGTGAAAATATGAAATGGGCCGAGATAATATTTTTTTACTAGTGTTTTGATTGTCACCGCTCAATATATGGAACAACAACATCATCATGCGGTAGCAAATACGTACCAATGCTCGCATATCTAGGATTGGTTATTCTTGATAGTAGATCACGTGCACGTCGATACGAGCCACTTCTAATGACTTTGTGATCAATGTCAAGGTCTATTGGGTAAATGTTTACATAGACGTTTAGGCCCCGGTTGGATTGAATATATGGAATTCTTGAATTCTATTCCGATAATCATAATATTTTTTTCTCAAAAAATAATCATAATTTAGACACAAATTAATAAAGCTAATATAGTTGTATGGGAAATATATTTGTATATATACTATTATTTGCCACATAAGTGAGATACTTATGTGCTGCACTTCTACTATAGGGAAGCGAGTTGAAGAGCGTGCTATAAGTTGTAACGTAGAAATATAGAATTGGGATCTATAGAATCAATTTCCATCTCGCACCCCATGAATTTAAGATGGGCTTACATTTAAACTTTAGAAAGTTATGGAATATCAAAATTTAAGCCAAATAGCCTAGTCCATTAAGTAAATTTCAATTCCTTCAAAATGAATGGATCTAAACAAACCCTTATAGAAGTTTGTGTCTGTGCATGTCTAGGAGCTTTCTATTACTCTGTTTTATATAGAAAGAAAAGAATCTTCAACCGGTATGGGTAGGAGGTGAGTAGAAACGCGAAAAGGCATGTGGTCTGGTGGTACGGCTGTCCAATGGGACATTACCCATCAAGGTTCAAACTCTGGCGTCGTATACATGACCGCGTACGCATTCGGTGGTACTACGTGTTTTCCGCGCACTGGAGGCCAGAGAGTCTCCAATCTCTTTCTTTGCATGTGTGCACGTTTGGTGTGAGTGTGGGTTATGTGCGTCAAAGTTGTACCAATAAAAAAATTACATGTGAAGTGAGTGTGGTGTGAGTTGTATGTGTCCAAATTATATCTTAAAAAAAAGGGTGCGTAGAAACATATTTGCATTTTACATTACTTTTTGCAGTATAGGCGTGCACTAATTCACTTTACAGTCCATTTTAAGGGCCCTGCCCCAATATGTTTCCGTTAGTTTCATTTTTTTTTTCTGTCGCTGTCAATTCTATGGCTCCCAACACTAACTTTCATGCGCCATGTAAAGGCAAGTTCAAGGCCCTCGCGCCAATGCCACTAGAATTACAAGTCTGAAGCCAATCACCCCCAGGACGACGAGGACGACCACGATCGCCACAACCGCTTCACAGCGGCTCCGTATAGCTGAGGCAGTCGTCGCCGTCGCTGTCCGCCAGATTATCTGGGCGGCGGCGGTGGCTGCTCCACGGTAACGGTAGAGGTGCGGCGCTGCTGTTGCTGTCCCAGTCCCAACTCGACGTCCATGAACCCGCCCTCCTCTTGCACTCCTGACGACAGTGGCAGCACTGTGGAGGGACGATGCTGGTGCCCGAGCTCGAGGTCGACGACGAACTCGCCCTGGCGGCGGCGGTGACGTTGTTTCCGGGGCCCGGACAGAGGCGGCAGCGTCGAGCGCGGCGACGCACCGCCACGACGACATGGCGCCTGATCGATCGGTTCGTTGATGCTACTGATGGCGGTGTGCGTGCGTGTATATAGAGAGGCACCAGAGGAGGGCTCCGCGATTCCGGGATGGGGCTGCAGGCGGAGTCCGACTCCGATAGCGGGCTGAATTTGATGCGTTCCAGGATTTGGGATGGACGACGCGTTCCTTCATTTTACAGGGGAACCCAAACATCCGTAGGCCGTAGCAGTCAGCCTGCCCACTGGGCCATCGGGGCCCATTCTTGTAGTTTCCCGTGGACCGGTACCACGTCTGCTGCCCATTTCCGGGTGTCCTGGCCGCTGCTGGCCCGTGGAGCCCCCAGATCGGGTGCATCTCCCGTAGTGACGTCTTGCTATGCGTGCTTCTCCGTGTCTATTATGTCTATGCTTACTTTGTCATTACTTATAAGCAAATACTGGGTCATTACTTGTAAGCATATCTATGCTTAAAAGTAGATCAAGAAATACAATATTTTAGATATGAAAATAGATAAAATTTAAATCATGTTTCACCTATGAACTTATTTTATTTGATGTGTTGCAAATAACCTCAATGTGTTATTATGACAATTTTCAATTTTTTGTCTCATCTTCTCTAGAAGTGTTGATAGTCTACGGTAGCACAAAAATATTTGGACCGACCCATGCTTATCATGAACTAATAATAAGGCCACAATCTTTAGGTGAAATATGTTAGTTGAAGCCTGTTTGGATGCTGCCTCCCAGGCAACAATCTGCACCACATGCAGAAGAAATCCTACACCTAGGGACTGTTTGAACCGAGCTGCCTAGGCGACGAGGTGCCTGGAGGCTGCCCGCAACTCATCTGGTTGGAGCCCTAAGATCCTGCCAGGTCCAAGCTAAGCTGTTCAGGTCCAGGCATATATAGGAAAAACATCGCCTGGCGCAAGGGAAACCCTGCCTGGAGTAATTTGAATGTGATACGCAATTTATTGATCTATGGTGTCACAAAAAACACAACTTGCTGCTGCTCCTGTAATAGTGTAATAGTATTGATTACTTTTCTTTCTTTGAATAGCACGTGGTGCTACTATAATAACACTGTAGAAGTGTCTTATCTTTATAGCTCAAAGAATTAAAATATGTTTCTATTTATTTTTAAGGTTTTAAATTAGTACGTAAAAAGAATGTAGTGTTAACATGCATTAAATATTTTCACTGTTCTAGATTTGAATCAAGTCAAAATTTCTTAAGTTTCACTAAATGATAATATTTTTGTATAGATTTGGTCAAATGTAAAATTATTTGACTCCTGAAAGATGACAATTGCATATTTTTAGGACATAGGAGTTTATTTTAAAATTATTGATTTTATTAACCATTATACATTAACAAAAGGTAATGACATAATACAGGCCAGCTGTTTTTTTGGCCCTTTGCACGGCCACACGCTCCAGCGCCTGATGTCCGCACCGCACACCCAACGCGTAGCACCGTTCATCATCCCCAATGCAACGCACACTCTCTCTCCTCCCTCTGGCAGCTACCACCGTCGTCATCTTTCCCAACTCCGACGCCCACGCGCCCGTGCCCGCATCACCCCCTTCTTCCCCAACTCTGGCGGCTTAGAAGAGAAGGGGTTTGGGGGGGGACAGGAGTGGAAGGCCGGCCAGATGGTGGGGATGGTTGGAGGGCGGTTAGGGGCCCTGCCGGCGGTGGAGGCAGCCGGGCCAGGTCAGGGCGGGGGAGCTCCATGGCCATGGCGGAGCTCCGACGAAGCCCTGGTGCGCCCGCGGCGGCAGGAGGGGGCAGCGGCGGGAGCAAGGGTCGCCAGAGACGAAGAAGAAGACGGCCGCGCGCGCGAGGAGTAGGGTGGGGTGGAGGGATCCGCTGGCCGAAGGTGAGGAGGAAGAGCCGCACGCCGGGGAAGCCAAATCGAAGCGGCCATGTGGCCAGCCTAACGCACGCACTGCCGGTCGTGCGTTAGAAGTGTCCTTAAGAAAATGCACTGATCTATTTTATTTTGCTACCATATGCTTTTTTTTGAGGGAAGCCGTCTAGCGCACTTTATTGATTTGAAAATAGTGTTACATCATTCACCAGGGCTTCAAGAATGAAGCTAGGGGGTTCATCGACCCAAATACAAGCATGCTTTGACTGAACAGCTAAACTTGCTAAATTATGCTCTACTCTATTAATATCTCTATTACAATGCTCAATAGAAATAGAAGAAAAATCTTGCGAAAGCATCTTACATTCGTCATATATTGGCGCGCCAGCTGTTGCCGAGAATCCGCCCTGCTTTATCGTCTCTACCACCTCCAAACAGTCCGACTGGATGATGATATAGCTACAACCAATATATGCTGGGCTAACAGAACCCCCTCTCTGAGAGCGTGAACTTCGGCTGTTGGAGCATCCACCACATGCTCCATAAAGCTATAAGCTGCTGCTATAAAAGCACCATTTGAACCTCTCAAAACCCCTCCTGTACCTCCTTCCCTTCTTTCAGGTTTGTAGCGCATCAATGTTCAGTAACAATGTTCCTTCAGGAGGTTTCTTCCATCCCTCGGCCTGCTTAACAGTCTTCATCGTAGCTCTTTGATAATTTGTTGCCAAAGTAGCAATGACAAAGCAGCTCTTACTCGGGATTGGATGGTTTCACCATGAACTAACTTCTTTCGCTCCCACCATATGAACCAGTCACCTGTTAAGATCAATTCGGCCAAGCCCAAATGGTTCAGAAAACCGAAAGGTCTTGATCTGTTAATCATTTCAGCCACAACTACAGACCCCGAACGGTCCACAGCTACCTCTCTCTCAATCTCCTGCCACACACCGATCATCTGCCATATCTCCTTTGCTCGCTTACACATGAACAGTAGGTGCTTAATATCTTCACAGGCATCATTACAAGCTGGACAGGTCCCTGAGTTCTACATGGCAGCAACCCATGTAGAACTCGCCAACCAAAATTTTTAATCTTGGCCGGGACATTAAGCTTCCACAATTTCGCCCATACTTCCTCTTCGCCAACTACACTTGCTTGCTCATTCACTCTATTCTCCCCAAATTTATGTATCCATTGACAATGCTAAGCAGATTGGACAGAGAAAAAACCATTCCAATTATGGTGCCACGCTACTACACCCTCCCTACCGGAGGTGAGGGGGATTTGTAAGATTTGGTGTGCATCCACAGGCCAGAATAAATCATTTATCAATTCTTCGTCCCATGCACCAGTCACTGGACTAATGAGCTCCTCCACTGATGTAACCAGATTATTTCCGCGAGGTGTTAAAACCTTGAGATTATGACTTGAAGGAATCCAGCTATCTTCCCAAATATTTATCTAGGATCCATCCCCAAATCTCCAAATATATCCCCTTTTGAAGCATTGTAGACCCGTCAGAATACTTTGCCAAGTATATGAACTACCACTCCTTAGTTTAGCATTCAGTAATTTTCCATTCGGGTAATACCATGATCTCAAAACTCTTGCACATAATGAATCTAGTTCCAACAAAAGCCACCAGACTTGATTTGCGAGCAACGCTGTGTTGAAAGTTTCCACCAAGCCTTCCAATGAATCCTCTTATGCTCGTCATCATCACCCCACCAGAATTGCGCAATGACATCAGAAATCCCTTTGCAAATGTTTTATGGGATTTTGAACACCATCATAGCAAAAACCGGCACGGCTTGAGCGACGGACTTGATAAGAACCTCTTTCCCACCTGTGCTCAGCATCTTCTCCTTCCACCCTTTTGTCTTTCCTCGGACTCGATCAATCAAGTGTGTGAAACAGTCGCTACGATCGATTCCCACCAAGGCAGGAAGCCCCAAGTATTAATCATTCGATGACTCTGTCACAATATTTAAAGCTTCACACACTTCAGCTTTAACATTCACATCAGTATTTGAAAGGACCGAGGATGCCACCTAGAGGGGGGCTGATTAGGCGTTTCTAAAAATTTAACCCTTCAAAATGCGGAAACGATTAGAATTGGAGTTTCCAAACACTTGGAAACTCCTAATCAGAGAAATAAACCCCTCATGAATAAGCCAACATGGTAAACAAGGTATATTGAATATGTATACGTGACACAACCCTGCAACCACAGAGTTAGAACAGAGAATGAATAATTTCAGCACATGTAGGAAATACCGGACGTGTCCGGTATCAATTCCGGACGCGTCTGGTATACACGGGCTGTGCAAGTTAGCTCCCCTCTTCTTCCCTTTCGATCTCTTCTTTTCATTTAGTTGCTGATACCTTTAGGTAACTTGTATATAAGCTCAAGCAACACACAAGATCACGAATGACAAATGTAAAGAAAGAGATCGAGACACGCGATATGTTTACCGAAGTTCGGCATCCATGGAGACCTACTCTCCGTTGAGAGGGTTGTGAGTGACCCAACAAAGGTCAGCTCTAGAGGACAACGAAGGCCACTCTAGCCAGAGTTTTTTCCAACTCCTTTTCCTCCTTCCACTAGTTGATTCCTTCCCTTGCGGCGGTGGAATCAAACCATTACAAACTTTTCGAGGCACACCACAAGCTCTTGGGTGCTCTCCGACGATGCCTAGCCATCTAGGACCAAAGAGTCCAAGAGTAACAAATGCAAATCATGAGATCAACAATATGCACAAGTGCTTAAGGGTGGCTTGCTCTCAAATTTGAATCTCTCTTAACCCACGAGATGGATTTTGCAAGATTGAATCAATCACTCACTAAGAGAGGGTTGGAGTGTGTTCTCAAGGCTAAAAATGTGTGAGAGAGTCAGCAGAATCAGCAGCCTCCAAAGGTGGAGGATAAGGGGTATTTATAGCCCCTTTGAAAAACTAGCCGTTATGTGACCGTTGGGCAATACCGGACACGTCTGGTATCAATACTGGACACGTCCGGTATTGGCCGTACAGCCCCAATGGTCACTTTGTCAGTGACGTGCGAGACGTTGGAACTCTCGATGATCGCCGGAACTCCTGACTTATGTCGGAACTCCCGACGAGCCAAGCCGAGACAACGAAGAAATTTTTGTGACTGGGCAAATACCGGACACCTCCCTGTCCGGTATTGCCAGACCAGCAGAAAACAAGTTAGCTCTTTTGTCTCTCAAACACTCAAATCTCACATGGGTTCGCTTGAGCACTCATGAATGATTATCTATCAACATGATGCATCTCTCTTAATAGTACGGCATACCTATTAACTCAAGATCAAATGAAAATGGAGTTTGAAGCGCTTGAGTTGAATTTCCTTGAACCGAAATGCCATAGCCTTCAATCTTCATCAAGTGATGGTGTCAACATCTTGATTTTGATTTTATCCTTGAGCATTGCCATCTTGAGCATTTGACTTGATTCCATTCAACATATGAGTTGGCTTCAAACATATCAAGTAATCCCTTTATAAAGTCATCTAGGATTTGATTCTTCACTTCAATATGACCAACATGATTTGATTGGTGCCTTGACTAAATGCAAGTACTTTCTTCTTCACCCTAGCTAGGTTCCTTGGTCGCCAAGCCGTCGCTTGCCCTTCACCCTTGCTTAGTACCTCAAAGTCTTTCCTTGCTATCTTCACCATCTCAAGCCATCTAGTCACACATGGAGTCAAATCATTCATTAAGTTCATTTGTATACTTGTCTTTCATATAGCAAGCTTGAGACCATTCCATATGCAATCCTTCTTGTCTCATTAATTATTTTTCAATGTGCCTGCTTTCAAATGAGTTATCGAAATCCCACAATGAATAAGCCTTACATGAATTACATTTGCATTGTTGTCTTATGTTTGAACTAGATTGTTTCCAACAATACATCATTTTGGCTTTCATTAAATATATGTGAGATAACCTATTTCCTGTCCACACTTAGCAAATGGGTTAGACCTTTAATCACGTTGTCATTCAATCATCCAAAGCCCACTAACGGGCTAGATGCAATTTCAGTATTCTCACTGAAAAATATGTTCGATTTTGCATCACTTACTTGTTGCCCGGAACTAGCACAATACCGATCCAGTAGCAACTTCTAGCTGTCTGCATTTGCCTTGTCTGCCTACATCAAAATAAGAGAGTCATCCGCAAATAACAGGTGAAACACCATCGGCGCATCACTGCATACACGAATACCCTCCAGCTCTCCCCTAGCTTCGGTGCCTTTTAACAGACAAGAGAGGCCTTCTGCAACAATCAAAAACAAATAAGGCGACAACGGGTCCCCCTGGCGGAGTCCCCTCGTGGGCTCAAAAACTTCTGTTTCCCTAGAATTAAATCTTACGTTGTATCTTACTGAACCCATCGCCTATCAAATCCCATCTTTATCATCATTTTCTCCGGAAAACCCCACTCGTCTCTATCATAAGCCTTATGCATATCCAACTTTACAGCACACAGACCTTTTTCCCGTTTCCTCTTAATAGCATGAATACTCTCATAAGCTATAAGAATATTATCAGTAATCAACCTTCCCGGCACGAAAGCACTTTGGTGATCACTAATTAATTCCGGGAGAATGCTCTTCAAACGATTAGCCAACATTTTTTATATAACTTTCTAGACCACATTACAGAGACTAATAGGCCAAAATTGGGATACCAAAGTAGGATCATTTACCTTCGGTATCAAAACAATGGTTGTATCATTCCACCCTTCCGGGATCTTTTTCATATTAATAGCATTGAGGACTTCATTTACTAGATCATCTTCCAAAATCTCCAAGAACCTTTTATAAAAAAACTGCATGGAGTCCATCTGGTCCGGGCGCCTTCAAGTCCCCAATCTGAAACAACGACTTTTTGGCCTCCTCATATGAAAAGGGGGCCAGTAAACCTTCATTCATCTCCCTCGTCACTTTGCGCTGAACCTCCACTAAAACGGTAGGGTCTGGTTCCCCGACCTCTGTAGTGAACAGATTCTGAAAGTATCCTTGAATTATATTACTCATAACCACTCCATCCTGAAAAACTCCTTGCTCATCAACTAGTCCCTTTATAGTGTTCTTTCTCCTTTTCGAGGCATAATTATGAAAAAAAAATTGGTGTTACGGTCACCGCTTTTCAGCCAATTCGCTCGTGCTCGTTGGGTCCAATATATTTCCTCCTGCTCTAACATAAGTTTGCATCAGTCATCGGCCCCCTCAATCTTTCCAAATCCCTTTTCAGATCAGACATACGCCTAGCTGGATTTTTTAGGACTTCTTTGTCCCATTTATGCAAATCTTCATGTACCTCCCTCACCTTATCGCCAAACGATGGTCCCTCACCTCTAGCCGAGGCACTTGCCCAGGCTGCTTTTATCATCTCCTCAACAGTATCCTCTTTAACCATCTTGCTTCAAACCGTTTCTTCCTACCCCTTTCTGCTTCATGGCGATCAGCAAGATAAGATAGGTCCATCACTATTGGGCGTTGATCAGGACGTGTCATCTCTCTATTAATTAATGCTGCATGGGGATGCAGGTCCGACCATAGGGCGTTTGCCACAGCCCTATCAAGTCGTTCCCGAAATTTCCCTCTATGCCAAGCAAAGAGATCACCTATGTAACCCATGTCCACTAGCTCACAATCCGAACGCGTCATGGAAGGCTTGTAACTGCCGTTGAGTTCTCAGCCTTCCTCCCTCCTTCTCCCCATTGAATTTTTTTTCATTGAAATCCCCCATCACCAACCAGGGAATGCTCCCATCTCCACGAATGGAATGAAGAGCACCCCAAGTGACCCCCTTCTGACTCCATTCCGTTTCTCCATACAGCCCAGTAAATCTCCAATTGATCACACCACTCTCAATGACAACATCAATATAGTTCTTCGTAATGCCTTGCTCACGAATACTAAAATCTATTGTCCACATCATCAACAACTTCGACCATCGCTCTCATGAACGAGAATATGATCAAAACCTGCCCGCCATCGCACTTTTTCTGCCTTAGCCTTATCCAGATGTGTCTCAGACAGAAAACACACATTTGGGTTTATGCGCCTCCAAACTTCCAGAAGCGAACGAACTGCCCGTGTCAAATTCAACCCGCGGCAGTTCCAAGCTAGGAGTTCCATTGGTCTCGGCAAACCTCCTCGAGGGAGGACGCCATTAATGAAAGTTGTTTTGCCACAACCTCCTTGACCTCCTCCTTCCTTTGTCTCTTCTTTTCCTGGACCTTCTCCGGGCTATTTTCCACCTCTGCTGCATCAGACGCCCCCAACAGCATGAGCTCTTTGTTCTGCTCTTCATAATCCATATCATCCCCTTCATCATTGAAGGGCCTGTCCCTCTACCTCTTCCCCTACATCGGCTTCCAAACCCTCCTCTAGAACCACTCCCAGGACCAACCCGTCTTCCCATATTATTGCTTCCAAACTTCACCAACAGCCAATCTCCCCACTGACATTTATTGACATCATGCACACCATCACCGCATTCAGTCAATTCATGGCCCATGAGACCGCACACATAGCAAAACACAAGGAGCTTCTCGTATTTGTTGGCCCACACAGGATCACCGGCTCAGGTGAGTCGACCACTCATCAGTCTTGCCGAGCATGGCCGAGCACGACAACCGTTGTCCGACCACACACTATGGCTAGAGGTAGAAGAAGTGAGGGAGAACAGAGGATACACACACAGTAGAGACACCAGCGTTGCTCGGATCCTGTATAGGAGATGGCAAATTTAAACTCTCTTTACTGAGTTGCAATGGCAAACTATATATATAACTCTATCCATCTAGTCCTAGTACAGCTGTTGTGCTGCTACAGTGACTAGATAACACACTAGGGCTGACTCTGGCGCCTGCCCCTGCTGTGGCTACAGTGCGGCAGGTGAGCCGTTCGGCGCCTGCCCCTGCAGCGGCTATAGTACCACAGCAGGGAGCCTTTTCAGCGCCGCCTTCCCCTGCCGTGTGTTCACACAAGGAAAGCAGTAGATTATTCAACAATTCTTCCCCTAATCCTACTGCTAACCCGTGTACCCCCTCAATGCCGATCATCTCCTTCAGCTCCGTGAACCGAAGACGTCCGAGTGGCTTGGTGAGGACGTCCGCGAGCTGCCAACCAGTTTCGATGAACTCGATGACGATCAGCCCTCTATCGACACAGTCCCTGAGGAAGTGGAACTTCATGTTGATGTGCTTGCTCTGGTCATGGAGAACCGGATTCTTCGCGAGGGCGATGGCGGGCTAGTTGTCCACCATCAGTGCTAGTGGGTGAGCTTCCACACCTGTCAGCTCGCCTAGTAGCTGGCGTAGCCACACAACTTGGCACGCCGCTATGGCCACCGCTACGTACTCTGCCTCGCACGTAGATAGCGCCACTACCTTCTGTTTCAGCGACAACCATGAAATTGGAGCCGACCCAAGGAAGACGAGCACGCCTGAGGTGCTCCGCCGTCCATCGATGTCCCCTGCTATGTCTGCATCGCTGAACACAGTGAGCTACAGCCTACTTCCGTCGCTTGGGAAAGATGATCCCCTGATCCATCGCCCCATTGATGTAGCATAGTAGCCGCTTCACTATAGCCCAGTGATCCTCTTGAAGATCCGCCATGAAACGACTGACGTAGCCAACGGCGAACACAATGTCCATCCTCGTGCGGACTAGGTAGCGCAGACCGCCGACGATGCTTCGGCAGAGTGTTGCATCCACATTCACCGCAGTACTGGCCTTCGTCAGCTACAGCCGCTCCTCCAACGGAGTCATGCATGGCTTGCACTCAGCCATGCCTCTCTGCTCCAACAGCTTCGAGGCATATGCGCTCTGACCGAGCATGAGTACCTCCTTCCCCTGCCTCACCTCGATGCCGAGGTAGTAGGAGAGCGCGCTGAGATCGCTCATTCAAAAAAGAGCTGCCATCTCACGCTTGAAGATGTTGATGTCCTCCGTACGCGCGCCGGTGACGATAAAGTCGTCCACATACACGCTGACGACGAGCTCCTCCTCCCCCGTCGCCGCGTGTAGAGTGCGTGCTCGATTGCGCACCTCATGAACCCAAGCTCGCCTAGCGTGGCGTCAAGCTTGGCGTTCCACGCTCATGGGGCCTGCCGTAGCCCGTAGAGCGCCTTGCGCAGTCAGAGCACCCTGTGCTCCGCTCACTTGACGGCGAAACCCGGAGGTTATCCAACGAAGACCGTCTCCGCCAGCTCGCCATTGAGGAAGGCCGATTTAACGTCCAGGTGATGGACGCGCCAGTCCTTTGCTGCTACCAAAGCCAGTAGCAAACGGACAGACTCCATGTGCGCTACAGGCGCAAAGACTTCCTCGAATTCAATGCCCTCGCACTGGACAAAGCCTCGGGAGACGAGGCGCGCCTTGTGCTTGACAATTGCGCCGTGCTCATCCCACTTGGCTTTGTACACCCACTTCAGGCTGATCGGACAGCATCTTGGAGGTGGATCGATGAGCTGCCAAGTCTCGTTTTCCTCGATCGCCTTCATCTCCTCCAGCATCGCCAAACGCCAGTTTCCATCGCGCTCGGCCAGCATGAACGTGGGTGGTTCCTCAGCACTGACAAGAAGCAGCTCAAGGTCGTTGAGCAGCCTACCCACTAGGCCTGAGGGCCCTGTGCCGCCGACGAAGTCATCTAGCCTGTGAAACTGCACCTCCTCATGTTCGTGGAAGGCATCCACAAACTCAATGATGTCACTCGGAGGTGAGGCGAACTCAATCGACATCAATGAAGTTCCCTGTTCCACTTGGGTGCTCGGCACAGCACCTGGATTGCTTGGCACCCCGGATGTAGTGCTCGGCACTACTCTGGGATCGCTCATCACAACTCCTGTAGTGCTCAGCACCACTGTAGGAGTGCTTAGCCTCAGTCTTGGAGTGGTCGGCACCACTGCAAGACCTCTTGGCTCCAGTACGGGAGTGCTCGGCACCCGTCCTGGAGTGGTCGCCACCACTGCAGGACCTCCCGGCACCACTCCTAGAGTGCTCAGCATCCCTCCAGGAGTGCTCAGCACTCCTCTCGGAGTGCTCGGCACTACCCCAGAAGTGCTCGGCTCTGTTGCTGGAGTGCTCGGCACCCCTCCCAGAGTGCTCGGCACTTCTTCCCCAGCGTCTCCACCACCGTGGATGACCAAGTGCTCGACGACAAAGGTGCTGGTGAAGCCACCAGCTTCCCCCGTGCTTGGACTGTTCCAGTCCTAAGCCGCCATTTCGTCGAACACGACGTCGCGCGAGACAAGCTCCTTGTCTCCATGTGGGTCGTAGAGCCGGTACGCCTTGGTACCCTCTGCGTAGCCCAGGAACACCATCGGTGTGCTCCTATCCTTCAGCTTGGTGAGGACCGGCTTTGTCTTCCTGACGTGGCCGATGCAGCCTAATGTTCGGAGGAAGGACACGCTCGGCTTCCGCCCATACCAAGCTTCGAACGGCGTCTTGCCCTTCAGGGCCTTGGTGGGATCACGGTTGAGGATGAACACCGCCGTGGTCACCGCCTCACCCCGAAACAACTTGTTGGCCCACACAGGATCACCGGCTCAGGTGAGTTGACCACTCACTAGTCTTGCCGAGCACGGCCAACAACGACAACCATTGTTCGACCACACACTATGGCTAGAGGTAGAAGAAGTGAGGAAGCACAGAGGATACACACATAGCAGAGACACCAGCGTTGACCGGAGCCCTGTATAGGAGATGGCAAATCTGAACTCTCTTTACTAAGTTGTAGTGGCAAACTATATATACAACTCTATCCATCTAGTCCTAGTATAGCTGTCGTGCTGCTACAGTGACTAGATAACACAGCAGGGCTGACTCTGGCCCCCGCCCTTGCTGTGGCTACAGTACGGCAGGTGAGCCGTTCGGTGCCTGCCCCTGCAGTGGCTATAGGACCACAACAGGGAGCCTTTTCGGCGCCGCCTTCCCCTGCCGTGTGTTCACACAAGGAAGTAGTATATTATTCAACAGTATTGCACCAAGTATCTCTTACTCTCCTTGATCGTGATAGGAACCACTCTCACCAGTGGTTTCTCCGAATCCAAGAAAACCCGAGCCCGAAGATAGGAGGCCGGGTTTATGCACCCTTCATAGTGGGTCGCCGACCTTCCTCGCCACCTTTTCCGCCAACTCCTTCTTCTTCATCAAGCCCTCTGGAATCCCCTGGATACGTGCCCAGACTAGGATTTTATTTAGCTTATAGTCCTTCACATTCGAGAACCCGAAGTACTCCAACACCACCGGTGCTCCATGGAAAAGCCAAGGCCCTCCATCCATGATCCTCGTCCAATCTCCCAAACACTGGAGCTGTACCATGAACAAGTTCTCCCCCAACACCTTGAAAGTAACCTCCTTCGCCGCAGACCACGCATTACGCATGGCGTTCAGCAGTGTTGTGTGGCTGAAGGGTTTAGTGGTATAAACCCTAAACAGCGCTAACCAGCATACTTCCTTCATCAAGCCATCGATCTTCTCCGAGAAGTCTAAATCCTCATCTTCCTCCCCCACCACAGCGAGCCCCTGCAGCCGATCCTCCAGACTCATCTCGTCGGTCATCCTCGCCTGCACCTCTTCTGCCGAACCTCCCTGAGTACCCGCCATGCACCTTGTGCACAGGGTTGGGAGGGTTTGTTAAACACAAGTGCACGCACAAGATCTGCTGGAAGCCAGCGACGATCCCGTGCTAATCCCTGCGGAGTTTTGGTGACTCCCGTGGCGGCGCCGTCGGGAGGAACGCAGAGACCCTACCGTATGTTTATTCTTGTGGCTATTTACCGTATGTTTAGAATGGACGAGATCCACCGGAAGCCGATTCAGTGGGAGTCCTGGACGGAGATAGCCTCGCCTTGTTAGCGCATGGATAACGGTCTGGTACCGAGTCCCTTTGTATAAACCGTTAGCGTCCAGCGTCGCATGCACGCAAGCCTCGCGCGCGTCGTCCGCTCCTCACGGATCTCAACTGTTCCTAGCCTTGCTGGTGGTTGCTGCCAGCACACATATAAAACTTTATGACATAGACATCTATAATTCCTTTCAGCCCCGATCTTATACCGCCTCCAGTTCCAGTTCTGCTCCGACGATACGCCGACGCCATGGTGCCCAGCGACCAAGCGGATGGCGCGAGTCTTCGTGCAGCGGGAGTGGGACAAGGAGAAACCCACATTCAGCTGGGCGTTGGCCTGTTCCGACGCGGCGCTGAAAATCTACTGGGAAGACGGCCGCGACAAAAAGCACATAAAGCAGGCGCGCGACCTCTTCCGCGGCGCGCTCTCCCATGGCGCCGACCAGCGGACCATCTTCCTCGCGTGGACCAGCATGGAGCTGGGTCACCGAGACACCGCCGCCGCCCGGGCGTGCTTCGAGGAGTGGCGCTCGCGCGGAGGCGGCGTAGGCCACGCCGACTTGTGGTGCCACTACGCCTCGCACTATGTAAAAAAGTCACAAATCCACCACGTCACCTACAGACGCCAGCACAAACGCGCGTCTGTAGTACGAGTTTACAAACGCGCCTTCTTGACGCTCGTCTGTAATAAGTCGCCGACCGGGGTCGCTAGTCTGGTGACGTTAACACGCGTCTGTAATAAGCGCTTACAGACGCGTGTTAAGCGTCTGTAATATTACTACAAACGCATGTTTATAGGACGCGTCTGTAGTTAGATGACACATCACAGACGCGGATAGTTAACATGCGTCTGTAGTTCGTGGTTGGGAAGCGTCTGTAATATCAGTTGTTACTCACACGCGCGCAAAAGAACACCGCGTCACTTTTGGTTGTCCCACGGACCCAAAAAAATTATTCGCTCTAGCCTATGACCGAGCCCTCACGTCCGCTCCCTGACTCCAGCCCCCTCATTTGTCGCTCCTCTCTGTCTTCCTCTCTCTCTTCCTCCGACGGCACATCTCCTGTGATGTCCTTTTTTTACATAGTGTCGTTCGAGTTGCGGTGGCGGCGGCCGTCGCGGAGGCCACGTTGGCGGCGTGCCCGCGCGACCCTGAGGTGTTCGCCTTGTACATCTTCTGGAGCTGCGCATGGGATGCGACCGCGGCGCGCGTGACGTCTTCGCCGCGGACGAGGACGCGGCGAAATGGGTCACCGACGATGTGGAGCGGTACCGAAACTGCCTCCGTGAAGCTGCAGCCAGGCCGACGATTGGTGATCTCTTTAAGTGCCTTTTCTTGTGCGGCCGTGAGTCTGTTGTGTACGCAACCACGTAACACTATAGTATGTTCGAGTTCTTGCATTGGGAGCTACTGCATCTTTTGTTCTGCGTAGACATCTATATTTTTTCTTTGTGGGCTAATAGTATAATAGCTGCATGACAGATAAGCAGTGTTGAACTTGCACAGCACTTGCACATTCAACTTCACAACGGTTTGCTTCATCGGCGAATTGGCCGACAAAACTAACTGGTATTTACTGGGAAATAGCAGGAGAAGCAAATTGTGGCATATCAAATATTAGCATCGTTACATTCTTCATCACCACAGGTCAAGGTTGCGACACATTTAGGGCTTGTTCTGTTGTTTAGGATTCATGCCCTGGAACTATTTCTAGCTGGAATGATTGACTAATTTGTATAACAATTTATCAGCTGGATTGGTTTATGCCTCTATTCCTGAATAACCGAACGACCCCTTAACTTAGTGCAAAATATAGTTGTTTAGTTTGTTGCCACACACATTAGTTAAATGTGGCACATGGAGCATATGGTTGTCATTTGGCTCTCTAGAAAAAGTGCTCACCACTCTTGCTATGTAGGTTATCCCTTGTGCTTGTTATATTTAAGACGTACAATGGTCACGCTTCAATAATAATATTAATTTGACAAAATAACAAAAAGATCAATGATTAGTGCATGATCGATAGAAACATGGGGGAATATAGAAGAAAAAAATGGTAGAGAAGATCACCGAGTGACTCCTTAAGCACTATGATGGCTAGCACTACTACAGTAAAACTTTCACGCGACGTTAGGTTTTGGAGCTCTGAGGCGGGCGGGCTGGTGGCCCGCCACCATTTTTCGGTGGCCGGGCTGCCGGCCCAGCGCCCGCCTCGGTTAATCCTTAATGGAGGAGGGCATCCTTAGTCGCCCGCCTCAGTTAATAATGATTAACCGAGGCGGTTGCCCTCCGTTAATCGATTAACCGAGGCGGTTAACTTAAAATAACCGCCTTGGTTAATTGAAATTAACCGAGGTAGGCGCTTAACGTTGACCGCCTCGGTTAATCCATTAACGGAGGCGGTTGGTACAAGGCACCACCTCAGTTAATATATAATTAACCAAGGCAGTTGTGCTTAAGTTGCCCGCCTCGGTTAATCCTGGAATATAAATGCCGCGCCCAGCCGCCCCAACCTTCTTCCTCAGGGCTTCTCCTCCATTTTTGCGGGTTTTGAACTCTGAAACCCCCAAAATTGAGCATTTCTTAGGGGGAGAACTTTTGCCCTTGGATTTGTTGAAGGAGGGCACCGCAAGAGGTTGCTACACACTCTCCGATCCTCATTCTTCTCTCTTTTTCAACATTTGGGTGCTTTTTTTTCTAGTTCTAGATCTAGATCTTGATCTACATGGAGGAGAAAGAAAACAGATCTAGAGCTACCCGGCTGCATTTTTAATACTATTTTGCTTATATGCCCTTTTCGCTATGTGTGCAAGGTTCACGGGCATGGACAGACGAGAATGGATGTACCAGACATTGAGGCTGAATCTGTCTTACCTGGTTCATGTGAAAAAGTTTGTTGCCGCTGGGAAAAAGCATCGTCTGAGTCTGAAGCAACCGCACATCAATTTTCCGTGTAATCGCTGCTAGAACAAGCTTGCCCAGGAAGATGACGTGGTGCAATCTCACTTGGTCCGGTTTGGTTTCGTCAAGGATTATACCGTCTGGACATTTCACAGCGAAGCAGATGTGAGTGCCAGTGCATCTGGAGGAAACTCCTCGACGTCGACGGCAGCGATGACTGCAGAACATAGGACAACAACCCTCATCATCATCAGCAGCAGCCGGTGGGCACGACACTGCTGCTGTCGACAATGCTGATCTTGATTACATCACGATGGATGATTTACTCCAAGACATGGACAACGACGGCGGTGGAGGCGGTGATGGGGATGGTGAGCAGGCTGCTGTGATGGAGCCCGAGGATGCGAAGGTTTTAGAGGAAATAGCTAACTGCCTCGACCACGACGACATTCTGTTTGGGAGCCTGAGGTGGCTGGAGAATTTCAGAGAGATGAAGTAGGCGGCAATTGATCCCCTCTATAAGGACGGTCCGAAGCAGTGAACAGCGCTGTGTTTTAACCTCCAAATGCTGATGCTGAAGGCTCGCCATAGTAGGTCCGACACTAGCTTCAACGAGCTATTACGTATCCATGCTTCCACATATCCAGAGGATAACAAGGTGCCCGCCAATACCTACTGGGCGAAGAAGCTGATCCAGCCAGTGGCGTTGAAGCTTAAAAAGTTTCATGCCTGCCCTAACCACTGTATCCTATATCGGGGCCAGTATGAGAACTTGGAGAGCTGTCCGCACTGCGGAGCGAGTCGATACAAGAGGAATGTCGGTTGTCGCATGGATGTGAATGACGAGGGAGCCTTGAGTGGTCCGAACAAGAAGACGGCCAAGAAGAGCAGTGTGAAGCAGATCCCATCTCATGAGGACGAGGAAGAAGAGGGTTACATGTAAAGGAAAAGTCCTGCCCTATCAATGTGGTACTTGCCCGTGATCGATCGCCTGTGTGCCATATTCAGAAACCTGAGGATGCCAAGCTGATGTCCTGGCATGCATCTGATGATCGCACGAAGGACGATGGCAAGCTACGACACCCGCCGATGGCCAGCAGTGGAAGCGTTTCAACGCCAAGTTCCCTGAGTTTGGCAACGAGGCGAGGAACATCAGGTTCGCGCTGAGTACCGATGGGATGAATCTGTTTGGTGACCTCAGCGGCTCGCACAGCACATGGCTAGTCATCCTCACCATCTACAACCTACCTCCCTAGCTATGTCAGAAGCGTAGGTATCTTTTGCTGACCATGCTTATTTTCGGACCGAAGCAGTCCGTCAATGATATAGAAGTGTTCCTGGAGCCGTTCATGGAGGACATGAAGAAACTATGGGAAGAAGGGTTCAAGATGATGGATGCATCCCTAAAGAAGGAGTTCACTCTAAAACCCATCATCTTTGTCACCATCACCGATTACCCTGGTCTTTTTCACAATTGGACAGATCAAAGGGAAGACTGGTTGCGTAGTTTGCATTGACGGTACCTGCTACACTTACCTTAATGCATCCAAGAAGATGGTGTACATGAGGCATAGGCGATTCCTCGTCAGAAAGCACAGGTACCGAACATCTACGATGAATAATTACTTTGACAACAAGAACGAGCCCCAAATTGATGAGCCGGAAAAGACGAGGTATGGGAAAAGGTGTTTGACATGGTGAAGGGCATAGAGGTCGAGTTCTGAAAGAATAAGAAAGAGAAAGATGGGACCACGACAAGGAAGAGAAAGCAAGATAAGATGGAGGAACCAGCTGTCGTACTGGAAGGAGCTAGATACGCCCCGTGCCATCGACTGCATGCACCTAGAGAAGAACGTCTTCGAAAGCACGATTGGTGTCCTACTAGACATCAAGACTAAGATGAAGGATGGTCTAAAGTCACGGATGGATCTTGTCAACCTTAACATCAGGCCCGAAATTCAGCCGGGACCGCCGCAGAACAGGAAAGTTGACCTTTCAGGTGTGAGCTACAACCTGACGAAAGATGAGAAGAGGGCTGTGTGCCAGTGGCTTAGTTGTGTCAAGGAGCCGACCGGTTTCTCTTCCAACATCAAGAGCCTGGTCTCAATGAAAGACCTCACACTGACCAACTATAACTCACATGACTGCCATGTCATGCTGACAGTGTTCCTTCCAATTGTGATTAGGGCTATTGGTCCAGAGTACGTGAAGATGGTCATCACACGCAAGTCATACTTCTTTAATCGCATCACACAGAAGGTCATCGATGAAGTTGAGCTGCCTGGCCTGAAAGCCTTCATCGCGGAGACTCTTTGCCAGCTCGAGATGTGCTTCCCACCATCTTTCTTCAATATTATGCCACACCTGATGATGCACATGGTTGATCAGATACAGGAACTAGACCGTATCTACCTACACCAGATGTGGACGTACGAGCGGTTCATGTCGACCCTCGACAGATACATCCTTAGCCATGCTTATCTAGAGGGCTCTATGATCGAGGCATACACAACCGAGGAGGCTGTTAACTGCTGCACCAAATACATCTGGAATGGAAGGGCAATTGGCCTGCCCGTCCCTCAGCACGAAGGCAGAATCTCGGGAATGGGTTGCACGGGGAGGAAAGTATGCACCGATGTACAATACAAAATGGTGCAACAAGCTCATCACAGCGTCCTCCATCAGTTAGTGGTCATGGAACGCTATGTTGACAAGGACCTGAAGGAGATCTGCTCCGCTCATGACGGAGATCGCACGGAGGCATGGATCAACAGCAGGACATACCCCATGGATAATCCGATGAAGCGAGGCTTGCGTGCGGCCCGTCCACCCAAATCACCTTGTGGCAAGGGTATGACATCAATGGATACAGGTTCCACACAAAAGAGAAGGATAAGAAGAACGCGGCACAGAACAACGGTGTTCGATATGAGGGCATCGACGAGTCAACGGGGGAGACCAGGACATACTTTGGGCAGATTAAAGAGATATGAGAACTTGACTATGGTGGTGACCTACAGATACCCGTCTTCCGGTGCCAGTGGGTCAAGCCAAAGGGGGTTGTCGTGGACGAGTATGGGCTAACCAACGTGGAGCTCCAAAGTGTCGGCTACAAAGATGATCAGTGGGTACTAGCAAGCCACGTCGCGCAAGTAGCCTACTTTGGGATGCCCAAGGACGACAAGAGGCACATGATTGTTTCAGGAAAGGAGAGGATCATGGGAGCTGATGGAGTCCAGAGTCCCAAAGAATATAACAACTACGTAGAGCTCGGGCTCTTTACCGATCATCCATGGAAGATCAAGGTTGTCGAGACCTGCTTCAACAAGACCAAGATGATGCACTGGGTCCGCAACGATGGTGAGAAGAAGACCGTGGGAGCGCCCGCACCAAAATGATATGTATGCCACATATATGTAATAATGTAGTGACTTATTTAACGAGATGTTTTGTAACTTATTATTATAATGGAACCATATATATGCCACAAATTTATGTATGCATCATTGTATTAAGTTCTACTCTAACTACTATTCTACTACTCCTACTCTACTACCTCTATTACTACTCTACTACCTCTAATCCCACTACTATTAAATTTTAATTTCAATTCAAATGCAAATTCAAATTCAAATTTGAAATAAAAAAGTATTTTTTAATCTGAAAAATCATTAACCGAGGCGAGCAAGTAATAAGAACCACCTCCGTTAATAGTTTAATGGAGACGAGCGTCTTTATTCACCCGCCTCGGTTAATCAGTTAACGGAGGCGGGCGGTTAAGGGCGCCCGCCTCGGTTAATATGTATTAATCGAGGCGGTTGCCGTAAAGCGCCCGCCTCAGTTAATCGATTAACCGAGGAGGGCAACTGCCTCCGTAGTTCACGGATTAACCATGACCATTCGACGGAGGCGAATGGTTTGCCCGCCTCCGAAAATCGAAAAGGCTTGCCTCAGTTAAGTTTTATGTAGTAGTGTAGAGCAACTAGAGATGGGCCTCAACTCACTATAGCACCTTCCTTGAGCTCTAACTCCCGCAAAAGAGCTGACCAAGGGGGTATATATAGCCCAAAACAACAAAAAGCTAGCCGTTGGTGGCGTGCTTCACTTTTTGCAGACCCACCGGAAATTTCGGTGCCTACCACCAGAGAATTCCGGTGGTGCCCATGTGTACTAGCTGTTTGAATTCAACCGTTGGATCTACCGACTATTGGGAGCTGTTTCTCCGATACTTTCTTCAGTGACCTCACCCGAAGATTCTAGTGGCTTCTTTGTGCTCTTGGGTTCTCCTCTGGATCCTCACTGGATAAGACCTTTTGTCTGGTGACGTACAACAAAGATTTCCGGTGCTCTATTTTCCCCGGAACCTCTCTGGATGCGAACTTATGTTCTGGTGTTGCCTAGCTTTGTTAAGCCAGAGTTTTCCAGTGCTTTGATTTCTTCTCTATAGAAGTATTGTCCGGGACGCTTTCTCCGGTGCCTCGTTTGAGGTCATACCGAACTTTTCCGGTGCATGCAATCTGCATGCACTTGGCTTCTTTTCTTTGTGTCTTCACGTCTGTGCTTTTTTCATCTTGTGACTTGGAGTTCTTGCTTTACTTGTTGGTCTTCTATAGCAGCTCTAATGTCTTACTTGGGATGTTGGTCACTTTGATTTTCACATTTCCTATGTTTCCATTTGAACAATACCTTGTATACGAGTAAATTTTATTAGTCCAAATGGCCAACCTTGTATTACAGTTTCATTTGTATTTAATAAGCTCCCACGTAGGCATTTTCGATGACGTAACAACATTTCTAAGAAGAAAGAGAAGAAATGTGTTTCATGGGGATAAAACTCGCTTGGCACGATTACCAACTCTCTATGAGTCATTAAATTAAATGTCTATAAAACCATGGAATGAAACTTTCTATTGATAATGTTGTTTCATTCATGTTCCATTTTATTCTCTATGACATGACAGTCTTGGAAACAACGCCATGAAACTCCTCACTGAGAATGGCCTAACTAGTAGCAGTTGATATTATTGTTACCTCAAAAGGTTCATGCAAGGAGTAGGATGTGCTGGCTCCTTTGGAATCTTGCTCACAATGATTCTGATCCCCTTGCCCCATGTTGTGCAGCCGGCTAGCTTGGCGGCAGGGAAGGGCCAGGAGGTCGACTTGGCCCTATTGCCGTGGCCAGGCCAGGCCATGAAATGACAACCGCCAACCGACAAAGGCGGGGTGGCGGGCTGCTGGGCAGGACCGCAGGAGGCGGCTTGCCGACTTGTTGGAGAGAAGGACAAGGGACAGGCTGCAAACAAGCAACAACAGGAAGGGTAGGCGCGGACGACAGACGAGGGGGGCAGGCAAGCAGGAAGGGCGGACTGGTGGCTAGGGTTGGGGAGGGGTTCTGAGTTGGGTTATGAAGGGGGCTATTGGGCTAGGTAAGACGTGCTCCTAAAATTATTGGGCCACGATCGTGGTTGCAGCCCCCGTCGCCCCTCGACCTAATTAGGGTATTTAAACATCTTGTAATTTTTCAAATAGATGCTAAAAACCAAGCACAACTTATTTTTTGTGGAATTGGCATTTTTAATTTAAATTCTTTCCATAATGCTACATTTAAGTTTTCGCTTAAGTTATTTAGCAAAAAATGCTTTTCAAAACTCTGAAAAAATCATCTAAATTCTTGGTTTGGAAAGTAGTATTTTATCATGTATTTCCCAGCATAAGTGCTCAAGTGAAATCTAAAGTTCCTTAACAAAGCACATACTCAAAATTAGGTTTTAATGCAAACACAGATTTAAAACAGTTCAAAACAAGCTCAAAGTGATGCATCTAATGCAAGAAACATAGAATCTAAGGTCATTTAAGCAGTTTTGAGAGTGTTTTAAATTAAATATTTAAATAAGCATTGAAATGTTAATATATGAGTTACGGTATAAGATAGAATCCTAAGCCCTGAAAATTCAAAGTTAAGTCCAAATTTTCAGACAAAGTCAGCTTACATAGCTTGGTCCAAATTTGGAACCTCCGGATATACTCAAAAGTGAAGATAACCTCAATAACACCCAACCCATGTGCAAATTGTATGTTTGTACGTGTCATTTGCCGTGCCAACATATGTGACGTGACAACGTGATTTTATCTCACCAGACACGTTGGCTTAACCAAAAGGGTTAAAAATTTAAAAAAAACAAGTGGGCTATTTTTGAAATAAAATAAAAAAAACATAATTCAAAATGATAAAAAATAAAATGCGGCTCTACGCAACTGCCGGCTGATGGTTGCATGCACTTTGTGTTCAGTTATTCGACGTGAGCCGCCCTACGCATCGTTATCCTCCAGCGTCGCACGAACTCGTGTTCGTCCGCTCTCCACGGATCGCCGTGCTGGTGGTTGCAGCTAGCAGATGTATAAAACCCTATCACATCTCAATTCCTTTCAGCCCCAACCTATACCGCCTCCAGTTGAACACATCTGCTCCGGCGGTACGCGGCTTTCTTGCTCGGAGGAGATGGCAGCGGAGAGGGGTCCCCGAGACCCACACCCACCGCGGCGGCCAGCGACCAAGCGGATGGCGCGAGTCTTGGCGCAGCCGGAGTGGGACAAGGACAAACCCACGCGCAGCTGGGCGTTGACCTGTTACGAGGCGGCGCTGCAAATCTAACGGGAAGACGGCGACAGAACGCCGATAAAGCAGGCGCGCGACCTCTTCTGCGGCGCGCTCTCCAGCGGCGCCGACCAGAAGACCATCTTCCACGCGTTGGGGCACGGCCGGAGACATCGCCGCCGCCCGGGCGTGCTTCGAGGAGTGGCGCTCGCGCGCCGGCGGGTGCCGAGGCGACACCGACTTCTGGTGCGGCTACATCGAGTTCGAGATTGAGCACGGGACGACCGCGCGCTCGTTGGATTCGTGTTGCAACTTGTGGTGATGAAACGGGGTGTTGGCGTGTTGCAACTTGTGGTGATGAATCCAACAAGCTAGGCTAAGATTTTATATATGTTTGGTAATTTGTGGCGAAATATATATATGTTTGGTAATTTGTTGTCAGACATTAGTTAAATGTAGCACATCACGCATGGTTGTCATTTGGGTCTCTACCAAAAGTGCTCACCACTCTTGCTATCCCTTGTGGTTTTTATATTAAACAAATAAACAATATTAAAAGTAACTATGGTCACGGTTCAATATTAATGTGAAAAAAGTAAGGAAAAGATCGATGCTGTATGTCGGCAGCTGGAACCCGGCGTTTGGGCACGCGCTCTGCTGCCGGGCATCAGCCCCGTCCCATACCATCCGCTCGCCGCTCCAAGCTCTGTGAGAGAGCTTCGTCTCTCCAACTCAGCAGTACAGTACTCCATCTCTCAAGTCTCCACAGAGAGCAACAGGCGGCGAAAGCGACTGCCTCCCATTCCCATCCGGCCGTCCCTGCACAGGCATCCAACCACTCCTCCAACTTGTCCCATGATCCCATCCCGTCGACGCGCTGCGCCGCCGATCCAGAATCCCACCACGCTCCCGATCCACCCTCCGCGGCCGCGCATGGCTTTGGGGGCCCTCCGGTGCTCCTATGTCCCTCCTGCCGCTCCCACTCAGCCCGTCCCGCCCCATGTCCTTCCTCGGGATCATCGCTTTCCTTAGCTGTTGGGCCTGCCTTCAACCTTTCTTCTCCTAGCCCCCTGACGGCGGTGCCGGATGAGGAAGTGGAGGCGGCAGAGATGTCGGGGAAGATGCTGAAGCTCAGCTCGTGCCCATGTCCAGCAAGGTAAGAGATCAAATCATCGAGAACGAGTCGCATCGTTCCTCTGCCCCCTTTTGTTGATCAGAAATGCTACGTGTCGTGCATCCGATGGACCGCACAAACGTCGGACGGCTTTTTCACCCGCACCGCTTGCTCCCGCCCGCATGTATATTAAAAAACCTATCCCTTCGCTTCCTCCTCCCCATCCTTACCCCTTACGCGCTCCTCATCCACTGCCGAAGCGCACCAACGCCCGGCGTCCTCATCGGGAGCCCCAATACACGCAGATCGGCGGCCCCCTCCCCCACCCTAGCGAGATTCATGGAGCACGAGCGAGATTCATGGAGGTGGCGCGGCGGTGTTGTAGGGGAGTGGGCGGCTCTCCCTCACCCCAGCGCGGCGCACTCCCCACCCCGGCGACGCCCTTTCCCACCCCGGCAACCGAGCTCCCCTCACCTCGACAGCCATGGTGCTCCCCGGCCCCCACCCCCCACCGTTGCCGCCGAGCCAAGCCCGGTGCCGGTGGTGCTCGTGCGCGCCACTGGTGCTGGTGCTAGGTGGTGCTCGCGCGCAGCAGCTCGCCGCCGGCTTCCACCCCGTCGGCCGGAATCGACTGGCCTAGGCCTCTTTCCCCCTATGTTGCAAATGTATGTTTCAATTGTTTTAGACGTTTCAGAGATATGTTGCAATTGTTTCATATGGATGTTGCGAAAGTAGATCAATGGATATTCACATATTGCAAGTGTTTCGGAGGCATGCTGCAAGCGTTTGTTCAAACTATTTCATCTATTTTCAGAGGCATGTTGCGAGCATTTTGATCTGGATGTTGCAATTGTTTTCACACATATGTTGCAACAGTATGTTCCAAAAATGTTTCATCTGTTTCAGTCTTTTGTTAGGTGCAGCAAGTGTTTTCATGTTGCAAGTTGCAAATGTTCTATATGGATGTTGAATATGTTTTCACACTAGTGTGTATTCCAGATGTTTCATCTGTTTCAGACGTATGTTGCATTTAAGTGTTTCCTGTTGCATGTGTTTCCTGTTGTTCAGAGAGTCAGGGGCGCCGGGGAATGGGGCGCGGTGAGCCGATGGCCGACGGACGTGGCATGCGGCGTGCTGGGGGCTAGCAGTCGGGGGCATGACGGGGCTAGGGTGCGCCTACGGGGACGAGGGTGCGCCAGCAGGGGCGGGCGAAAAGATTTGGGATGGGGGGCGGGGTGCACGGATGGGGGCAGGTCAGGCGTTGGGGCGGGCTTGTTAGGCTTGGGAGCGGGCGTCCGATGGAATTCATCCCCGTCGGACGTTCGTGCGCTAGCATTTCCCTTTGTTGATTGGAATTTTGAAAGCGAGTGCAATCCTCCCGATGATCCATTTGATGCTGGATGGATAGCTTTGTTGCATTCTGTGCCCGTGCCCGTGTCTTTGGAGTTGCGGTTATGCTTGTATGGTTTGATTTCGATTAAAAAATTAGCATAGGCCAATTTGTCAACACAAACTTTGTTGCTCTCCTAAAAAAAAGAAAAAAAAAACTACAAAAATTCTTTTCTGAGACCCTTTTGCCACTTTTAACCTTCTTATTATTACTAGGTTTTTATTGCTTGTTGCCCTTTTGTCGCTGCACAGGGGGCTAATAATCAAGTGGGAGCTGAGCGAATCCATTCCAATGACAGCAAGAATTATCACATCGATAAGCTTATGCTTCTTTTGACAACAATACAGCATTCCCATCTTGAAAACAATAGTGAGCGGTGAGCCATCATGTTCTCCTTGATAATCGCCTGACAACAATGGAGAATCGCATACACTAGCCAGGGCCCTAGTACGCCACCTGTGGTGAGAAACTTTTGTGGTTTTGTCTCTCAACCTCTATGTTTTTCTACTTTTCATTTTATGTATGGTGATGACATCAACTTGTTCATGCCTCCAATCAGCTGATCGATACTCCAGCAAACAGAGATGCTGTGAACAGGATGAAGGTAATTTTAATTTACCCTAACCTCTTTCCCCTTTGCCTGCCATTAAAGGGTACACCTAAACTATTTCTTTTTTATTGCAATGAAAAGTGGAACACTCTTGTGCCAAAAAGAACAAGAAAAAGAAAAAACATACCTAAACCATCAAAACATGGTTAGATGTAAGATATCCTAGCAAGTGATGTTCATGCAAATCTTTGTGGAATTCACTAGACCTTTTGTTGGTTTGTTCTTCAATTTGTACATACCTAAAGTGAACATACAAACACTTGAACCGTGAATATGTAAATGCTTGTTCATCTCACTTCATTGTTTCAAATCAGGGTTTACTAGGTTCCATGCACTCTACTGCAGATAAGCTGCTTGTGTTCTGTACTTTTGTCTTGTCATGGTTACTGTCGAACGCCTCTGCCCCAAAGGCAGGACAGAACTTTGAGGACCTTGGGATGCAATTCCTTATCATGGGAACTCTCATACTATACCACATCAGCTTTTATATGTTGTTTCTCCCTTCAAAATTCAAGGACGGCGAGTCAATTGATGGTGTTCTATTTAAGTTCAATATGTGGCTGTTGCCTCAAGGACGGCTTAGATTTTTTCAATAATTAATTAGGCTTAATACATTCGTCTTGCGAATTAGTCTTTATTTATATAATTAGTCAACGTTTAATACTCTTAATTAGTATCAAACATTCGATCTGATAGGGACTATAAAAAAACTTGACCCGCGGGGGTAAGACAACCCCCGGCATTGTGCATAAGAAGAAGACTTTCTCACGCAGGTCGAGAAAATCCCCGAACCTCTGCTCCACCCATACATAGCGGCACCGCAGCTCTCGTGAGACTGAGCTGGCCTTAGACCTGTGCTTTGGTGTGGGACAGATGAGGGAATTTTTTTTCAACGTGCAGATAAACTGTGCCTCCTTCGGCCAACAAATCTGCCCCCGAGGGGATTCGAACTTTGGCCGGCAAGGTGGAACCAAACACCCCTAAGTTGCTTTTAGTACTATACCTAACTTATACTGCATTATTGTTAAGCATTCATATGCCACGTGAATGGTGGTTATTAGAGAGAGAGAGAGAGAGAGAGAGAGAGAGAGAGAGAGAGAGGCAGCATGGTGGAGTTGATAGGAGAGGTGGGATGCGAAGTTGTGGTACTTTTTAGAAATAGAGGATAATATGATCATGATCAGGACATGGTTTAGTGATCTTTGAGTTGATTGTTTGCTGCCTGGTATATTCCACTGATAAATTTGTTAGTTCTTTGTGAGTTTACTGTGTGTTCATGTCCTGTGTGCATCAATAGTCATGTGGTACCTATTTCTAGCCTTGTGGTGAAATTGAGTTACCCAGTGGGCCAGTGTGCTCGCATCATGCATATGCTTCTCTCCCCAGACGCACGAGCAATATTTGAGCATGACGATGAACTTGTGAGTGCTCATGTGTGGTGCAAAGCTTCCCAGTGGGGCATAAATTGGCCTGTTTTGTGGTATTGCTGCACTAGGCATATCAGGCTTTGATCCATCATCTAATATGACTATAAGCTCTTTACATTCATGGGAGTATTGTACATCTAATTTGACAGTCCATCTATTTTGGTAGTTTTGTTATTATCTCAGTGTCGGAGAAATTTACCACAACTATACTTTGGCATCTTAGCTAGGGTCGCTAACTGTTAGTCCTTCAAGCCCCTCCCTGTTTGGTTGAAGGCGCCACCTGATCGGCTGCCCTGAACAACAATGTAGATGCTTGTTATCTAGTACAGTAAAAGCAGAGTGCAGCACAGCCGCAGTCTGCAGCAGCAATGCGGCTCTTTGAGAGTGATTCCTGGAATGTTTCATTTGGGATGCCACATCAGAAGGGCAGTTGAGGCACGTCCTCCCCAAGGGTGGGCACGTCTCTCCTAAGGACGGGCTGCCGATTGCCGAGGTTTGCCATAAGCCCGCAATGGCATTCTTATGTCGTTTAGACCTGAATGTTGTACTCGATGGAGCATTGGCCTGCGTGTCCATTAATTTCGGCTTTGGTTAGCGCTCCGTCTGTGTTGAGATGGTCGGATATTATTTTTTTCTCGTTACAATGCACGTGTGATCCTAGTGGTGGAAAAACATGGTCAATATAAACTGTCGTGATTTAGTTTTTACGTGGAAGCGGTGTGAAGAAGCGTGGCCTTACAAAGATGTAGGAAGTCGTGCCATTTGATTTTAACTTACTTTAGTCATGTACAGCTTAAAAGTTGTAGGAGACATGGTCCGTACCGATAGCTAGAGTGAGCTGTGACGACAAAGAGTGGATAAGAGCAAGGCCAATAGAAACGCCAACTGTGGGCTTCAAGCAGGCTGTGTGCGAGAGTATAAGAGCGAGTATAATAATGGGTTTATAGTGAAGCTTACGCTGATGTAGAGGAGAAAGATGATAGATTGACTCTTATACAAGCACCAAGCTTGGCACGAATGCATTTGCAGTGGTGGGCCCAAATAGCAAGTGTTGTGAGAAGGAACAGGAAAGAGAATTTTTTTTATAGACAAATAGGAGACAACTATTGTATAACTTGGCTCTTATAACTTGGCTTATAGCCAAGCACTTGACTCTGTTATTGACCTTGCTCTAAGCCATCACCTATACTAGGCAAGCTAAGAGGTTAGCTATAAAGGAAATTTAGACATTTAATACTAGCAGGGTGGCAGGGAAGAAAAAGTCTTCTTTTGGCCCTCTCATGGCTGCATGTAGGCTGTATACACGCTGTTTGTCTCGTTACGCGCGCTGCGCCGGGCGGTAAGGCAAGTGCCCGCTTCATTATCTTACTTGATTTCTCTCTCCGTCACATAGCATTTTGATGATGTGGATTACCTTACAGCCTGCCGAGTAATATTTACTATACTTGCTCTAACCTCTGGATCAACCAAAGCCCAGTGGGCCGCGTTTGGTTTGGTACGCAACTACCAAGATAAGCCAGGCCAGGTCCATTTGAATTATTATTATTTTTTTTACAAATAAAAACTGTCGAGTGGGTCATGATGTAAAGGCGTGAGTCACCACAAGTTGCCCACTTTGTGATTCTGTGCAGCCTGGCTTAAATAGCCAACGTCTGCCTCTTAGCCTTGCATCGTTTGACGCTCGCAGGTTAACGCCTCTGGAGCTGGAGCAATAACGATGCGTGTAGGCCGGCCCTCCGGCTTGTCGGAGAGGAATGAACTGCAACAATGCCAGATCTGCAACGCCTGCTGTCTATTCTTCTCCGTCCTATCGTGGTAACGTGCCATCACATTTCAAGCTTTAGTTTGAAAAACTCTAGGTTAACTTGAGTTTTGAAGTGCTTTTGTGTTTTCGAAAGCAAGCGCGGTGCGTGCGGCCACGGCGAAGCAGGCAGCAACAAAATGGCGGATTCCTTCTCTGCAATTTGTAACGAGGCTGCAAGTTTTAGTTTCAGCAGGTAAGTGCAAACTCAGTTTATGGTTTTGCTGGATTGGCTGAGGCCAGTCAGTTAACTTGTTCATCAGCGAATTTTTCTTGTGGCCAGGTGGGTAAGCAGTTCTGGATCTGGCACAAGCACAAAGAAGAGTTCATTCTTCTATATATTATATACTACTCCCAACAAATTACTCATACAATGAGAAGTGAAGTCGCCCAACAAATACTTCATCTCCACTTCGACCAAGAGTTCTGGTAAGCAGGACAGGACGCTTTCTGGTTCTTCTCCCGTCGTCCTTGCTTCTTCCCCTCTGATCTCTTCCTTCTCCTTTCTCCTCAAAAGTGGAGTTCGATCAAGGGGGTCTCCATTGCTTTTGCTTATGGGACAGTTGGAGGAGGGGGCCGTCCCAGCACTGAATCTGCCCTTTTATGACCTATTGACTGACATCTGTCTGTCTGTCTCTGTTTCGTGTTTTTGATGGAACTGTCTGTCTCTGTTTCGTTGCCATGCATGTTGATGGGTACTCCTTCCCATGATGATGATGCGATGCTGGTACATGAATTGTCTTGCAGAAGTTGAGGGCCAACGACGAGTGACTCGACTCTAGTGGAGCCGATGGGAGTAATCAGAGGCGGCGTAGCATGGTGGCCTGGTGCCTGGCTGGTGGGCAAAAATAGCCTCCCGGGCTGTGCTGCTAGCGCCTGAATGAAGCAAGTAGCAAGCCTGCATCGGGAGATCCCCCTCTCCGAAATCTATGCGGGCTGGGCACACAAGTTTGGTGTGGGCAGGCCTGCTCTCAAGTCTTCTTCGCTAAAAAAAAAAAACACGAGCGGCCCAACTAATGTTACGTGCGGCAGCGGTGCAGGACACAAGTTTGGCGCCTCGGAACGATCGACCATCCATTTCGTTTCATCAGCTCCATCTCGTCAAAAGGTACCATAGAATTTTTGCTGCTGGGGTTCATTCCATCGTATTTGATTCTTCAGACTGCTGCACAATTTGTCCATCCTATTTGGCGAACGTCTGTATTATCCAATTCTACTGAGTTTGTTCATGGGAGAATTATATATTTGGCACTGAAACAAATCAGTCTTTCGCATTTGGCACTAAAAAATTTGAACTTTCTTATTTGACACCAAGTTGAAATTTCCTTCCTTAGATAGCACTGCCGTCCATTTGGGCCAGTAACGACGTCAAGTAGCTGGTAAAATGACATAAATGCCCTTCTTCGTAGCAGAAATGCATAATGTCAAATAGGGAAATAATAGATGGACAGGTTGTCAAATAAGAAAATTATAAATATCACAAATATATTGTAAACTAAAACATGGGATTTTGATAATCGAAGTCTGCAAATAAATAAATAATAAATTTCAAATTCTAAGGCAAGAGCAGGTCCCACTGGGGTAGGCTTAGCACGTGAGGGATTTGCCCTGTCTAGTTAGCTTGGTCAGAAATTGTTTGATGCAGTTTAGCAGCTCGCTCATCTCAGTCTGGTCAGTCCTATATTCTTGTCAGATCATTGCAAGACACGAAGACAACAACAAACATATATTTCTCCACAAATGCTTAGAATAGTACATGTTTGAGCATCTGGTGTCGCAGCTAGCCAATCATCTAGAGTTCTCCACAATTGAACATAAGAAGTATACAAGTACTCATATTTCTCGCTCAATCACCGAAACTACGAATTACTCCCTCTGTCCCTAAGTGAGTTCTCTAGGCAACTAGTAGTGAGCTACATATCAAGCATTGAAACCTAACAAAGTAGCAAGCCTCTCAGAAGTTACTCCTCTTCCCCTCCTTCCTGTTCCCCTTCCTGAAGCACTTGCACTTTATATGAAAAAAACGAACTATGTTAGTAAAGAGAAGCAATGTTGCCTGCATCCCAAGCTAACTGGGTCACAGACACTGAACCTACGATCCAACCTTGGGTGTGGCAGCATATGGTTCCCTTCAACTCTTAAACTCCGGCTAAGGTTGAATGATCGACGATGCAAATAGGATAAACTATCCTGCCTTCTCGATGATCCTTCAAAATCAGCATCTTGTTCCACAACTGGATCAGGGACAGGAGATGGTGTGCGATAACCACCATAGCAGCATGAACCAGGATTTTTATTCAATGTCCTCCTGACAAGGGATACTGACTTTTTGGCTGGGAGATTATCTTCAGTGCCAAGAACATTTCCAGCATTCAAAGGAACAATTTCTTGAAATCTGACAACAAGAAAAAGAAGTTAAACAGTTTCCAGCACTCAAGAGCATATCGTCAAGTTAAATTTTGTTTAATATTTAGAAGCCCTTGGCGCTACACACCCTAAAACATAGATATCAGCTGGAGGTGAAGAATGGAGCCATTCATCAAGATTCAATCCCCTTGGGGATTTACCTCCGACATTCCATGTGGAGGCAAAGATTCTACAAAAACAGGGAAACAAAAGTGATCTTCGTCAGATTATTGCAGTAAAGTCAAACTGCAAGAACTACCTACAAGCACAAACAGGCAACTGACTGATTTTCAACACTGAAAATCTGAGATGCACACTACCATACTACTACTAGCACACAACAGATCAGTTGGTCCGCGCTTTCCATTTCGTTTCTAATCTCACAAGGCAAAGAAGCACATGGAGTGGAAAAAAAGAAACTCTACCTGTAATTCTGAACTTCTGTGAGGCGTGCCGCATCGACGCCAGGGGGATCGGGCGGGGCGGACACGGCGCCTGGGGCACCTGCCGCGAACTGAGGCGCGAGCCGGGGGGGAGGAGAAGGGAGACGCGCAGCCTCGCCGCCGGGATCCGCCTTGCCGTCGGGAAGAGTCTCCGCCGGCAGCCAATGGTCGGGGCGGACCTGCCGCCTAGGGCACCCGCCGCCCCTAGAGCACCCGCCACGAACTGGGGCTCGAGCCGCGGGGAGGAGAAGGGCGACGCGCTGCCTCGCCGTCGGGAGCCGCCTTGCCGTCGGGAAGACACCACTGGCAGCCGCCCTAACCCTAGGCTGCGAATCGGGACGGAAAAGTGTAGGAGGCCGACGCGTTTTGCTTCCCGTGCCTGTTCGTGCGATTCATGAAGGAGGAGGGGCAGTGCTGTCACACTAAGAAAAAACTGACACGGTCAAAATAGTCAACTAACAGATGAATGGATGAAATGGATGGTAGTGCCATATAGGGAAGGAATTTTTAACTTGGTGCCATATAAGAAAGTTCAAATTTTTAAGTGCCAAATACGAAAGACTGATTTGTTTCAGTGCTAAATACATAATTCTCTCTTTGTTCATTTCAAGCTATGCGTGAGGCTTTTTTTGTTTCGTCCGATATATTCTCTTATTACCACACCCCGGTTGCTCAACTTTCTTTCAAGTTGGACCTGCTGTATTATCAAACGCTTGTTTTGGATCCAAATCATAGACGGCAGTTTATGGCGATCGAGTTAGTGTCCGTTCATCTAAAACCCCAGCCAGCCGCCTTGGGAGCACCGGTATATATCCCTACATCCTGCTTTGACCCGGTGCTCTAATGTGGGCCCCACACGAGAAAAAAAAACAAAAATGGGCCAACGACGAGTGAGCCCAGAGCGCGATAAAAAAAGGCACGGATTTCCATTAAAAATGGCGCGGATTAATTAGCGGACGTCCAGGGTGTGCTGCGACCTCGTCGTGGACAGGCTCATGGACGTCAGGAAGTGCAACCAAACAAGAATATGCCCTCACTTATGAAAACTAGCTAGTACATACAGCCAGAAGTGGCCCCTGTTTCTGCTAATGGCATAATCTAACTGGGAGACTGGAACAATCCCTGGTCTGGAGAACAGCCGGCAGCCCATCGCTGTACAAGTCGTCTATTGCTAAACCATACAGAGCCAGGCCACCCAACCTTAAACAGGCAACCACGCCGAGAAAGCTCACAGCAGAACAGCCTATTTCCTGTGGCATGTAGCACATTCTTCAGAACAGAACAACCCAAGACGAGCTTCTTGGTGTATTCTGTCCGCCAAAAACACGAGCGCCCCAACTAATGTTATGTGCGGCAGCGGTGCAGGACTCTATGACCAGCCCAACTAAACAAACCGAAAACGACGTGGGGAAGGAGGGCGCCCCGTTTTTAAATAGCGCCTCTCACGGTTCGCGCACCTCGCGCCCTAACCCAAGACGAGCTTCTTGGTGTATTCTGTCCGCCAAAAAGATAAACAATGGCAGCGATTCTGTGGCAACAATTCCTCCTCCGATTAGTTTTTTTCTTAAAAAAACAAATATGTTTCTGCCTATCTAAGCATGCTGTAATCCTGAAACCTTTAGCGAACGAAGCAACCTGTCGCCTGCTATATATAACAGGCACGCGGCTCTCGGTTGTGCAACCATATCTTGAACTAGCTTCTCCTGCATCTCTGCAGTCTGCGCTCTATCGATCTATTGTTAGGATCGAATGTGTACCTCTCTGTGTATAACCGTAGATGCGATGAAGGCTCCTCGCCTTCTTAGTAGATGCACCGTAGCGGGGAGACGCCGGTGTCGTAGTGTAGAAGGCGTCCAGCGCCGTGGAGACGATCACCAGTGGCCCGGTGTAGATCCAGTGGCGCTGTGGTGACCCGTAGTGGTACGGTAGTGATCCTGCAGGGGCAACGGTGGTGGTGGTGGTGGTGGGGCACATCCTGTCGCTGGCAGCACCTCTGTTGGATCGGTTTAGGGTTTTCTGTCGGTGGGATGGCGGCTCCGTTGAACCTCGTAGTCCGAGCCCTTATCATCACCTTCCTTTTATGTGTGCTGTGCGACAGGGGCCCACCAACCGGATTAGGGTTGGGCTCCCCCGATTAGGGAACAGAGATAAGGGTCCAATAGGCCGTTGGGCCTATTGGTGGAGATCAACTAACATTCTCCCCCTTGATCTCATTTCATCTTTCACTTTCATATCATTTACTTTTGTTCATTCCATTACAGATTAGCGCATAGAGCATGTCTCATCGTCACGGTCCATTGCCGATAGACTTAACAGCTACAACACACTACTCTATTCTAAAATAGATACTTATCTTTGGGCCTTCTTTTGTCCAGAAATATTTTAGGTTTTCCCTTAAACCCATGCTAGCTACATGTTCTCTGAACATCATGTTCTCTGAACATGTTGGGTGGTAAGCCTTTTGTAAGCGGATCCGCGAGCATCCTTTCTGTCCTTATATGCTCAAGACTTATGACTTGATCCCATACTTTATCTTTCACAACATAATACTCTATGTCAATATGTTTGGCAGCACCACTTAACTTATGTTGTGAGCATCATTCACACTCTATGTCAATGTGGATGGTTATGATTCGTTCATAACATTCACACTCTTTATAGGAAAGCCGACCACAGATGTCAATGTGGATAATCTATAAAATTTATGTGCTTCATTTGTCATCTTTCTTTACATACTTTCCTTTTATGCATTCTCTGCATTGTTCTTAATCTGAGAGCTCTAATGGAGGAAGAATATCATTCTTAACTAGTCTTTCTATTCTCCCCCTCGAAATATGGCCTGAACGATAGTGCCATGATTTCGACGACGCATTGTGAGCTCTCTTATGCCACCATTACTAGAGTGACTATCTGTCACCAGCTGCTTTATCAGCTGGATAACACATGTCTTTGAAGAGCCAGTGAACTGACTCTTTATTCTATCGAGGTACTCGGTGACCATATCACACTCTGAGATTGAGCCCACAATTGCAAGCTCAATTATGTTCTTTATCATAGCCAAACTTTTTCTTGTTGGTAGTGATTCATTTCCTATGCCCAAGGAGTCATAGGATATCTTTTAGAATTCAAAATCCCTCTCTTTAGTTGTTCAAGTAGCATCATTCTCTTTTGTTTCCCTCACCGGTGCCACAAACTCAGTGGAACACGGTGAGGTGACTACCCAGTCCACCTTATACAAGATGAAAACCAGGTCAAAACTTTTCTTAACATAAAAATAACACCATTTGCATGCATTGATTCCAACGTTGGTCAAAATCAAAACATACAATTATTCTTATACACTAATTCTACATCACCGTTGGGCAGAAATAGAATTAATGCATAAATCATTAACATTATCAACTTTTCTTATACACTAATTCTACATCACCGTTGGGCAGAAGTAGAAATAATGCATAAATCATTAACATTATCAACTTTTCTTATACACTAATTCTACATCACCGTTGGGCAGAAGTAGAATCAATGCATAAATCATTAAAATTACGATATTGTTATTAACAACGTTGGTCAGAAAATAACAACATTATAATCATATCAAAACTCTTTTTCTCCAATTAAATACCACATTGGTTCAAAATAACTGGAGAATCAACAATTTCTTTAGCAGCGGAAAAACTTTCTTTTTCTCCAATAAAATATCACGTTGGTACAAATTAACTAGAGAATAAACAATTTCTTTGGCTGTGGAAAAACTCTCTTTTCCTTGAATTTTACCCACGGGGAAAATTACTTTTTCTATTTACTTTAATCCATTAATCAATTTCCAGGAAATAAACATTTACTGGAAAAAACTTTTCTTTTCTCCAGTTAAATATCACGTCTGTTCAAAATCACTGGAGAATGTACTTACTCAATTTCTTGAATTTTACCCACAGGGAAAAATTACTTTTCTATTTTTCTTTTGAGCCAATTTGCATATTCAATTATCCAGAAAAAATAAAAAAACGAAACTGGGCTCTTGCTCTTTACTGTTTCGGCCTGAAAGGGCCCATGGCCCACAGTCGCACGCACCCTTCCCGCGCGCTCACCCGCGCCCAGGCCGCAACCTGGGCCTGGGCCGAGAAAGTGGCCTCACGCCCTCGCCCGCCTGGGCCAAAAGGCGGCCCGGTTGATCTGCGCCGTTCGTTCTGATCGGACGGTCGCGCGCGCGGATAGGGAGAACAAAACCCCGCCCGCGGCCGCGCCCTCCAAACCCTAGAGTCATTCGGCTCTTTCCTCTTCTCCGTCTACGCCGCTCTCTTCTCTCTCAGCGCACCCGCAGCCACCGAGAGGATACCGAGCGAGAGCGAGCAGCGACCATGGCGCCGTCGCCGGCCCCCTCGCCGGCGCGCGTGCTCCCCAACAGGTGATCGAGCATGCCGCCGTCGAGCGGCCTGGCCGCGGCGCCCCCTTGGCCGAGCCCGGAGAGCCAGCTCCCCGGCTCGGCTTCTTCTCCCATGCCGGTGAAGGGACATCCGACGCACGGCGAGGTAGACTTTCTTCTCCCTTCGGATTCGAT
Source organism: Miscanthus lutarioriparius (assembly GCA_904845875.1). Classification (NCBI taxonomy): domain Eukaryota; kingdom Viridiplantae; phylum Streptophyta; class Magnoliopsida; order Poales; family Poaceae; genus Miscanthus; species Miscanthus lutarioriparius. The sequence goes on along the minus strand of CAJGYO010000010.1, from coordinate 99,692,974 downwards.
TTCTATCTTCTTTCTTTTCTTTTCACTCGTTCACCCGAAAAGGGGATCTAGGGTTGGGGTTCGGTTGAACCCGATTCGTGTTTTTTTTGTTTGATTCGAGTTCTCCAAGATTATCCCCTTTCCCCTCTTCGGATTTGGGTCTGCTTTTCTCTTATCCGAACAAGGATTTAGATCTAGGGTTCGGAAACCGACCCTCCCCTTTTCCCCTTCTCTGATTTGTCTTTGGATCTACCATCCGAATCGGTTCCCTTCCCTTTCTTCCCCTTTCCCCTACTCTGATTTGGATCTGATTTTCTCTTATCCGAACTGATGTGGGGAATTAGGGTTTGGGTCTGGGGTTCCTTTTCTTTCTTTTGATTCGACCGATTCGGTTGTTCCCTTTGGAGTTCATCCGAATGGCTTTCTCCTTTTTCCCTTTCTCCATGCGAGTTAGGGTTAGGTCTTAGGGTTCGGCCAAATCCGAATTAGATCTATTCTGTTCTTGGGTTAGGGTTCGGCTTCATGAGCCGAGGGCCCAATCTCTTCTCTGATCCGAATGGATCTGTTCTTTTCCCCCGCGCGGTGGTGGTGGTGACCGGGTTCCAGTGACATCCGCCACCCCCGGTCCCTTTTCTTTGCTTTTACCCGGTTAGGGTTAGGATTACACAGAGGCAACCGGCTCTGATACTATTGTTAGGATCGAATGTGTACCTCTCTGTGTGTAACCGTAGATGCGGTGAAGGCTCCTCGCCTTCTCAGTAGATGCACCGCAGCGGGGAGACGCCGGTGCCGCGGTGTAGAAGGCGTCCAGCGCCGTGGAGACGATCACCAGTGGCCCGGTGTAGATCCAGTGGCGCTGTGGTGACCCGTAGTGGTACGGTAGTGATCCTGCAGGGGCAACGGCGGTGGTGGCGGGGCACATCCCGTCGCTGGCAGCACCTCTGTTGGATCGGTTTAGGGTTTTCTGTCGGTGGGATGGCGGCTCCGTTGAACCTCGTAGTCCGAGCCCTCATCCCCACCTTCCTTTTATGTGTGCTGTGCGATAGGGGCCCACCAACCGGATAGGGTTAGGCTCCCCCGATTAGGGAGCAGAGATAAGGGCTCAATAGGCCGTTGGTGAAGATCAACTAACATCTACAGCCTGCAACACCATCTTCGTCTCCACGACCAAGAGTTCTGGTAAGCAAAGTTTCCAAAAAAAAAAAAAGTTCTGGTAAGCAGGACAGGACGCTTTCTCGTTCTTCTCCCGTCGTCCTTGCTTCTTCCCCTCTGATCTCTTCCTTCTCCTTCCTCCTTCTTTGGCTTTGTACATCAGGTTTCTGCAGCACTGCAGGTTGAAGCCCAAATCAAAGGCTGATCGACTCTGTGTTTCCTCGGCGCCTGATATGTCCTGCTCCACTACCACTCACGAAGGAGCCCAGGCAGACGCCCGGGGTGGCCGGTTGGCACTGCCCATCAAGTTCAAGTATGTTACCATACATGTGCAGAGGGAACCAGATGCAGCGGTGAGCTGCACTATATATACTAACATAAGCTATTTTTCTTTAATCAGGGCTATGCCGCGTTCAACTTCGCTTCGCTCCGGCGGCAGTCACCATAAGGTATACTTTTCCTTTGCCCTGCTAAACTTGGACACTCTATTTTCCCAATTCTGATGATAAATTGATAACCATGCTCTTGTCTCGTTGATATTTCTTACAATAGTGCACACACTGCACGGTAGTCTAGCTGAAATGCATTGCCACTCGTGTAGGAACGACCATCGAATTCGACTAGACGGTGCTGATAGTCTAGAGATGCTAAATCCCCTCACCTTTTATAGGTGTTAGAACTTACGAGCCTTAAACACAGGATCTTAATCCCCTAACTCTGCAGTAGAACACCTAGGTACCTTAGACATTTAATTTGAGACTTCGCTGTTCTTAGTACATACCTTTAGATCGGAGATGTCCATAGGGCCGCTGAAGTCCCTGCTCGAACGTAAGGCATAGCGTCAAACTCCCCTGCAATGGCCATCGGTGGCGAGGACGCCGACACAAGGGTGGCCGGCGGCTGGCTCCTGGTCTTCAGGGGATCACCGAGCTTACCTTGACTGATAGGCTGTTAGGGTGTCTAATATCACAGTATTATTGCTAATTGATTAGGTACCGTGACCCCTTTCTTATAGCTTGGGAACCCTGGGACCAGACCAGTGAACGTTAGACCTATGGGGTCCATCAGTCATTGACTTGTTAGTGGGTCCTTAAGCCCTTAATGACTCGGTAGTCATTTGACTAAACCGAGATCACTCCAACGTTCTCCCCCTTGATCCAATGGCTTAGTAATTTTATTATTATTAGTCCCATTCTCAATAGAACATTATACTAGAATGAAAAATCATATCAGCCAGTTAAGCACCATTAGATCAAGCATCTCTAGTAGACCACTCTACGTTGAATAGAACAATTACTTATGCTTATTTAAAAAGAACTTATGGGGACATAACATTATGTGTCTTAAAACCACTCTTCGACAAAACAATACACCCAGATAAAACGATTGCAATAGTCAATTAAGCACTGCTGAACCCAAACACTATAGCGCACCATTCATATCTCAGAATAGTTCATTCTTATTCTTATGATGGCCTCTTCATGGTCCTATTGTGAAGTTTGTTTTCACTTATACTTTTGTGAATATACAAAGAATTATTTATACTTCTAGAATCATAATTTTGAGATCTCAATCTTATCCCATATGGTAGGCTACCAATAAACTTAATACCGACAACTTAAGGTAGACCTATGGTGGAAAAACTTAAATTGAATATGGTGCTCAACACTTATAACTTAAAACACTTAAAACTTTAAACTTAAAGAGTACCAACATCTTAAACTTATATGATTAACTTTGATTCTGGGTTGATCTTTCACACTATCTTTGGTTTGGCAAAAAACACATGGCATGTTACTCGAACCAAAAGAAACTGCACGCTTACATACAACATATTCTAGTATGAATATCTTATGCTAAAAGTTACTTATAATAGTAATAACTTTATTCTTCATAAACTAAGATGAACTCAAATTATATTAATTAAACATGCTATAGCTTAGTTTCATATTAGAAGCTATACTTTAAAGATAGGCTGAAGCCATTCCACTGGCTCTCCCTGAGAGTGTTGATAAATACTTATGTGGATTTCTTAATATCAACACATCTTGCAAAGGAAGATTAATATCATAGCAACCTATAACTTAGTGGTTACTAGACATCTAATGCATGAGCATGTTATACTTTATATGCATAAAAGCAAAAATACATTATAACTTTCCAGGTTGCCAAGAATCCCGGTCATAAGCTTTAAGGGCGTATATTAATTTAGTCATTATACTGATAACTTAATTATAATACTTATGACTTAATTATAATAATTAATTATAATACTTATATATAATGCTTATGTCAGCATATATCTAATAAAGAAAATTTATCACCCTTATATTGGAGTATATAATAATTTGAAATACTCCCTTTTCTGGACCGACCGTGATGAATCTAAGTCTTAGTATCCAAATAAGTATAAGAAACATCTGTGGTAGAACCGCCTGGAATAACACACTTTCGGAGGCGCTTGTCTTCCACTAAACACTAAGCACCTCGAAAGTGGACTATACCAGACAGTTCCGTCGAGCACACCCCAAGGGAGAACTCGAAACAATCCACATTTTACATCTATAATCCAATAAAGAGTACGAGCTTATAATACTTAGTCCATTTCATACAACATAGAGCCTTGAAAATTATTTATTACAATACCAGAGTTCAGAGTGCGATAATTAAACAGCAGAAATGTAATAATCATCTAACGAAAATGATACACGGATCCATCTGTGCTCACCAAAAGAATCCTCCATACAAGAGCTAACTCCTCAAGCTGCACCTGCAATAGGGTAAAATAAACCTTGAGTACACAATATACTCGCAAGACTTACCCGACTAGTAAGATTAGTTTCCCGACTCGCAAGGAACATGATAGGCAATATGGACGGTTGTTTTCTTTTGTTTGCAAAAAAGCATTACTAAAAGTACGTCTTTAGGGTCAAATTTTATTAGCAGTCAGGATTACTTAATTAGCTAACCATTCTAGGTAAGCACCTGTTCTATTTTCCAGAAAGGGTTGAGCAATCACAACCATTTCACCATCTTTCACCTTCTAGTTTTTACTACGGTGCTAGATCATAGCCAAGTCGTACCGTCTCATGGAAACGACGATTCGCGAACCAATGTATCACAACTGGATACCCCAAAACACATGCCTCGCTTGTACCACAGGCACAAACGAGACAAACCTACTACACTCCTGTCCAGGGGTCCAGGTCCCCGTCCAAACTTGGACTCCAAGCCCCACAATTGAGACCCGATCTCAGCATGGTGCTTAGGCCTCCACCTTTCCCCGCCTCCAATCAATCGGTCCTGAAAGAGCCAAAACCTACGATAAGAGCACAACGAGCCTTCCCGCTCCCATAAGCAAGTATGTGCTCAGGATAATAAGTATATGACCTGACTAACATCCACAGCAACGGACGGTCCTCAATCGACATGGACAGGGAAAATAGTGTAACCAAGCTAAGCCCGTGGCCGCGGGACACAACTTGTTACACCCACCAATAACCCATGTCATATCCCTGCCCGGTCTCCATTTTCTCTTCATCATTTTTATTATGAAAGTAATAATAATCACCTATCATGAGTAATTACTCACGCTAGCGACAATCTAAGCATAGTAGCTACGACTCTTAGGATGTATATATATGCAGGTGGTTTCCATAGAATTCCTGTAACATAAATGCACATCACATATATTTACGGTGATTATCAAAAATAAGAGTTATGCACCGGGGCTTGCCTTGGGCAGACGCGGTGTCAGCTGATTCAGTCAGTGGCAGCTCGGGGACCTCCTCCTGCATAAGAATCTCCTCCTCGTACTCCTCGACGATCTCCTCAAACTCGAGCTCATCGGTGGTCACAATCTCCACCAACTCGTTCTCTATATGCATGCAATGATGATGATGCAATAATTCAGTATTTAGGCAACAACAACTCTTAAAATAAGAATACACATGTTAAGCTACTAAGCTAGCTCTTATGACTAAGATACTAAGCTAACTATCATCTTCATCAAGCAAGATATTGAGTTCAACTCACAAGCACCTAGTTTCCAGTTCAATGGTATGCCTTTATTTCTATTAAAGATTTAATGCATATTTAAACATACAACATTTAACTACCCTAATGTTTAGTCCAGTCTAAGGCTACAAAAATTGCAGTGAGCACATAATAATACAATGAAGCTACTGTAAAAATTTCAGGATTAAAGCTATCACCAATTTACCACAAAAATTCTTTCAATAATTACCTTAATAATATTAAGCACTTTCAACTGATTTAATAGCCTTTAGTATCAACATAGATATGGATGAACGAACTACACTATCAGATAGACAATAATTTTAGAAACCTAACAAAATTAGTTTCACAATTTTTGGACACCTATACAAATTTATATTAATTATACAAATCTAGCACAGAAATTAAAATAGAAAGCTATTACCTATTTCTAAGAAAATGAAAAAACAAAACCGGCCTCGCGGCCCACAAACGCGCGGACCGCGCGTGTCGGCCGGCCCATCAACACGGCCCAAGAGGGAAACCCGCGCGGGCGCGACTCTTTTACAAAAGAGACCCTGATCTTTTCTGAAACTACGTCACCATCCATTTTCTAATTCTTTCTCTCTCTGACCTCTTCACTTAACCCCCTAGCCTTCCTCTAATTTCCCCACACACCCCCCGGCTAACCCGTACAAGGCGGCACGGTGAGCATTGGCATTGGGTGGCTACGCCGGCCACCAGAGGCTCACACAGGCCCATCGGTCGGGCCGACCTCCAACTACGGCCCAAACGCCTACGCTAAGCGGCAACGCGGGGCGGCAAGACTCGCTGGAGCATGTTGCAGCGATGCGCGGCCATCTGCGATGGTGGCGCGACTGTTCTAGCGAACCAGGGCACCTAAGGACCTAATCGGCTAGCGAGCGAGAACCAGGGACTTACCACGGACTCGACCGGTGTGGTGGTTGTAGCGGAGGAGGCCGGGGATGGGCTGGCCACATGCGCGCGGCAATCTCGACGACGAGCCGCGGCGGACACGGCTGTGTCAGCGGCGCTGGGGAGGCGGTAGCGGTTCCGCTGGCGCACGCAGGGTGGAGAGGGAGTCAAGGCAAGGCTAGTGGTGTAGACGAATTGGCTACGGGGGTTCGATGGAGAACTACCATCGGCTTTTGACGCACACGGCCTTATCAACCCGGTGGCGAGGAAACACCAAAATTGAAGCTTGGTTGGGCTCGGTCCAAGGCTGGGTGGGGTCAGGTGGCTATGTGACTTGATGGCGAAGCCAACGACATGACGAATTAGCTCGAGATGATCTCTCCCTGACAGATTTAATAGCGCGGCCCAGCCGGCCATGGAAGCAGAGAGAGAGAGGTAGGTGGGGCACAGCTCAACCTCGTCTTGGCGGGACACGGCCGACGCAATCGGGGAGACACGCGCGCAGACACTGTGGACCAAACGTGTGCGTCCACGACCGAGCACGGCATGCGCGGACGTAGTGCCATAAATGGCAAGACGACGGCGAGCCCTGCCATGTGTGTGTAGCAGTGGCAGGCATCGGACCGGGCCAGCAGCGGCGCGGAGGTGCAGGGGGGTGCGGACGCGATGGCGAGGTGACGGCACCGACAATAGCTGCGCCACGGTGCGGGGTAGGGGCAGCAGTGTGGCAGGGCAGCTAGCAGCACCGCATGGCTAGGCGAGCAGCAGCGGCGGCTCCACGCGGCAGCGGCCACCGTCGGCCAGGCCGCAGCCAAGCCACGGCCGGCCGAGGGCAACCCTGGCCCAACAATGAGGCCCCACGCACGTGGCCCCGCTAGGTATCTCTTCCCCGTGCCTGCTCGAACGTCAGGCATGGCGTCAAACTCCCCTGCAATGACCGTCGGTGGCGAGGACACTGGCACAAGGGTGGCCGGTGGCTGGCTCCTGGTCTTCAGGGTATCACCGAGCTTATCTTGACTGATAGGCTATTAGGGTGGCTAATCATGATATTAACGCTAATTGATTAGGTACCATGGCCCCTTTCTTATAGCTTGGGAAACTAGGACTAGGCCAGTGAACGTAAGATCTGTGGGATCCATCAGTCATGGACTTGTTAGTGGGCCTACTCAAAGGAGTCTAGCCGGTTACTCATATCTGGGTTATTTAGATATATCTTTGCAACAGTAATGTTCATGCAGATCATTTTAGAATTCATTTATGCTGACTTTATCTCCAATTAGTTTAGTCTTGTTTATCTTATTACAGGGTTTACTGGGTTCTTACTACACTATGGTGGAAAAGCTGTTTGGAATCAGTGGTGGTATCTTTCTCTCGTATGCATACTTGCTCGCCCAAAAGCCACAAGGGAGTGTCGAAGGAATTTGGATGGCCATATTCATAGGAATCTTCATAGCATGGTCGACCATCAAACCACAGGTCATGGACGCCATCCAGGCCTTCTGCTACGGCAACAAGCAGCGACTCAACAAGCTAAATAACGCTATTGTGGTGCTGCTCCCGAAGAGGGTAGGAGCCAACACGCCGGCCGACTTCCGCCCGATTACCATGATCCATAGTTTCGCCAAGCTGCTATCCAAAATTCTGGCAATGCGGCTGGCACCAAGATTGAAAGACATCGTCGACAAGAACCAGAACGCCTTCATCCAAGGCCGGTCAATTCATGACAACTACAAGTTCATTCAACGTGCGGCCGTCTTGATCAGGACAAGGAAGCAACCCATGCTACTACTCAAGCTTGACATATCCAAGGCGTTCGACATCCTGTCTTGGCCTTTCCTACTCGATGTGCTCAAGGCCAGAGGGTTCGGGGAATCTTGGTGCGGCTGGGTGGAAGCACTTCTGTGCACAGCCTCATCGCGGATCATGCTCAACGGCCATCAGGGCCCTTTGATACAACACTTGAGGGGCGTGCGTCAAGGAGATTCGCTGTCCCCGATGCTTTTCATCATCGCCATGGACATGCTACACCGACTTTTCGCCAAGGCGGTGAGCGACGGGGTACTCAAGCGGATGCGGCCATCGGAAATCAAATACCAATGCAGCCTATACGCTGACGACGTTATCATGTTCATCAGGCCAACAGTTCAAGAGGCGCTGGCGGTAAAACACATTCTGAACTTGTTCGGCGAGGTCTCCGGGCTCCAAACAAATATGACCAAGTGCTCCATCACCCCAATCTTTGGTGGTGAAGCGGTTTTGGACGACATCGTCGGTATACTCGGCTGCCAGGTTCAGCCCTTCCCCATCAGGTACCTCGGACTACCACTTAGCACGAAGGCCATTCCGAAGGCAAGCTTCCAGGCCTTGGTTGAGCACGTCGCGGCAAAGCTCCCTCCATGCCACGGTGCACTCATGGCCAGGAGCGGAAGACTAATCTGGATCAAGTCCGTCCTCCGATCGGTGCCCATCTATGCGATGATGGCTGAAAGCTTGCCGGCCTGGGGCGCAAGGAGATCGAGGCTATTTGCCGCCGGTTCTTCTGGGCTGGTGCCGACCAGTCAGTACGAGGGAAGTGCATGGTAGATTGGCCCACATGCTGCAGACCAACGGAGCTCGGCGGGCTGGGGATCACGGACATCAAGCTGACGGGTTACGCCCTGCAAACACGCTGGCTATGGCTGCAAAAAGCCGACCAGGACAGAGCTTGGAGCCAACTGCCGATCAAGACATGCCCCCAGGTGCAAGCTTTCTTCAAGGCGTCCACGTACTCGGTCGTCGGCAACGGGGAACAGACGTTCTTCTGGGAAGATAGATGGCTCAACGGAGAGTCGGTGGGCGAGTTCGCGCCATGTCTTCTTAGTCTGGTACCGCAAGCAATCCGAGCCGACAAGCGGTGAGCATGGCCATGAACAACAGGACCTCGCACGGAACTTCACCGGTGGAATGTCCATGCGGCGATCATCGATTACGCACCTATGGCAAACCGCTGGAGGGCGCCCGGTGGACCGGAGAGCGAGACCGCATGATGTGGCGCTGGGACGGCGAAAGCGGCGAGTACACGGCTAAATCGGCCTATACAATGCTGCACGCTGGCTCATCTCCATTCCCCGCCACAAACTCATTTGGAAAACATGGGCACCACTCAAAGTAAAGATCTTCCTATGGCTGGCCATGCGTCGGCGGAAGCTGGACGGCGACAGGAGAAGAAGACATGGTCTTGAAGCCGGAAAACTGCTACCTCTGCGACCAAGAGCCCGAGACTATCGATCATATCATGGCGACTTGCTCCTTTACCAAAGAGATATGGTTCTTGGTGCTCGGGGCCTTGAAATCCAATCGCCTCAGCCGCATGATCACCACCTTGGGCTGGTGGCGACAATTCGGGCAGCAAAGACCCGTGAGCGAAGGAAAGGTCTCGACGCTCTTCGCCCTCGTGTCCCGGCAGTTTGTGGAAGGAACGCATAGCGCGCGGTATTTCGAAGCTTGACGGCTTCCATCGCCGAGACGCTCCACATGATCAAGATCGAAGTTGATCGATGGATCAAGCGGGAGCTCAGGCCCTCGTTGCTCGGCGCAAAGATGACAATGCCTCTCTTCTAATCGAAACTTCGATGTGCTTAATTACAATGTAGTCACCAAACAATTGTCACTGCTGCCGCTCACGGCATTCTTGTAACATAAACCTTCCTTCTTCTAATGCAAAGATACGCACTCTCGTGCGCATTCGCGAAAAAACAATTTCATTCTGTTAATCCATGCTTCATACTTGAAAGAGAGGGGGGTCCATTGACGGCTGTGAGCCTGGAATCCTTAAATGGCTTATGCTTCCACTACGGGATACAGGAGCTTTGCCGAGTGCCAGGGGCACTCGGCAAAGCCCCAAAAACATTCGGCAAACGACACTCGGGAAACTTTTTAACGGCAAACGATGTTTGCCGAGTGTTTTTTGTCGGACACTCCGAGTGCCCAAAAAACGTTGGGCAAACATTTTTCAGGAAAAAATAAAAAAAAGGAAGAAGCCTGCCACCACCACCACAATCGGCCACCACAGCCGCCGGCCACCACCACCACCACCACCACCAAAGCCACCGCGCCGCCGCCACCGCCACCACCACCAACACCACAACCACCAGCACCACAGCCGCCGGCCACCACCACCACCACCACCAAAGCCGCCTACCGTCACCACCACCGCCACGCCCCCACGCCGCCGCCGCCGCCGACACCACGCCGCTTGCCACCAGAACCTAGATCCGGCCGCCACCGGCCGGATCCGGGAGAGGGAGGGGGCGTCGGCCGGGATAGGAGAGGAGGGGCGCCGGGAGCGAGGGAGGGGGCGCCGGCGAGGGGAGGGGGCGCCGAGAGAGGAGGGGAGGGGCGCCGGGAGAGAGGGAGGGGGCGCCGGCCGAGATTTGAGGGGACGGTGCGCCGGCGATGCGAGGCGAGGGGAGGGGAGGGGAGGGAGGAGGTGCGCCGGCGAGGGCCGGCCGCTGGCGGGGAGGGCAGTGAGAGGGAGCTGGGAGTTGAGGGAGGGAGGGGGCGGTGTGCGGGGGAAGGGAGGAGGCGTGAGTTAATTAGGAGAGAGAGGTTTGCCGAGTGTCCCAGATCGGGGCACTCGGCAAAAAAATCATTTTTTTTCTTCCCCTTCTTTTGTATATTTTTTTTTATTTCTTTGCCGAGTGCAAAAAAAACACTCGGCAAACCCCCTGTTTGTCGATTGTTTTTTTCTGACACTCGGCAAACCCCCCTGTTTGCCGAGTGTTTTTTTTTTGCTGAGTGTTTTCAGCTCAGCACTCGGCAAAGACTATGTTTGCGGAGTGCCCAAGAGAATACACTCGGCAAACATAAAAACACTCGGCAAATTTGAGGTTTCCGGTAGTGTTTTAGTGCTGGCATTCCTTTATGCACTATTTTGTATCCTACTGCGGGCTTTTGCAAATGCCTCCGACTTGGTTTTATGGCTCATCGGAATCATAGGCCTCTGCTCAATAGTGCTCGGTTGGGTTTGGTTCTTTTACAGAAAGTGGCCGAAGGTATTGTGGTTTTGTTGGTAACAATAGTATAGTACTTGATCAAAAAGAGTGAAGAACTGAAGGTAGATGTCATACTGTGCTTTGATACTGTTCTTTTCTCCCCTCTTTCAGATTCTGGAAGAAATTAAGGCAGGCCGTTGTGTTGGAGAAATTGGGATGCCTGAGACTGCTGGCTCTGCCTCCAGAGGCTTTGATAATGTTCTTCTCTCCCGTCTTTCAGATTCCGGAAGAAATTAAGGCAGGCCGTTGTGTTGGAGAAATCTAGTTCTTTAATTATAATCTGTGTTATCTGAAATGATATCAGAGGTTGGGTTTTCGTAAGGAAAGATAGGGCACAAACTTACAGAAGCATATTTGGATGGATCCTTGGTTGTTTTCTTTGTTCTCCTTTTTATCATTGATTTGTTGAGTATGGCATTTTTTTACTGCAGGCCAACAGGTATCTGCGCAATTGAAGTGAGATGAAGCTTATTAAAGATCTATCAAGTAGCTGAAGGAAATTCGGGGGCTTCTATATAATCAAGATATTTTTTCCCCAGTGAAGCAACTTCAATATTTATTCACAAGTCAACTTATTATGACTTTGTATTTATCTAAGTGTTTGCTTTACGGCCCGCACCAAGTGCACTGTAGGAGCAAATGTAATGTTTGATATGTGTTTTCTTCTCCTCCTTGTAGTTATATGTAGTGCAGTTTGTTGGTTATTCTCCTTTGGCCTAGGCCTTGTTACTTCCCCTATTCTTTTTAATAAACAGTAGGTCCTGCTAGTTTACATTTTAAAAAAAATAAAAATGAAAAATGTAGAGTCAGGAAAGATTTGACCTAAACAATTAGCCCTGTTTGTTTTCACTTTGGACCGTGAAAAGCAGCTTGCCGATTATATATTCTAAATAAAAACAGGATTGCAATAGCTGTGATTGTAAATATCTAGGGTTGTTTAGCGTCCTGAATTGTCGGAGGGCTGGATAGTTGTCTCTAGTTGCGCGTTGTTCATAGTATATCTAGTTATTACTTTTATCCATTTTAGATCATTATTTGCCCTACTTATTATGTCCTTATTTCTTCATATAAAAAATGGCCTGATAAGATACATTGTGTTATAATCATAATTTTGCCCTTACAAATAATACATCAAAACTACTTCGTCATAGCAAACAAAGCATTAGCAATACTATCACGAAACAAATCCATGTCAGGAGTTTCATATCCTACTTCATTGCCAACATCTCCTGGGATGAAGATGCCTCGGTCATGTAATTTTCATATTGATGACAATTATCAAATCTCTATCTCTTAGTGCACTATCTTCAATGAAAGTATGGATATCAATGCATGCAATGGTTATTTTTCTTTGCTTATTAATAGGATAACTTGGGAGGTTCCATAATATCACCCATTTCATCTTCGAAACACCGACTGATCGCTCTATCACATTGTGAAGGGATCACTAGAAGAAGTTATACATGTCCATTTTAAAGGTAGGACTACGGCATCGTTGAAATTCCAGTACATGGCATGTCTCTCCTTTAATTTGTATATGAAGCTAGGTAACTCTCTCTCTCTCACTACTACAGAATGGACTTGTTGTCCCGGGCGGTAACAGCCTTTAGTCCCGGTTACCGCGCCGGGACAACGATCCCGGGACTAAAGGTGGAACCTTCAGTCCCGGGTCATCGAGCCGGGATTAAAGAGGGACCTTTAGTCCCGGTTGGTAACACCAACCGGGACTAAAGGCCCTCCAGCCGAGCGAACCTGGTGCACCCTTTAGTCCCGGTTGGGGTTACCAACCGGGACTAATGGTTCACCCTTTAGTCCCTGTTGGTAACCCCAACCGGGACTAAAGGTTCCTTTTCTTTTTCTTTTTTTTTGTTTACTTTATTTTCAGTTCAGTTACACGTATTTGTTTAATATATAATATATTTTTATGTACGTATTCTATGTTGCTAATATAAATACACGCATGCATATAATTACATCTAATTCTCATCTTGAGCATTATTATATTCGAATAAAGTATGAAACTATATATATTATAGATATATATATATATATGTATATATACAACACTTTCATAATCTTGTTCTCGAAAATAACGATATCAATAAACATTTAATTTATATCATTTATTCCTTAAGATCAAAGTAGAACTCGCCGTTGGGATTTAGCACTTTTTCTAGAAGATATCCTGCTATTGACTCTTGAACTGCTTTCAGATGGTCTTTTTGCATGACCCTTCGTTTCAACCATTCAGTCTTGCATTTGAAATAAAAGGAAAAGTATTAATACACATATATGTATATATATTCATTTAAAATAAATAAAAATTGATATATACGCATTCGAGGACATCTTGGAGTTCTTCTTATGTCTTGTGATGATAAATTCACAAACGTAGTATCCACACAAGTTATTACCGGTTCTGCCGCCGCAAACACCACATGCGACGAAGAAGATTATTCTCATCATCTCACACGTAAATTGAAGTACGATATAGTAATTAAACACGTGGGGAAGTGTATATAGTACAACTTACTGGTATTTCAACTACATTAAGTGGTGCCTTGCAATCCTTGCGATGTTGCCGAATAAACTCTTTTCAAACCCTGTGCGACCAATAATGTACGATCGTTAATAAATTATGGCAAAGTCTATTCAATAATAGTTGTGCGCGAGAGATCGAAATTACCCCTGGATAATGTCTATCATATCTTGGTATAGTGCCCGTTCTTTTCTCAACGAGTCAAAGATTAGTAACCGACTTGAGTTTAACTCAATGACAATGAGTATCCAGTGAAAACTGCATTGGTTTATACACACACGTACATGCATATAAGTTGTATTGATATTACATAAAATGTGTAGACTACATTATTATTAACACTTACTCAAAGTTATACGGGAAAAGTATTGTTGTCTTGTCGTGCTGCTTCACGAAGAACTTCATGATATTAAATCGTAGCCGGATACCCGGTGGTCCTTGACAATAATATCGGTTTTGAATACGATATAAGGATCAATGAAGCCAACACTGGTGTCTTGTATTCTTTGGAGCTCTGACATCTGGAATCTATATATAAATATAAGTTACATGTGAGGATAATTATATACACGTACGCATGGAAGTGAGTTTATTAAATAAAAGTAAGAATCACTTACAAACAAAAGGAGCTCATGATTGATTTGTCCGGGCGTCCAAGTGGAATAGTTGATGCAATTCTTGAAACTAATATGTAAGATGTCATCGCCACGGAAGTAATGATGGTCTCTAAATCGACAAAGATCCACTGCTCACACCCCCGCCACACGCCTTTGCATGTACCACTTGTTGAGCAAGTACATTTTGCGTATCCAATTCATTCAGAGTCATAGGTTATACAGACTTTTGCCATATTTATAAGTCTTCCGGTATCAACTTCCGTGTTCGGATTGGAGCTTTGCCCGTCAATTGATCCAAGGTTAAACCAGTATCTTTAAAAAAAGCATTAAGGGCTTGAACCGACACTTCTCCGAGTTGTGCGGTCGATAGACTTCTATGTTGGAACCATATTCATTAGCAACAACAAGATTTTGCATTGGTTGCTTCATTGTCCGAGCTGTGGGACATCCTTCCCGATGCTCTTTTCCTTTTCTTATCGCATCATGTGACTTCACGAGGGAGCGGTCATAGTCGATAGTGACGAAGGCTTACGAAGTTCAATCATCTTTTTCTTGTGAGCATCGACCTTTACCGCCTCAGCACATCTCGTGGTATAAAAAAAATCACGGCTTCTCCTTAAGCTTTGCTTGACTCTTGTTTTTGATATCTATAAAAAAATCTTTTACTTTTTTGTCTTCTTCAGTTGCTATTTGCTCATCAGTCTTTTCAGGAAGTATTTCTTCTGTTGCTATTTGACCCTGTATCTTGTGCATGCCTAGTTTGACGAAGGAAGGAAACCCGTACGCGAGCCATGTGCATGCCTTGTTGGCGCCGGAGTCAAGATCGGCTCCCGCCTCCTGGGCCGCAGCCGCGTCGTCATTTCTACGAGATCGTACCCGCCCATGCTCGTAGCATCCGTCCTTTGCCGACGCCGGCAAAGACGGGACTGAACTTGGAGTGCGCCCGCACGCGGCAGCTGCCGTTGCCAGTGGCATAGAGCCGGAGGTGGAGGGAGATGGAGTCCGAGCCCTTGGCGACGTCAGTGCCGCCCGCCGACGTGGAAGCGGCCGGAGGTGATGCGCTCGCCGCCGGGGACCATATTGACATGGGCACGCAAAATGACATCTGCATGAACGTGTACGACGAACTTGCTGCTGCCGCACGGCGCCGCGCCACCGGCGGCGGACATGGACATGGAGAGCATGAAACTGTTGCGGCGGACCTCGCGTCTGTTTCCGGCCGCGCATGGCTCCCCCGAGACCTCTCCAGCCCCGCCTGAGCCTGAGCCTCGCCGCCAGCGGCTGCCCGCGCGACCTCGCCGGAGTCCGTTGCTGCCAGAGCTCGCGCGGACCTCACCGCCGGCCGCGACTTCCATCCGCGCCCGCCTTCGCGACGCCGGCCGCCCGTGCCCTCGCGACGCTGGCAATGTGGGCGCTGCCGCGAGCACCCCGCCCCACCCACGGACGCGCGGGCCGTCCTCACACACGGCCGTTCGATCACCCAGTGCTGCTACTTACTGCGGCTGGCGTCGTCCTTGCTCTGCACACCGGCGTCCTCCATCCAAGCAAGCGGAACGGTCCCTGCGAGACGGGCTGGAGCGCCTCGGGAGGGCGAAAATAATCGTGTAGGTGTAGCCGCCGCGGCATGTAACCACCCTAACCATATCCGTGCGATTGGGCTTTGCGATTCGTAGACACATGCCCCCTTTTTTCTAATTAGCCAGCTCAAATGACACGTATGATGCCTGCGTGGATCCTTACTGTGGCCTTGTTTAGATTGTAAATTTTTGCAACCTGGACACTGTAGCACGTTTCATTTCTATTTAACAAACTTTGTCCGATCATGGACTAACTAGTCTCAAAAGATCCGTCTCGTGATTTACAACCAAATTGTGTAATTAGTTATTTTTTTTACCTATATTTAATGCTTCATACATGCGTCCAAAAATTGATGTGATGAAGCGAGAGTGAAAAAACTTAGAATTTGGAGGCAATCTAAACAAGGCCTGTTTTTGAATTTAATGCGTTAGTTGAGTAGCGTTCTGACAGAAGGCAGACCCCTGTCTTGTTGTATGAACAATGGTCTACTTTTCCTGCCTGTGATATCCCGTTTCACACTCAGTACGTCTTTCGTCTTGCCTGGTTGTCGTCTCTTGGTTTCGTCTGCGTTCGTTCGATCTACTAGCACGTACTAAGCGCTATCATGTCCACTTGCCAATGCGCTCTCTCTAGATCCATCACTTGACGAACTCGCCGCTGAAGCACTTCATTCGCCCGTGTCAGTTGATGGAACACGATTCAGTAAGTACAAGCCTACCATGTCCCCTCTCCTGATTCTCGACGAGATCCCGATGCAATGACAGTGTCCAAACCTAATGTGAGTCAATCGATGTTTCGGTTGTTTACTAACCTTGATGTATTTCTATTTGATTTGCCCCTGCAGACTACTTCTTTACAGTTGCCCATTCGTCCCCCATTCCCACTCAGTAGATCTTTGCTTGCTCTAATTGTTTCCGTATTTTGCCTGTTCAAATCGCATCATCCTGCTCACACTCGACTCTTGACAGGAGTCCAGTCGTGGAGATTTGCATTCTGTTGCCTCCGTCGATCCCAACTTGGATCAGCATAATGAGGTGCGCGTAACCCTAGCTTCTTCTTCGTTGTCTCTCCGTTTTTTATCGCCTCCCCCACCCCCTCTTCCCGGCTATTAAATCATGTATCGTTTGTAATCACCGCCCGTGTCGTAGTTATCCATTTTGCTATTTTCTGACAATACTTATTCATACCCGCACCTGGAGTTAACGCTGGCAGTACATCAGCTCATTCTATTCTATTGGTTTAGATCACAGTTCTGTATCATCTCGTTGCTCAGTGAGGCTTATCCATGATATGATATTATTGCTACATTCGGCCCAGAAAAGGTGCAGCTGGTACGGTCTATCGGTTTTGAAGGTCTCCTGCACCTACCACTACTCAAGCAGATCAATCTACGGTTTTCCACTGGCTCATGAGTAGAGTAGATGAATTGTCGCACACACTCGTTATAGCAGATGGATCACGTATCCATTTCAATAAGGTTGATGTTGCTAGGGTATTTGGAATACCATCTGCTGGAATGAGCATTTTTTCCAACAAGCCGGCAAATATACAGTGCTGCATCTCAGATTTGTCCCCACCTGACGCCCCCCTAAATGCTAAACACTTTCGTAGTATTAAGGTAGCCCAAGGCATTGTCTCTCGATAGATTGAAGGTCCTATGAGTGCAATTGAGCAGGATGAATTCAGAGCAGCATTTGTTGTTTTTGTACTGTCAACGCTTCTCGCCCCCTGTGCAAAGCATGATCGTGTCTCCGATGACTATATGCATGCAATTCAGAATCCTGCCCAAATCAGGTTTTACGACTGGGCTGAGTATGTACTTCGCCGCTTACTTGATGCTGTTGCAAAGTTGAAGTCAAAGTCCCCTATATTTATGGGTGCTCACTGTTTCTACAGGTACACTCTTTTTTATTAGAGCTTTCTTTGTATTCCATGCTAATAAGCATTTATCTCTTCTGATAGGTTTCCCATCATCATCTTCATCCTTCCTTATTTTTGTCATTCACCTATTTTTTCATGCAGGTCCTTTACCGGCCTGGACCGTATTGATCTAGGACTACTATCGATGGAACACAATTTATTCCCCCGGATTCGGTGTTTCACGTCTGACCGGATTAGGTCCATGATAGCTGCGGATTCCTCGTTCTCGTCCAGTGGCTGTGATACGTTTCAGTCGCGGAGGATCATGGTGCTTTGATATTTTTCTCACCAACTCAAATTAATTAGCCCTACTTGTTACAAATCCATATATGTTTAGCAAAGCTTGTCCATTTATTCTGATCCATGATTTTCAGAGCTTCGCCCTGTTGATGGAATCTGCTACCACTGGGCTACTTCCCAAGTCCCGAAATCTTGATCTCCAAAGCATAAATCTTGCATGGTTGCGTTGTGGGATGTTGCTGTTATGATGACGACACGTGTACTGAAGATCCCACCTGAGGTTGGTTGTTTTTTTAACACCACCCTTGAGCTTCCTGAACTTTTCTTGTCTTCACGCTCAACTTAAATTGTCTTATTATGTTTCTTATGTGGCATGTTTTACAACCATATTGATAGGCGGCCGGCCCTCTGTTCGTTGCTGCATCTGATTTTCGAAGGCAAATTAGTTCTGCTGTTGGTGTTGAGGCTCTTAAGTTCATGAGTGTACTACTACATATCATGGAACCATATGTGAATGGCTTCAGCTACCAGTCATCCATCAGTGCAAATTCACACCCAATTGGTAACACCACGCTCCCTCTATTTATTTTTTTCTTCTTGCTAACATTGTTCATTTGCATCTTCCACCACTGACACATTTTTATTTTGTTGTGTTGTCGGATTCCTATCTATCTCATTGTTTATTTCTACATTTTTTTTTTCTGTGCAGACCAGTGTAACATGGGCCACCCGCCTGCATGCACGCACTCCCAGTGTTGCTCTCATTTCTCATCACTTACGGCCAAGAGGAAGTCCAATCTGTTAAGTGGTGACTGCAGCTCCTCTTTGCATATTGAAGGCACAATTATCAAGCGCCAACATGCTACAAATGAGACTGATCCACACGCGCTCGAGTTGGATATTCGACATTCACAACGCACTGCCGTTCAATGTTCAAATGCAGCAGCGGTTGCCATGCAAGGGGTTCTCAACCGTCAGGAGGTTGACATTAGGGCTATTAATGCAATGGCTAGATTTTACTTGACCCTTAGGCCTGTAAAAGCCACCCGTTGCTTGGATCTGAATTCAAGGCCACATGTTGATGATCTTGGTCATACATTCTATAGATCCATATGTAGCAACTCTTCGCTCCCACCCCAATCACCGTGGGATCTTGGTTGTAGTTACAGTATTGATTTGGCAAAGGCGTCTGACATTCGTAAGAAGCTTAGTTTTGTTGAAGACGTTGATGAGTAAGTCCCTGGATCTTTTTTTTGATATTTTGACATGTACATCCTTTTATCTCTTCTGCTGCATCTCTGTAAAACCTTATGTTATTGCAACCCTGACTGTTACTCCTGAACATCCCTGCGCAATGCAGGCCATGGATTGCACACTTTTGCCCCAAATACATCGAAGTGATCACATGTGCCGTGAAGGCACAGTTTGTTGGACATTCTGAATTCGAAATGGAATTGGTTGATGCTGTTATCCGCCGTCACTACCGGAAACCAGCTCTTTGCCAAGTGTTTTTATCTTTGCCGAGTGCATTCCCTTGGATACTCGGCAAAGAAGTAAATTTGCCGAGTGTTTTTTTTTTGTACTCGGCAAAAAAGTAATTTTGCCAAGTATGTTTTGGGCACTCAGCAAACAAATAAGTTTTTCAAAGTACATCGGAACAAATTTAGAAAAACACTCTATGGAAAAGAAGGAAGAGGAGGGAAAAAAAAAGGTTAGCCGAGTGCCCCCAATCTGGCACTCGGCAAACACTGCTTTGCCGAGTGTCAGATCTAGAACACTCGGGAAAGCTCCTATACTATAACTCACGCACCCTGCCGCCGCCCCATGCACAAACGCACCCCGCCGCCGCCCCTCCCCTCCCTCCCTCTCCCAGCCCCTCCCATCAGAGGCCGACAGGGAAAAAGGAGGCTCTTTGGCGTGATCCGGCGGCTCCGGATGCGGTGGCTGGCTGTGGCGCACGCTGCGGCGGCTGCGCGCCTACTACGCCACGGCGATCAATGACCTCCTCGAGGGCGCCACCGTCATCAGCTCCCTCCGCGGGCCGACCGCCGGCGCCAACTGCGCCTTCAGCACCACGTTCGCGCCGGTCGTCACCGTCGGCCTCTGATGAGCTCTCACGGCTGGCTGGTGCATGCATGCGGCGAGCCCGTATGGAGGTCTGCTTGTATAGAGCCAATTTCTCTCGATCGCTCTCTCTCTCGTTTTCTATTGCTCGCTTTTCCTCCATCTCCTTCGTCTGCCGTGTTCTTTGCTAACAATTAGCACGCCAAATCTTGTTCATCTCTCCATGTGTACTGTATGGCATCTTTCTGGATCGATCTCAAGAATCAGAAAGAGTACACAAACAAATAAATGAAATAGAACTCTTTGTTTCAGATTTGCTTGATAATAATGCATATTTCCTATACGTACGTTTCTATTGATTGATAAAAAAAAATTCTAAAAGAGAAAAAAGGAGTTCTCTATTTGCCATTCTGCTGTGGGAGAGGCCGGTGCCCATGGAGCAGCGAAGGGGAGAGAGACGAGGACGGGGAGCTCGCCGGACGCCGCGGCGTTGGGGCCCGGCGTCGTCAGAGGCGGGGACGGGGAGCTCGCCGGAGGCGCATCAGCGCCAGATCTCGCGGGGGAGGCCATGGCGCCGGTGGTGGCCGCGGTGGCGGGTCCCGTCCTCGGCGTCGTCGTTGGCGGGAAGGGGGCCGTGAGGAGCTTCCGCATCGAGGGCGGCAGCGCGCGGGCATGGTGGCGGCCGCGGCGGTGTGGTGGTGGCGGCGAGCGGCGTGGTGTTGGCGGCCTGGTGGTGCGGGGGTTTTTTTTATATTTTTCGAAAATTCTTTGCCGAGTGTCGGTTTAGCACTCGGCAGAGTGTTTGCCGAGTGCTCGACAAAAAACACTCGGTAAAGACAACTTTGCCGAGTGCTCCACACAAAACACCCGGCAAAGACAGCTTTGCCGAGCCTTTGTTCCTCGAATGCTGTTTACCGAGTGTAACACTCGGCAAAGCCTTTGCCGAGTATTTTTTGGGCTTCGCCGTGTGTCCTGGACACACGACAAAACTACTGATTCTGGTAGTGCGTTATAAGCAGGTTTATGATGATTTATATGTTCACGAAGGCCCTGCACGATGGAGGCATTTTGTCGAATCGGATTTCATGGTATGTAGACAGATAATCCCCCTCTTCTTTTTACGACTAGGTTTTACCCTTGATTCACACACCATTGGTGCTATCAAATTTTTTTTTGACGGATCTTAATTTTCTACTTCATTGGTGTCTTGTTATTCATAATGTTCGTACTCCATTATCTGTACTTAATCAGGTTTCCTTGCTCGCTGGCTGGTTTGATATATCCGATCCCGTAGTACGGTCACATTTCTGTGGTCGGCATATCCGTTATGATGTCACTGCTTGCCGTATTGTAAGTCGAACCTTCTAATTATATATACATATTTGCATTTTGCCGCTCTCATGCACCCTTACTGCCACTGCCCTGTCACGTTGTTGCATGTGTCTCTCATTCCAGTCCGTTGAAATCTGCAGCTATTTTCCCCTTTCATTCTTCAGTATCGATGGGTATGTTTTGCATGGCGGATGCATGACAACACTATTTTCGTATATGACCCGTGCATCCCCCTGAACTCACATATTGATGCGTTATATTCATACGAACGCGTTTCGGAGCTTCTAAAATCTGCCATGATGTTAGTATCTTCGACAATAATACAAGGATGGCGTAATGATTGGGACGATGCCCGGTTAGAGATTTTCAATCACGGCAATTGTCTCCTGGTTAGCACGGCATGACCCTGCACTCTATAATTGTTGAATCTTAGATTTTATTAGGTAGCACGCCCGTACGTTGCTACGGGACAACTAAATCTTTTATACTAAAAATACACGGATCGCACGATAAGATAACAATACTGTTAAATTAAATACCGACATCAAAGTGATATTTAATTCAAAAAGCAAAGTTCGTGAAATTAACACAGTCACAGAGAGCGCGACGTCGCAGGCTCACAAACTCTACTGTATAGACTTTTTCGCGATACGGCTAAGATAATATTTTATATCGGTAGAAAGAATTCTACGATATCCATTTCTTTCATGCGCCAATAAATCCATGAATAAGTTTCACTGCATCTCCATATAATCATGTACACACAGGTTCAAGTATATATGTAAATAGGTTCGTACCCGTACGTTGCTACGGGATAGCTAAACTTTTGTACTAAAAACATACGAATCGCACGATAAGATAACAATACTGTAAAAGTATATGACAGATGTTAAAGTGACATTTAATCCAAAACGTTAAGTTCGTGAAATTTACACTGTCACAGAGAGCATGGCGTCGCAGGCTCACAAACTCTACTGTGTAGATCTTTCCGTAATGCGGCTAAGATCATTTTTTATACCGGCAGGAAGAGATTTTCGATATCCATTTCTTTCGTACGCCAACAAATCCACGAATAAGTTCCACCACATCTCCATACCATCCTGTACACGGCGCTGGCAAGCGAATTAGGCACAACTTATGTAATTAGTTTTATAATTAGCTCATGTTTTGTCCTCCTAATTGATATCTAAAAATTCAATGTGACAGGAACTAAAGTTTAGTCCTGGGATCCAAACACCCCCTAACTCTTGACTCTTGCTGGCTGCTCACTTGCACCACCATGCATGTGTCTTCACGTATATACTCTAACGCCAGAACGTTTAAGATGGTCTTTAAGGTTGCCATTTGTGTATGTTGTAGGATTGGGATGCTTTGCACTGATCCATGTGGATGTCCATGAGAGTCGAATTTTTTGATGCCATTATGATGTCTAAGCTTACCAATCAGACAGAGACGAACTTGATTGTTAAAATATTTTCAACACTGCTTTCATATACTCCCTCTGTCCCAAAATAGAATTTATTCTCGCTTCCCGAGAAGTCAACTTTTTTTAACTTCGACCAATTATAATACAGGTAGTTTTTACATGCATGTGGCCTTAAGAGTCGACTAATTGATTGTTAAATGTTACACGTATTTTTTACAAACCTAGTCAAAGTTGATAAAGTTTGACCTGCACACATCCCATAACGACTTATATTTTGGGGCAAAAGAAGTATATGCTAATGGGAATAGTCAACTGGAAATCACGATGAACACAACAATACTTTCATATTATATGCTAATTGAAGCACGAAGAAACGTAGGGGAATTGACCTATATACAAATGGTGGGAATATTCGTTTAGGAAATTGCATAAGGTTCACCAGTCTCACCATGTATAACTTGCACATCTTTTATTTGGCACCACTGATGTTCTCAAGGAGCAGCCACTTTTTAATTTCAGGTCTGCATGCCGGAAATACTAAAATTAAGGGCCGACCTCATTGAGTCGTCTTGCTTGATCTTTGACAATTGTTTCCTTCCATGCATGATTATTGTTTCCTTCCATGCATGTGGCCTCAGGTGATCGATTTGTTTCCTTCAAAGCAGGCGGGGATCGTAGATATGGCAGTTTTTTTCTATCGCGCGGGGTATCGCATGGCCGAAAGGGAGGAGTCTTGCTTGATCTTTGCCAATTGTTTCCTTCCATGCATGATTATTGTTTCCTTCCATGTATGTGGCCTTAGGTGATCGATTTGTTTCCTTCAAAGCAAGCGGGGATCATAGGGATGGTAGTTTCTTTTTCTATCGCGCGGGGTATCGCATGGCCGGAAGGGAGGAGCGACCCCAAAAAAAAGTCACACAAAAAATAGTCTTACTTTTGGGGCAGAGGAAGTATATGCTAATTGGAGTAGTCAACTGGAAGTCGTGATGAACACAACAATACTTTCATATTATATGCTAATTGGAACGCTAAGAAACGCAGGGGAATGGACCTATATAAGAAAGGTGGGAATATTCGTTTAGGAAATTGCAGAAGGTTCACCAGTCTCACTATGTATAACCTGCACAACTTTTATTTGGCACCACTGATATTCTCAAGAAGTAGCCACTTTTTAATTTCAGGTCTGCATGCTGGAAACACTAAAATTAAGGGTCAACCTCATTGAGTTGTCTTGCTTGATCTTTGCCAATTGTTTCCTTCCATGCATTATTATTATTTCCTTCCATGCATGTGGCCTCAGGTGATCGATTTGTTTCCTTCAAAGCAGGTGGGGATCGCAGGGATGGCAGTTTCTTTTTCTATCGTGCGGGGTATCGCATGGCCGGAAGGGAGGAGTCTTGCTTGATCTTTGCCAATTGTTTCCTTCCATGCATGTGGCCTCAGGTGATCAATTTGTTTTCTTTAAAGCAGGCAGAGATCGTGGGGATGGCAGTTTCTTTTTCTATCGCGCGGGGTATCACATGGCCGAAAGGGAGGAGCGACCCTAATAAAAAGTCGCACAAAAAATAGTCTTACTTTTGGGGCAGATGAAGTATATGCTAATGGGAGTAGTCAACTGGAAGTCGTGATGAACACAACAATACTTTCATATTATATGCTAATTGGAGCACTAAGAAACGCAGGGGAATGCACCTATATACGAATGCTAAAAAAACAATGGCATCCAATGTGCAGGCACACAATGTCGAAAAAATAGATGATTAACTATATAACAAGAATGTCTGCAACATCATGAACTATGGTTGTGTAACATCATGAACGACGAGCGATGGAGGACGGGCGACGTGAATCGGTCTACATATGGCTCGGGTGCACGACTTAGGTGGCGTCGAGGTAGCGGCGCGGTAGCCGAGGACGACGGCTCAGGTGCATGGCGTGGGCGAACGGCGAGGACTACGGCGTGGACGTCGTGGAGGCGGCGGTGTTTCCAGGTGCACGATGTGGGCGAATGGCAAGGACGACGGCGCGACGTCGTGGAGGCGGCAGTGTACGTAGCGCACGGAGAGGAGGATGGCGCGGGCGCACAAACCAGACGATGGAGCAGGCCGTGGAGGGGAGATCGCACGGGGAAGGGAGATCGCACGGGGAGGTGATCTTGAGGCGATCGATGGTGTAGCCACAGGTGCATCCACTGGTAGGCAGACGATGGATGATCCATTGCTGTTGCTTCTCCACTACAAGACGAGGAAGAAGTAGGGGCGGCTCGATCGTGCAGGGGCTTGAGGAATGGGGCGCGCGACGATCGTCTCCGTGCAGCGACCAGTGACGTGCTTGAGTCCTACCAAGAAGACGCGTTCGATCGTGCAGCGACGAGCGACGATGGTCTTCCGTGTTTGTACCGCATGCAAATCAGGATCAAGAATTTCATATTTGTGGCACGAGGGCGGTATGATCGAGCGTGAGACGTGGGTGATCGCTTTCCTTGTTTGAGACAATTAGGGTCAAGACTTTCCATGTTAGTAGCGCATGCAAATCAGGGTCAAGACTTTCCGTATTTGTAGTGCATGCAAATCAGGGTCAAGACTGTCCGTGTTTTCTTCGCACCAAAGGACGCAGCATGCGGGAGATGTCGTGGGATCGCAGGCGTGGACAGACGGACAAACCAAAACAAATGTCACACCAAAAAATATCCACACTTTATTTTTTTTAGTTGTAGGAGATATTAATCTCGTACACGGCATCCTATGTCTCATGGTCACCTTGGTTGCTAATACAGGCCCTGTTCGGCTGGCTGGAAAAACGGCTGATGCTGATTTATTACGAGAGAAAAACATTATTATTACGTTGAAATGGTACGGCTGATAAGTTCATCGAATGTCTAAGGAACAAGGAGAAGGTCGGCCACGCCGCCCACAGCTTCCTCATCACTGTTGATCTTTACATTACCATATTTGTCCGAATGCACCTTATTTCATTGATGTATGTTCCATTTTTCCTTCCAGGATTCGACTTCATGCCCGAGCTATTACTTCCAATCTGACTACGAGGTGTATCTGCGCCGTACCGGACGCTTGGGAACTGCCAACAATGAATCCGCTGCAGCTGGAACTAGCGCCGCACAGCAAAGCACCGCGCCCGACCCAGTTGCTGTCACCCGCACTGAGCTGCAAGACATCAAGGAGCAACTCGACTCAGTCAAGCTTCGTGTTGACCGCCTTTCTCGGCACGACGTTTTCAAGGAGCAAGAGTACCGTACGTGTGATAACTCACACAGGAATCAATAACTCGTTCAGAGCCTTTTTTGTCTTGCCATTTCTGGGGTTCTCCTCGTCTGTTGATGTCGCCACCTTCTTGCCTGTGTCGTCTGGACGACTCCGCACTTGATTTTTCTTCTCATTCTCATAGGATTTTAGACTTGAGTTTCGTGGCCGCCCTCTACGGATTGGCCTTGGTGGACACTGGCTTGGTAGTGCTTCTTCGTCTGAGCCAATGCGCTCTCCCACGTTTGCCACAGCTCCCCCCTTAACTGTTGTCCTCAATGAGGTAAGCTTGTCTAGGGCTGTTATTCCTGAACATCCCTGCGCAATGTAGGCCATGGATTGCACACTTTTGCCCCAAATACATCGAAGTGATCACATGTGCCGTGAAGGCACAGTTTGTTGGACATTCTGAGTTCGAAATGGAATTGGTTGATGCTGTTATCCGCCGTTATAAGCAGGTTGATGATGATTTATATGTTCACGAAGGCCCTGCACGATGGAGGCATTTTGTCGAATCGGATTTCATGGTGTGTACACAGATAATCCCCCTCTTCTTTTTACGACTAAGTTTTACCCTTGATTCACACACCATTGGTGCTATCAAATTTTTTTTGACGGATCTTAATTTTCTACTTCATTGGTGTCTTGTTATTCATAATGTTCGTACTCCATTATCTGTACTTAATCAGGTTTCCTTGCTCGCTGGCTGGTTTGATATATCCGATCCCGTAGTACGGTCACATTTCTGTGGTCGGCATATCGTTATGATGTCACTGCTTGCCGTATTGTAAGTCCAACCTTCTAATTATATATACATATTTGCATTTTGCTGCTCTCATGCACCCTTACTGCCACTGCCCTGTCACGTTGTTGCATGTGTCTCATTCCAGTCCGTTTCAGTGAAATCTGCAGCTATTTTCCCCTTTCATTCTTCAGTATCGATGGGTATGTTTTGCCTGGTGGATGCATGACAACACTATTGTCGTATATGACCCGTGCATCCCCCTGAACTCACATACTGATGCGTTATATTCATACGAACGCGTTTCGGAGCTTCTAAAATCTGCCATGATGTTAGTATCTTCGACAATAATACAAGGATGGCGTAATGATTGGGAAGATGCCCGGTTAGAGATTTTCAATCACGGCAATTGTCTTGCTCCCTGGTTAGCACGGCATGACCCTGCACTCTATAATTGTTGAATCTTAGATTTTATATTAATCTCGTACACGGCGTCGTATGTCTCATGGTCACCTTGGTTGCTAATACAGTTGTAATCGCACCGGGCTTCTGTGCTTACACTTTTGTTGCTGCTTTGATGGATGTCAGGTAAGCCCGCCTCTAGACGCAGTATGTTTTTTTATCAGGGGTCTCCCCTTTGTTTTTTCATTTTTTTCAATTCTGAAGAATTGTTTTTTCACTCCAGTTTTCGTTATTTAATGTTTTCTACTCACCGTTCCATTCCATCACCTGCGTCCATTTTCTATCTGACCAGATGTGTGGCTTATTGTCAAAATATTTTTAGGGACACATTCAAGATTGGTCTGCGATGCTCCTTGATGAGGTTTCGTCGCTCGCTGGCAACTTTGGTTTAGTTCCTACAATTTTTCGTTAGCACACTGCCCTCCCGGTGCTCACCAGCTATGATCTGGATCCGTTCAGAGCCTTTTTTGTCTTGCCATTTCTGGGGTTCTCCTCGTCTGTTGATGTCGCCACCTTCTTGCCTGTGTCGTCTGGACGACTCCGCACTTGATTTTTCTTCTCATTCTCATAGGATTTTAGACTTGAGTTTCGTGGCCGCCCTCTACGGATTGGCCTTTGGTGGACATTGGCTTCGTAGTGCTTCTTCGTCTGAGCCAATGCGCTCTCCCACGTTTGCCACAGCTCCCCCCTTAACTGTTGTCCTCAATGAGGTAAGCTTGTCTAGGGCTGCCATTGCCTCTGTCAACCAACCATCGGTTATCGTTCCGTCCACGCCAGCAGCAGTCAACACCTTTTTCAGCAATAGTTGCTTCCGGATGTACTCTGTTGTCTCGTTGTCGTAGTCTGCACCACTTTCTTCTATCCCATTATTCTTCTCTTTTGTAGCATTTTTTGTCCACCGAGCCATGATGTTACCTGCTGGTATCTCAGTTTTCTCCATGTGTACAAGTACCTGCTTTCATCCAAAAATCATGAATGCTATCAAATTCGATTTGATTATAGATACTACATACACTAACACGTCATCTTACCTTCAGCGCGTGGCGGCATAGTATGCCCACATGTTCGTACACACCGCAGCTGCACTTTATCATATCATGCTCTTCATATCTGACGATGAATGCTCTCTGTTCTGGGCCCTCAGTCCCTTTGAAATGCGCCACCATGTAATCGTGGGTGCCCAACCTTTGCCTTATTGAGTAGCTCCCCGAATGGTACAGCTCATTGTTGAACCTCTCGTACATTGCCCTCGTGTAAATCTCCTCCGTGTGCCGCTCTATTGGCACGCCAATTCTTCTTTTTCTTCTCATCTGTACATGAGTCGATACCATCAAATCTTGTCATTTTTTTATTGTGTTAGACATTGTTATGCATGGCTTTCTACTGATTACAACACTTTCAGAATTCATGACGGAGCTTTACCTGTTTTGTGATGTGGATTTCCTTGTCCTCCTGCTCGTTCCGGTCACATTGGAATTCGTTGAATTTGCTGACAAACAAGTGCATTGGGGCTAACCGCTGGATGAATTGTTTCAGCATGTGGTTTCCACTCTCGCTTCTCTGCGTGCTTGTCATTCCAGCGCAGAATACATTCATGAAGTATGGCCTTGCCCACATGCCCCTTTTCTTGTATATCCTTTTAAGGAACTTGTTTTTCTCCAGCTTATATTTCCTTATTAGCTGACGCCACCTCCTTTCGAATTTCTGCGCCGAGACCTCCTCTGTCACTAGCCTGTGGAATTCTTTCTTGAATCCTCCATTTTTGTTGTATGCATTCCCTATCCACTGCTTTGCCTTCCTAAGTACATGCCATTTGCACCAGCGGTGTCTTGTATCCTTCATCGTCGTCCTTATTGCTGCAGCCATTGCTTGGCACTGATCTGCAAACATAAGAAAATCAGGATATATCAGATACGCGACTAAACGGCGCCCTGCTAGTATGCAACAATGCAACAACTTATTTGAGAGCGCATTGATCCAATTTCATACCTGTTAGTATTGTATGGGGTTCTTTTCCCCCCATGATATCTACGAAGCTCTTGAAAGCCCACTCAAAGTCCTCTGTCTTCTCAGATGTTAGCAGCACTCCACCAAACACAGTTGACTGGAAATGATTGTTAACCCCCACAAACAGCCCAAATGGTAAGTCGTATAGGTTTGTTCTATACGCCGTGTCAAACGTGATTGTGTCGCCGAATTGCTTGTATCTTTCTTTGTTCCGACCTGTGCACCACAACATTCTCATGATTCTCCCATCTGAATCCAGTTTGAATCTAACATCCATTTCAACATCAGACTCTTTCATCTTCTCTAGCAACTTCATAGTCTTCGCCTGGTCATCTCTTATGTTCTCTTGTGCTAGCTTGGCACATACGGACCTTATCACTTCCCTTCGCACTGGCAGTCCACCTCCTCCGCCGGTTGTCCCTAGTATGCTGCATACTCTGCATGTTAATACATTGTTCTCTCTAAGCCGTCTAATGAAATCCTTTGTCACAGGGTCGATCTTTTTGTGTGAGTTCCACTGCTTCTTTTCCCCACAGCTCCCTGACAGGTTGTGGTTGTGTTCGGTAATACTCCGGCTAATGTCCCAGCTATGGTCTTTAAGCCTTAACAGCCTGATCATTGCCTTACAGCCTGATCATTGCCTTACAGCCTGTCCTGCATGATGCTGCGTTTGGATTCGGGCTGTGACCGTGCAATTTTCAGAACAATGTTACTATTACTACCAAAGCATTGTATCAAGTGCTTCATTCAAGTTCCCGAAACACTTACCTCGCATGAGCAACATATGTCCTTTTTTGTAGCGGCTTACCTTATAATCTGTACTATTCAGCTTGTTTTTTCAGCCGCACAACAATTCAGCCAGAACCGTGTTTTCAGCCAATTTCAACAAAGTTTCAGCAAGCCGAACGGGGCCATTGTCGTTCTTCCTACCCTTCGAAATCCGTATTCCGAAGCCTATCTCCCAAGAGTACAGGTTGTAGAATTTCTTGGCCTCCTCGAAGGAGTTGAATCTTGTCCCTTCATATGGATAGAAAATTGGATCATGCTTGCGGTTCTCTGATGTCTTTATCGCCCTTGTAATTGCACTTTCTTCTACATCCGGCCCTGACATCCCTCTCTTCCTGATTACCAGCAGATACGATGAGCTTTCCATTTTGTAACAGCGAAACTAACAATAATACATGCCTCAATAGAGAAATACCGTACATAACATAACAATCTTGAAGACAAGTCAATAAGAAAATGACGTTAATCATAAAAGCATTCAAGAAAGTAAAAAGGACATGTACACATGCGAATTGGCCATAATTTTAAAAATACAAAATCCGCAGGAATTGGGCACAGGACACGCCACGTCCTGGGAGCTTTAGGATTGGACAGGCGGCGCTTCACGCTGCAGCCTCCAGTCTTCAGACCTGCGCCGGCCGACGCCAGGCGCGCTACAGCCGCTGAGTGCCGAGGCGCGTGCCGGGCTCGCAGGCCACCGGTCTGCGGCGGCCAGCGGCGACGCGGTGGAGCCGCTTGCAGCTTGCGGGTAGTCGCATAATCGGCCGTCGCCGGTTGAGGACGAGCTCGCTGGGTGGTGAGTGAGAGCCTGGAGGCTGCGGCGGCGCGGCTGCTGTCTGGTTGCGGGGTCAGAAACCGGCGATGGTCAGGGTTACCGCCCTGTGCCCTGCAGTAGGCCCGTAAGGCATCTGGGCCTAGGCTGATGGGTGTCTATTGGGCCGTTGCAATCGTCGCGGCCCAGTTTCAGGCAACTAGGTCCAAGTCCCATCTCCTACTCGTACTAGCAGCGCTGTCTTCGTCTTCAACCTCGCCTCATCGCGTCCTCACGCTCGCGGCCTCGCCTGCCCTCAAACATGGGGTAGGGAAGCGGTTCCCCTCAGAAAGGAAAGGGACCTAGGGCGGCCGCCCTAGCTCGGCCTAGTGGTAGCTCCTCATCTGATCTTAATACGTCGCCCCACAGAAAGCATAGTTTCAGCGGCACACCAGCTCTCCATCCCTAATCGATTCACCATTTATATATATATATATATATATACGTCCCCGCACTTAAGTAACTGCATCAATTCAGAATTTGTCGGCGTACCTTTTCTTAAGTTACAAATGGTGATGGAGTCGCATGTAGGCTATTGAGCTCTGTCCCTAGTCTTCCCCTTCCATCGCACGTATTTTCGTTGTTTGCGGCTCCTACAGCTGGTAGGCTGGATACCTGCCCCCCGTCGTCTGCTTGCTCCATCTCCACCGCCCCTCCGCCCGCCACTGCAGCTTGCCCATCAATCCTCAATGCTCCTCGCCGCAACATTTCTGTGCTAGTACTTGTTTGTATTCTTAGCTGGCTGCTCGATCGCTGCTACAACCGCCGCGCCAGCGTGGGTAGACCCTCTCCACCTCTCAGTGTTTGATAGTTCTGCATCATCTATCTCCTAAGCCCTTATGTTCTGCATCACCTATCTCCTAAGCCCTTATGTTCTGCATCATCTATCTCCTAAGCCCTTGTTTAGTTCGCGAAAACTTTTTTCAAAAGGTGCTACAGTATTTATCACATCGAATCTTATGATACGTGCATGGAGCATTAAATATAGACGAAAAAAAAAACTAATTGCACAGTTTGGTTGGAAATTGCGAGACGAACGTTTTGAGCCTAATTAGACACTAATTGTCAAATAAAAACGAAAGTGCTACCGTAGCCAAATTTCCAACTTTCACCCAACTAAACACGGCCTAAGTCTCGGCAGCCTCTCCTTCAACTTTCTTGGGCCTTATTTAGTTGGCGAAATTTTTTAGGAAATGGTACTGTAGCATTTTCGTTGTTATTTGGCAATTAGTATACTAATTAGGCTTAAAAGATTCGTCTCGTGAATTTCGTCTAAACTGTGTAATTAGTTTTATTTTTTATTTATATTTAATGCTTTATGCATGCGTCCAAAGATTCGATGTGACGGAAAATCTTGAAAAATTTTATAAAATTTTGGAAACTAGGCACTTATACCGCTCCTATCTTATGAACGCA
The DNA here is from genome assembly GCA_904845875.1 of Miscanthus lutarioriparius. Classification (NCBI taxonomy): domain Eukaryota; kingdom Viridiplantae; phylum Streptophyta; class Magnoliopsida; order Poales; family Poaceae; genus Miscanthus; species Miscanthus lutarioriparius. Next base: position 99,660,678 of record CAJGYO010000010.1, on the reverse strand, counting down.
GCAATCTTACGGCCGAATCCACGCATCAGTTTCATTAATTGCCCCAGCTACCTATCTGTTTTTGTCAGGGAACATCTGTTCTTGTCCCCCATCCACGCAGGCACCACGTAGGCGCCACGGTGTTATCATTACTCATAAACGATGTCCTTCCCCGTCTCCAATCTCCACGCGATTCGTTGTCCTACACCGTCCGATCAAGGTGGGTATATGCACGCGGTTGTACCAAATCCTCGTCGTCGGAGGGTGAGGAGCTACGCGTGGAGGGCGGCGGCGACTCGATGGCGGTGTTCAGGGTCTCGGATCTGAGGCCGCCGCCGCGCGCTCCTCGTTCCTTGCAGACCCTCGCGTGGCAGTCCGGGCGCCGTGCGCGCGTGCTATGGCTGTCGCCATGGCGCCGCGCGTGCGCCGCCGGCCGCTCCGCCCCGCGCGGGCCGTCCCCGCCGACGGCCGTACGTGCGTGCGCCGCTCCACCCCGCGCGGGCCGACTACTCTCCTAGCTGGCCGTGTGTGCGCTGCTCCACCCAACGAGGCCCGACAGCTTGAGAGGAAGAAGGTGTTGGGTCGCTGACAGCTTACCCCCACCAGGCAGAGAGAAAGAAGTAAGAGGATATGACTACGAGAGAAGGACACTTTAGATGTTTTCATTGGTCGGGCCGATAAAAACCAGACGGAATGGGTTGGACGACAAAAAGTTTAGGCGAGGGACACCTAGATGTGCTCAAACTTTCTAATGGCCTAGGTAAGGACCATGTTTTTTAATGGTACATAGGTAAAACCCTCATTAAAAAAAAGTGTTGAGATTGTTGCTTGTTTAATGAAAATGAGGATAGACACAGTACCTTTTGGAGGACATATATGGAAAGTTGTAGCGTATTTACGTAAAGCAGCCAGGCCATCCTGTGGCAACAAAAATGAACCTCGTATCCATGTCTTCAAACACGTGAATCAACATTGACAAATGCACGCTAACAGTACATGTGTGCCATATATTATGCCTATGCAATTATTGAAATGTGGTGTGAAACAAGGAATTTTCAAGTTTAGGAAGCACTTAATTAATTGAACTCTCGATCTCTTGTTTGATAAGATCTTTAGCAAGAAGATTGCCACTATCCAAAACTTTGACAAATTTTCTACTAATTGCTTCGACTGACCTCTCAAACCGGTTTGCAACTTGGCTAAATGATTGTGAAGCTCCAATAATCCATAAAGACAGGCGATGGTATTCTCCCAGTAAGGTCTGAAACTTGTTGAATGATCAAAATGTGATGTGGCCCAGGGGCGAAGCTAGCCTCTAGCTAGTGGGTGCAAATGCACTAATCAAAATTTGTGAAAACAATGGTTTTTTCTAAAATTTCACCATATATGCACCACCTATCACCTATAGCATAAGTCTATGCACCCACAAGGCAAGTGCACCACCCTCAAATTTGCTTAGGCTGTGCCACTGATGTGGCCATTGTTCTGGACGCTGCATGGTGCTTCTGTAGTCACAACCAGTGTCTCAATTCCTAATGTTGTATCTTATTTTTTTCCCCTGTGTGTTGTATTGTTCTCAGTCCTGCTGCGAATGTACCCTGGTCGCAAACATGCTTCGCTGCGCGGAGGCGTCAGCATGAGTGCAGGACTGTGATGAGCTGATCAGTCAGTGTTTGATGGCTGCACACTCTTCTCTCCTACCTACGTATCTAGACACATAGTTACGCGTCTAACAAAGTAGATATCTATGTATTTAAAAAGTCAAAACGACTTATACTTTGTAACATAGGTAGTATGTTTTTACTGAGATGCAAACAAAGATAAAAGACCGCTTTTATCCGATTTAGTTTATAACCAATAAATAGACAGATCGTTGACGACCGTTTACCATTCATTAATTAACATTTTATCACCTAAATAGTTCTCTATTCCTGCGTCTGGGAAAATAGAGGAACCTTCTGGTGAGAGCCAAACATCTGCAAAGATGAGGTGTCGCAAACATTTTTTCTGAAAAAAAAAAGTCAAGTAGAGATTGCCTGCCCTGGGTCTGCCTTGTTTTGCTTAACTGGATTAGTAGCTCTGACTGGATATTGGTGCTGTTTTTGTTTACCTGAGTACAAGGACTAGTCACTAGTGTGTAGCAACTAGCAAGGAAGCACCAGTAAAGTAATATCTGCTGAATGGTAGAATCTAGAGTGAATGTCATCTGGTGCTGTTCTCAAGTTAGTGATTACACAAACACTAATGTACTTCAGCACCAACAGAACCTAAGCGGAGTGGGAGAAGCTTAGCAACTATTAAGACAAAACCCCAGCCATACAGACCTGACTATAAATTCCAATCCCCCAATTCTCTAATTCCCAATCTACTTCTCCAGTTCTAGTAGATAGCTAGCACACATCCATAATTAAAATCACTAAGTCTACACTACTGCACTTGGCTGCATATTGGTATAGACAAAAAAAAAGCAGCATTTTGTAAATTAACTGTTGAACCCCTTCGGTCTGTACCAAGGCAGCCCTTTGACCAAAGAATAAAAAACATTAGTATAACGAATTAGAAAGCCTATCTCCATTCCTATTCGTTTCAACTAGTTCTGCAGTCTCAATTCCACCCATAACTTCAAAGCATCACTGATACACTGAAATTAATAACTCCCTGCATGAAATGGAACTTTGTATTGCCGTACATGGTTGCCAACATGGATCTGATGTTTAATCAGCAATGGCACCCATGTTCCAAGGAACATGGGACCTAGTTAGCATACAAATTTGAACCTACATCGCTACAACAGATACAATACTGATCTTGAGTATTAACACGGCAAAGCATAAACACTGATTGGTGCACAACAAAGAAGCTCCGCAAGTGAATAGTCTGCTGCTCCCTCAGCCACATTGTAGTTTGCACAAATATTGCTCCGCAACAGATACAATACTGCTCCCTCAACAAAGAATATGTTGCCAGCATTGATACTTGCACAAATTTAATTGCATGTTTTCATCACATCTTCTGATTCTTTTCTTAGCTTCCAACCAATAAAGAATCAGGTTTCCTGTGAAACAGATGACCCAGGCTTCTGTCACACTGTAGTTACATGCAATATATTCTTGAGAATTTGAGATTAAACGTCATCTGAAAGCTAACATTAATTCATTTATGGAAATAGTGTTAGGCTATGATGCATTTAACCCTCACATATCTCAGGAGTCAGGCCTATCTGCTCCAAACACAGGTCTCATCTAGTCAGGGTGATACAAACACACTGAGTGCCATCTCTCCTGAATACAACATATGGTTTTGGTTTTTGCAAAGACATGTTCACAGTTTCACTAACAGTATCCCACGCTATTCCATTGTGCTTTTTTTCTTTGTAAGTCTCGGGCTTCGCTGATCACACACTTCTTTCAACAGGGCCCTTAGCACACATCCACAATAGTGCACCACAAAATTCTCATCAAATGCCAAATATGTCAGCATATACTAGTACTACTAGTTAAAGAGAAGAAAAAAAACCAAATATTTTATCGATAAGTGCATAATAGCTAGTGTTACAACACCACACTTACACGTAAAAGCAAGCTTAGAGTGTGAAAACTAAACTAAAATTACTAAGTCTGCTTGTCACGTTTATGTTTATCAGCTAATCCCTTCAGCTTATGGGTTCCCAGCAGATTCAACACGCACATTGGCAAAAGAAGCAGGAGCCAAACCAGCAGTGGACCCACCTCATCAAGGCCAGGTAATTTTGTGTAAAACAGATAGACGTATAAGACGATTTGTAGCAATATGTAAGGATTCTGAAAAACAACCACAGAAATTTAAAATGTTAGTTATGAAATTTGGAACATTATAGTTGCATTTGCCATAATTATCATAAAGGAGAATATTACTTATCATTAATTCTATCGCTAGCATATAGTGATATTACTGTAACAAAAGAGTCCCACAGAAACTTTCAGAAGGATTGATGGTATGCGCATTATCAGTATAATGGTTGAGGAGCTTATAAAACAAAAGCATTGGAACCAGACCAGTGGGAGAGCTTGAACCAAGCAGCAGAAGGGGAGTTGGGGGGGCAATGGCCCACTTTGGCCTGAATAAAGCTCTACCTCTGATTGAAACTGGGTGCTATTTGCAGCTTCAACCAGATGACATGTAGCAAATTCGCAATTGGATTAAATAGTGATACAAGTCATGCACACACAAATACTTGGGCTTCCACAATCCCATGAGTAACAAAACTCAGTCTGCCCCTAACCCTGTTGCCACATTTCTCACAAGCTTTCTGACACCATCTACCTCACTACATGCTGACACATGCTGCATCTGATGTTGCCTTATGCTACCATGAACCCAACCCTTGTAAGCTATGGCCACATGGACTCACATGTTCTCCCTAACAAATGTCCTTAAGTAATTGATTTACCACCACATGCCGCTGGACTTATTAACTGAAATGTGAACAAAGCAGTAAAGCAGAGAAGACAATAAATGCAAATTTTGCTAGAAGTTAGGAATATTGTGCAGCAAAGTCTCCTAACGTTATCCTGTGTAACTCCTAACATTATCCTGTGTAACTGCAAGTTCTTGAAATTTGGCTATCGCAGAAGTTAACACTAGCACAGAAGATGTAAAGATTTTTATCACAGCAGCTTCGAACTATTTTATATTGCTGAACTTCCCATAATTTTGAGAACTTTGTAAGCATTTTCTGGCTCTTCTAGAACCATATCAATCAACCAAATTTTCTTGAATGACATACAAGCTACAAACTGGCTGCAGCAGGTACGGTTCACTGAGCTGCACATTACTGAACTCAACGAAGCCAAGTTAACAAAAACAGCAATCGGAGGAATCCTACCAAAGTTAGCACGAAGCATGCAGAGCTCGAATGAAGTGACATTGCAGCTGGTGGTTCTGGTGGAAGGACAAAACTAGAGGGAGCTGATTGCAACAGCAACAGGCATGGGTAGCAGGAGCACCGAGCATCACACCTGTTACAGCCATCGCGGCAGGCGGTAACAGTGAAGAGTAGCGGCTGTGGTGGTTCGGATCCTCTGAATTATTTGCCCACTCACTCATTTACAGAGCCGTGCAGTGACCGATTCATGACAACGCCCACTGGGTTTGGGCATCCAGAGCCGGCACCATTAACTTTCTCGATGCACATCCTCACAGAGGCATGCCCCTCTGCCGCCGTGCCGCTCCCGGCCACAACGGCGACCCCAGTCCCCAAGTGCTGAGTTGGAAATACCTATAGATGCGCGAAAACTAACGAATCCCCAACGCCACAACTTCCCGCCAGATAATAAAGGAACAGGATGAATCTTCGGATGACGGCACTCGGCGAGGCAATTCTGGACAGATTTTTCGATTTTCTTTCGTCCTCGAACTACAGATAAAAGGGCATAAGGGACCTGTGTTGATCAACAAGCAGGAGTACGTGCTTACCTTGAAGAATCCGGACCAATCGAATCCTCCTCCGTTCTCCCTGCGTTCTTCTGGCACGCCGGCGCCGCCTTCCCCCTTCATCACTTCCATCCCTCCGGCCTCCGCCCCGATTTTGCTCCCGTCAACGGGGCAGACGTGGGCTCTCTGGGCTGGGTATCGAAATCGGACAGGTGGGCTGGCCTCGCCCAACGGCCCAAAGACAAGCACTATATATTCTCTACTTATATATATTATATATATAATTAGAATAAAATAAATAAGAAAAAGAAAAATGATTTTTTTAAAAGGAGAAAAATGAAATAGAAAAAGGTTATACCATACTTAAAATATGTATCCGAGACGGGCCTTCATGGCCATGTGGTAGTTGGAGGCCTATTTTTGATGCCAAACATGCCAAATCAGCCTCGTATTATCATGGAAAAACAGATGATGAGACAGGGCTAGTAAGAGCGGAGATGACACCTCCATCAGTGACGGAGCCACCCTAGCGGCGGGGTGGGGCAGCCACCCCAGCTACCAGTGAGCTCTCCCAGACCCCTAGACCCCGTCTTCTTCCCTAACACCAGCGGTGAGCACGAGCAGGATAGGCGCCGCGCATCTCGTCCTCCGGCTCCTGGCTCCACACTCATTGCTGTTGCCGCAGCGACAGCCAAAGCTCCTTCTGTTGTTCTTGCATTGTTCTTCAACTGCTGTAGGCGGTGGTGCTAGAGAGGTGCCTCCAAGAGGACTTTACTCTGCCTCTTCCGGTGAGCTCCTAGCGGTGGCACCAACAGCAACGGTCCATCGTGCAAAGGAGCGAGATGGGTGAGAGAAGAGAAAGAAATAATGTTATTTTATTTCTTATGGATGCATAGGCTAAGGTGAACTTTTGGTGTCAGTTTCTCGTGGTGCAGCTTCATAGTGTTTACGGTCTATTCCTGTAGCAGCAATAAATGCATAATGTCGCTTTGTTGAAAACACGAGCTGAAAAATATTGTTCGCTGATTTGTGGGGAGAAAAACACTGTTGCTTGGGTGAACAGCTGGTTCCACATGTCTCTCACTCCCTCAAGCGTTGCGACGTGTCCCGACGCACGTGCCAGGGAACACAGGCCTCTCTGCCGGTGCTCCCTGCCGATGCTGCTGTAGTAGAGAATAGATCTGGCTGCCCACCTAGCTGCTTTGAAGATCTTTGGGGCGGCTGTTTCTGCCCAATTAAGTCTGCAGGTTTGTTCGCTGGCCGCTGGACCTCTTCCTGCTCTCAGTCTCCAACGAACGTCTGTGAGTGCCCTGTGTGGTCGTGGTTGGCTGCGACGATGGCCCAAGAACAAATTGGCTGGCTGAACATGCATATACGTAGCCCAAGTAGTCTACCTTGGGCTGCTTCGATTGGTTAAGCTACTTCTTGTATTTAATTTGCTTTCGTCACTTCCGTCGATCTGGTTAAGACGACGGCACGTTGTTGGTTTTCGTTTTACAGCATGTCGTCCATTTGCAGCCATGCTTGCAGGTTGCCTGCTGTCATGCATATCAACTACTCCAACCATTTGTCCTGTCTCTTCCCCCTCCCCTAACTTGAGTTCCCCATAAACTCCAAATGCACCACCAAGGCCGCCATGGCTGAGCCTTGTCCATACTCCAACTCTCAACAAGAAATCCACAATCGAAATCGTCATTACCTCCTCCCCTCTCTCCTTGTGCAAACCACGTCACAAATGGTGGCCAGATTTGCCTCGACGATGAAGTAGTTGTTGATATGGGCATGTTATGTAGAAACTTAAATTAGTTTTCATATGATTTGGAGCTTGTTTCTCCTGGTTGATGAAGAGCTCGATGTAGATCTACATCAACAGTACAAGGAAGGATGTAGCAGTACGATCCTATAGAACAGATCATGTTCAAGTAAGATCGTGGTGCATGGCTCCAGAGCTGAGTTTTTAAGTTAGCTTTCACTCTTCTGAGCAAGCGAGGTGGTGCTAATAGGTGGGACTGGCCAGCTCCATTCTGGTATATGCTCTCTCCTATGTGTGGGCTTCAAGTCGAGCCAGCCCATCGACAGAGCTCAATCGGTTGAAGACCTTTAGTCTCGGCTCCTGTAAACGTCCGAGACTAAAAGACCTTTAGTCCCTGCTGATAATACCAGCCGACACTAAAGTTATTATCTTTAGTCCCGACTCGTAATACCAGCCGGGACTAATTGATTTGGTTGTGTTCAGTTGCATCGAACAGACTCAATATTTTGCGTGCACCATGTCAGTGTATTCAATCATTATTCTAGTAGCTGCCCTCCACAATGGAGAGTGATGCCCAAAACTGTTGAAGGTCCACGTGAGAGAAGTTGGCATCGATCACTGTTTTGACACCCGTCGTGGGGCCCACAGAGAAAATAGAAAAAAAAAATGAAAAAGCAAAAGCTAGAACCGGTTCCGTGCATGTGCTGGTTCACCATGTGTGTCAATCTCTCTCCTCCCTCTTCTTATTCTATTTAGTTAGCACCGCTGCTTGTACTTGCGGCGCTCCATTAGTCTCGGCTGCAATAGTCCATTAGCTTTACCTCTGTTGATGCCTCACCTGCTCGATCAGCTTTAGTTCCGGTTGGAGACAGCAACCGGGACTAAATGTCTCTTTCTAGTCCCGGACGAAGCCTCTAACCGGGACTAGACTTTTACTCCTGGTTGGAGGGATCAACTGAGAGTAAAAGTTAACCTTTAGTCCCGGTTGGTAGCTCTAACCGGAACTAAAGGTCCCCTGCAACAAAAGCCTGCCGCAGTAGCTATTGGGCAGTGACCTTTAGTCCCGGTTGGAGCTTCCAACCGGGACTAAAGGTCTCTCTAGTCCCGGGCGCGAAAAATACCGGGACTGAAGCCAAATTTCGAGGCGGGATCAAAGGTCGTTTCTCTACTAGTGAACGTTATAGTAAACCACTTAGTAAGAAGTTACTATAATCTCGTAAATTAACATAGCAATTATCGTAACTCAAAGTGGCTATAGAATAAGTTATTTTATAGCCAGTCACGGGATAGTAGTTCTATATATAGTATACATAGATAGATTATATTAAACATATGAGTCATCTTCGCTATGCCGAGCTAAAACAACATTTTGTTTGACTTACAAAGAAAAGTTCTTCTGGATATAGTAAACACTGCGCAGGAGATTAAATTGAAGCCCAACGTGAAGGAAACGACACATCAAACGGGTCATATAATTTGGTTTCCTGCCACTACTTTTCAGTGTATTGTTGGCCTGTCGCTGTTTCCCGGGCGGCCGACCATACAAGCTGATAGCAATCCCAGCAGTTGCGATAGCGAGCTCGGTCGCCAGTGAGCAGCGAGCGCAGGCGTGCTGCTCAGGTGGCTTGGCACGCGCGACGGCGAGCTCGGTCGACGGCGAGCAACGAGCGAAGGCGTGCAGACTCGGGTGGAGCATGGTGTATGGTGTATTTTGAGGAGTGGCAAAATTATAATGGCGTATTCAAAATAGGCGAATTATAATGGCATTTCTCATAAGTCAGAACCACGAAAGTTGTAGTGGCACCATTCCAATTAGCCCTTAAATTAAAGCCAGCGCAACGTGAAGGAAATGACACATGAAACGGGTCATATAATTTGGTTTCCTGCCACTAGTTTTCAGTGTATTGTTGGCCTGTCGCTGTTTCCCGGCCGGCCACACAGGCAGATAGCAACCTCAGCAGTTTAGTAAACCCCAGCAGAAACTCACCTTGCCCACTTCATAAAACCTAGCATTGTGTTTAGTCTGACTTCATGCGTGGCATGCTCATCCACGCCCCCTCCATAAATAGCGCAGAACCACGAAGCCATCCTCAGCGCCTCTCTTCAGACCTGATCTCAGAATTGGAGTAGTACTCATCGTTTCCTGTTCGATCAGCGACGTCAGTTGCAAGCTGCCATGGCGTCCGCTGCTTTTACTATCAAGACGGCCGCCGTCATCATGCTGCTGCTGGTGCTGACCATGGGCCAGCTGCTAATGGCTAGTAGTGCGTCGCCGCAGCCTCGGAGACTGCTTGCGGACGAGCGGCGCGAGGTGCCCGGGAAACCGGCCTCGCTGCCGGTGCTCCCTGCCGATGCTGCTGCTGCAGTAGAGAATAGACTTGGCGACCCCTGCCCACCTGCCTGCTTTCCCCGGCCTTCCTTCTTATCCCCCGATCTGTCTCTGCAAACCAGATGGTTTGTTCGCTCGCCGCTAGATCTCTTCCTGCTCTCGTCTCCAACGAACATCTGTGCGTGCCCTGTGTGGTTTGGCTGCGACGATGGCCCAAGAATAAATTGGCTTAACATGCAAGTACGTAGCCCAAGTAGTCTTGCTTGGGCTTCGATTGGTTCAGGTGCTTGTTGTATTTAATTTGCTTTCGTGACTTGCGTCGATCTGGTTAAGTCGACGTTGTTGCTTTTCATTTTTTAGTACCTTGTGCATTTGCAGCCATGCGTGGTTGCTGTCAGGTGTGTACCAACTGTGTTACTATCGTCTGTTTTAAATAAATAAAAGTTGCTTCCATGAGGCTGCAAAAGCCGGCTCAGCTCAGTTTGTAGTTTTGGCTCCGCTCAGCCTTTCAAAGACTCCAAGCTGAATCTCCTTTTTTATGAGACTCTCGATGGCCTCATTAAGCTCGACAAACATGACCCTACACCAAACTCTAGTTATTCGTCAAAAAAAAACACACACACACACACCAAACTCTAGTTTTTTTCCCATAAATACCACTTGGAAACTGGAATTCCCTATCGGTACGGCCTCCACCAACAGAAAAATATACGAATCGTCCTGACTAGTGCGTGGTAACCGACACAAATATAACCGAACCAATAGGAACAAAGATGATTTTTTCTATTGGTATGAATATTTCTTTCTCGGGTATTTTATAGACACAGGAAAATTACCTAAAAACTTAGGCTGCCAAGTTCTGCAGCTGAGCATGCACGGGAAAAACGTCTTGAAACCCACATCCTGCGCTAGGCTAAGGGCACCCATAATGGTATAATCTAGTCACTGGCTCTAAGCCGGCCTCTCCAATAGTGTTAGCTTTTAGGAATGACTCATAGTATGATTACGCTTATATGAAACTCTCACATGATCTTGGAACGTTTGTATGAGCCTAAGAGCTAGCTTTTCTCTCTCTTTTATTAAAATATGAAAAAATGCTTAGAGCTATCTTATGAGTCAGTCATTGCGGGTGCCCTAAGGATTGTGTCCAAGAAAAGCAGTGGGCCAGACAATAAAAAAGAGAAAAAAACACTCGGCGAAGAAAAAAAACTCTTATGGGTTTGTTTGCATGTTCATGTATTCACCTCAATCCATATGTGTTGGGGTGACACCCCAACACATATGGATTGAGGTGATTACATACATATCCAACACAAGGCCTGAAAATATCCCAGGCTCTCCCCATGAAGGACCGAAAACGACAACTAGAGGGGGGTGTTGAATGGGAGGGAGCCTCAAATTTTTTTTTCTAAATAATTGGCCGCTTTCCCAAGATCACCGTCAAACATGTGAAGCATACACCATGACATCCACGACCCAAAAGAGTGGGTAAATGTTTCATAGGAAATCGAGGACACCACAAAACAAACGGACTGAGAAACACTCACATCGAATCGAGGAACCGAAAATAGGATACTCAACTTTTATTGAGAAGAAGCGAGTTCCCAAATCTAAAATACCCAAGCCAACTGGTCAAAAAGACGGAACTCAATTCGGAGATCAAACGCACAAGATACGAGGAAACAACAACAGAGCCGAAAATTCTGGACTTGGCTAAATCTGTAGCTCACTCGTTTTTGATACGAGGAAACAACAACAGAGCCGAAAATTCTGGACTTGGCTAAATCTGTAGCTCACTCGAGCGTTTTTGGCGCGTCCGTCACTCGATTTTCTTGCCGTCCATCTGCTTATGTCAACAGACGCGATGATAGGCGAAGCGCCTGTGCCAGCACACTCTTTCCCCGCCGCATGCAGCTGAAAAAGGCGCATCCCAGCTCACGCACTGGACAGCTCACGTTCCATCACACAGCTACTCCAGTCTACGGAGTATAGCTCTCAGCCTGACACCCCTGCACTTGGTCTGTTGGGCTGGTATTAAAGTCGGCTGATAAGTCGGCTGAAACTATTTTGTTGTGAGAGAAAAATACTGTAGATTCTAGCTAATAAGCCGGCTGATAAGTTTATGCGAACAGGCCCTCGTACACAGGCTTTCCTCATCGCAGCTTTCTTCTCCCATCCTTCTCTTTCTTCCTTACCTCCGACTCCACCCTGGCACCCTGAAAGCTCTAGTTTGGTTTTGGTTAATTGATGAAACCCTAAGTGCTAACCTAGTTTATCAAGATGATTATGAGATAGGTAGCACTACTCCAAGTGATGAAGCAATGACGAAGATCATGACAATGGTGATAGCATGGTGATGATCAAATACTTGAACTTGGAAAAGAAGAAAGAGAAAAACAAAAGGCTCAAGGCAAAGGTATAAAATGTAGGAGCCATTTTGTTTTAGTGATCAAGACACTTAGTGAGTGTGATCACATTTAGGATAGATAGCCGTACTATTAAGAGGAGTGTAACTCGTATCGAAATGCGGTTATCAAAGTGCCACTAGATGCTCTAACTCATTGCATATGCATTTAGGATCTAGTGGAGTGCTAACACTCTTAAAAATATTTGTGAAAATATGCTAACACATGTGCACAAGGTGTTTGTAGGGTTGAGATGGGTTTGGGTCCCTCTCTCCCTCCCGCCGAGCTTGCGAGGTGGGATTCGGCGCTTTTGGAAAAATGAAATGTCTATTTTCTATTGCGTCGGATGCAAAATTCTTGGTGGTTGGCATATTTGAGCAAGGGTGAAGAAGTTAGAGTTGAAATGGAGTTGGTCGAAATGATGCTGGCGTCGGTCTACTAATCGGACGCTGGGTCACTCAGCGACCGGACGCTGAAAGGCTACGTCCGGTCGAGCTGTCAGACGGCACAGTGGGAAGGGTTGAGCACCGGACGCTGGTCTGCGTTCGGTCAAGGTGGACCGGACGCGTCCGGTCGAAGAAATACGCCTCGGGGAGCTTATTTGAAGCGACCGGACGCTGGGGCTTCAGCCGTCCGGTCGCTTTTTGCGAGCGTCCGGTCAGCTCACCAGAGCCGTTGAAATCGGCGAACAGCGTTTGAAGTTGATGACGCGTGGCGTCCATCGGGCGACCGGACGCTGAGGGCCAGCGTCCGATCGGTATGACCGGAGCGTCCGGTCAGAGCATGTTTTGCCCAGTGAAGAGGTACAACGGCTCTATTTGATGGGGGCTCTATTTATAGCCCCATGGCCGGCTCAAGGGAGCACTCTTGCACATTTTCATTGACATAGCAACCTTGTGAGCTTAGCCAAAGTCCTCCCACTTATCTCCATCATTGATCCATCATCATTGTGAGATTGGGAGAGAATCCAAGTGCATTGCTTGAGTGATTGCATCTAGTGGCACTTGGTATTCGTGTTGCGTTGCGGATTTCGCTTGTTTCTCTTGGTGGTTGCCACCACCTAGACGGTTGGAGCAGCGGTGAAGGATCGGCACGAGTTGGTGATTGTTCGTGGCCACCTTCGGTGATTGTGAGGGGAGTTGTACCTTCCCCGGTGGAGCGCCGAAAGGTAACTCTAGTAAATTGCTCGTGTCATTGAGTTACCTCACTTGTGGGTCGGTTCTTGCGGTGTCCAATCGTGTGGACGAGGTTTGTGAAACACCTCTTAGCCGCCGAACCACCAAGTGTTGGTCGACACAACGGGGACGTAGCGTGTTGGCAAGCACGTGAACCTCGAGAGAAAATCGATTGTCTCTCTTCTTTGTCATTCTCCAGGTGATTGGCTATATATTCATCTTGTGATTGGTTCATCCCCTACACGTCGGTATAATCACTCTACTCACTCATTTACATTCTTGCAAACTAGTTGATACAAGCTCTTTAGTGTAATTAGAATTGAGAGCTTGCTTTATTATTTACATTCATCTAGTTGAGCTCTTTAGAGTAGCAAGGTTGAGAGCTCTTAGTGAGTAATTACATAGCTAGTTTGTGTGCCTAAGTATTCATTGCAACTAGAATTGTTGGATAGGTGGCTTGCAACCCTTGTAGAGCTAGAGCAAGTTTGCATTACGCTATTTGTCATACTAATCAAATTGCTCTAGTTGGTTTGTAGATTTTTAAATAGGCTATTCACCCCCCCTCTAGCCATATTAGGACCTTTCACGCCCGCGCCACCACACCTGCGACCCTGCACCTCGGCGCGCCGGCGCTACGCGCCCCTTGGCCCTGTCATCCCGGCATCGCTGTCAACCGGGCACCGATCGTCCGAGCTGCCACGCCGCACGCCCCTGCTTACTTCTGCCTCCCCACCCATCCGCTGTCGGCACGGCCGCGTCGCAGCTCGACCGACTGACCGCCGCTGCAACCTTGTACAAATTCATTTCTTGGTTAGTAGTTACAGATTACATCTCATTGTAACATATTTTACTATTCCTATTTGGGGTAAGTTCTATGTTTAATTGGTGTAAATTGATTTTTTTTTAAATGAGAAGGGTGATTTGGGTTACTTGAACAGTTCTGTGATCTTTGTTTTTGGCTCTTTTTTGTTTGTATGTTTTATTGCTTTGATCTTCTTCTAATTTGCCTTTCATATAACTGATCTTTAAATCTATCTTTTTTCTTTGTTTTTTTTCTTTGATCTTCTTCTAATTTGTCTTTCATAGAACTGATCTGTTAAATCTGTCTTTTTTCTTTTCTTTTCTTTTTGCTTTGATCTTCTTCTAATTTGCCTTTCGTAGAACTGATCTGTTTAATCTGTCTTTTTTCTTTGTTTTTTGCTTTGATTTTCTTCTAATTTGCATTTCCTACAACTGATCTAATTAATTTGTATTTTTTTCTTTGTTTTTTCGCCTTGTTTTTTATTTCTTTTATTTGGTTCGTTGGATTTAGATCTCGTGGCTATGGGAATCCAGTGACAGAACATCTTGAAACACTCGATTTGTTTTGTTTGGTAAATTTGAGTGCTTTAAGTTGTTCTGTCACTCGGGTGACAGGACGGTGTAAATCACCCAAGTTTTTTAGTAGACAGACTATTTTGTTGGCTTAATATTAAGACAATACTCTCTCTATTTCAAGTTATAAGACATGTTAGGCTTTTCTAGATTGATAGCTTTTGCTATGCACTTACATATATACTATGTCTCTAGACGCACAGTAAACACAATGTATCTAGAAAAAGCCAAAATGCTTTATAATTTAGAACGGAATTAGTATATGACATATTAATATAGGAGAACAATTCTCAGCCGAACTAGGCTTATTAGATCCAAAATGGAATGAGTACTATCATGCCGATAAGGTTGATCCTAATACGGTTGCCCCTAAATCTGTGGTGAGAGCAGTACAATTTGCTTAAACTGTGCCAATCAATTTTGAAGCAATCTGCACTTGTTCCTCCAAATAGAGAAATCACTACTGCTAAAGGCTTTCAATGGGACAGGATCACCTCAGGCTTACAAATCATCCATCTAAGTTTAGTAAACATGAGAGCAAGGGTGGGGCGGCCGGGAGCTCACCGGTCGGCCACTCGTTTCGCTTTGGGCCTTTTTGGCCACCACCATGCAAGAAACGTCACGAATCATGAGCCTAGAGACCGACGGGGAGGTTGCCGGCGTTGCCAACAGCCATGACGACAAGGACCACGTCCATGGCACGATCATACGCCGGGCCGATTCGGAGGAAGAAGACGACGAAGAGCATGGTGGTGGCCAGGAGCCATTCTTTCAGTGCCTTGATCAGGAGCAACAACCCCCCAACACGCTACACGCTGCATTTGCACGACGCCAGGGTCGAATTTCCCTCCGACGACGACGGTGACGGTGACGACGTCCGCTTCTCCTTCGCCACCGCTGATGGTGACCACCTCCTCGAGAAGCAGGCGGAGCTGGACCTGGACGTGGAGGACGAGGAAGAGGACACGTCCAGGTATGACTACGGCACGTGGATGGCGCCGGAGACCGTGTCTGTAGAAAGAGAATTAGAGAGCCAACAACGCTTTCCATTGATCTCTGATGTATAAATACATGTTACAACAATGGCTGCTGAATGGGCAACCGCACTGCGTGCTAGTGTACATCGTGGGCACGGGGGCGCGTGCTGGGGCGCGTGGTCACCGCGCTCTGGACTTGGTCAGCCACGGCGGTTAGCATGTCCGGTCTTGGCGCTGTCCCTCAACACCCCCCGCAGTCTGATGGGTGATCGGCATCACACAAAGACCGGAGCGGAAGCTTTCGAACGGCGCCGTCGGCAGACCTTTCGTCATGACGTCGGCGAACTGTTCACCTGTTGGAATGTGGAGGACGCACAGTTCGCCCAGTTGAACTCGTTCTCGGACAAAATGAATGTCGAGCTCAATGTGCTTGGTGTGCTTGTGGTGAACGGGATTCGAGGACATGTATACTGCGGATACGTTGTCGCAGAACACAACCGTCGCCTTGTTGATGCCACAATGGAGTTCGCCGAGCAGCTGTCATAACTAAATGCATTCCGCGGCTGCGTTCGCCACCGCCCGATACTCGGCTTCCGCGCTTGATCTTGACACGGTGGGCTGCCGCTTGGATGACCATGAGACGAGGGAGTCACCGAGATAGACGCAGAATCCCGACGTTGATCACCGAGTGTCTGGGCAGCCCACCTAGTCCGCGTCTGAGTACGCGGTGACGCTGAGGTCGAAGGAGGCGCGAAGCTGGAGACCGTGCGACGTCGTGCTGCGGACGTACCGCAGTATATGCTTGAGTAGCGCCATGTGCGGTGCGCGGGGATCATACATGTGGAGGCAGGCTTGCTGGACGGCGAAGGCTATGTCAGGCCACGTCATCGTTAAGAACTGGAGCGCGCCTGCCAAACTGCGGTATGACGTCGCGTCGTCTGTTGGTGGTCCGTCGGCGGCGAGCTTGTTCTTGGCTTCGATTGGTGTTGAGGCAGGTTTGCAGTTCGTCATCCCGGCGCAATCAAGGATGTCTTCTGCGTACCTCTCTTGGGAGAGGTAGAACCTGTCCTTGGTGCGCTTGACGTCGATCCTGAGGAAGAAGCGCAGCGCCCCCATGTCCTTGACGGCGAATTCGGCACGGAGGCAGTCGACAACGTGCTGGAGCAAGGCCGAGCTGGACCCAGTGAGCACAATGTCATCGACGTAGAGTATGAGATATGCGATGTCCGTGCCGCGACGAAGGACGAAAAGGGACGAGTCAGATCGAGTTGCTTTGAATCCGATCTTGGTGACAAACCCGGCGAACCGAGTGAACCATGCCCGCGGTGCCTGACGGAGTCCATATAAGGACTTGTCGAGCAGACTGATAGCGTCAGGACGATCAACATCGACGAAGCCCGTGGGCTGCTGACAGAGAACATGCTCATTGAGATGACCATGGAGGAATGCATTAGAGACATCGAGTTGCTTCGTTGGCAACTAGTTAGATGCTGCGATGGCGAGGACAGTACGAATAGTGGCTGGCTTGACGACAGGCGAGAAGGTTTCACTGAAATCAATCCCTCCTCGTTGGGTGAATCCGCGAACCACCCACCGCGCCTTGTAACACTCTGGGGAGCCGTCAGGATTGAGCTTATGACGGAACACCCATTTGCCACTGACAACATTGGCACCCGGTGGACGATCAACAAGGCGCCAAGTTCTGTTGCGCTGGAGCGCATCAAACTCAAGCTCCATGGCTGCCCTCCAGTTAGGATCTTTGAGAGCAGTCTGAGCTGTAGCAGGAAGTGCAGATATCACAGGCGCGACGGATGAGTCGCCGGCGTGCAAAGCATACCGTGGGTTGGGTTTGAAGATGCCTGCCTTGGAACAAGTCTGCATTTGGTGACCGTGGGGCGACGCCGTGGGTACGACGTCGAGAATAGGACTGGTGGACAGTGATGGAGTGGGGATTGAAGCACCGGAGGATGGTGCAGAATGAGTGGGTGTGGCACCAGATGTAGCAGGCGATATTGAAGCAGGAGGAGGAGGTGGTGGGTGAGGTGCGCTCTGCTGAAGAATGACAGGCTCGTCAGTTACTGTAGTTGGTCCGGCTAGTGTCGTCTGACGACGCTGAGATGCAGAACGAAAGGGGAACTGGGTTTCATCAAAAACAACATGGCGAGATGTGATGACGTGGCGTGTTTGTAGCTCAAGACATCGGTACCCACGGTGATCAGCCGGGTAACCGAGAAGAACACAAGGCGTGGATCGAGCGTGGAGCTTATGCGGTGCTGTTGAAGCCTGATTGGGATAGCACAGGCACCCGAAAACCCTGAGATGAATGTAGGATGGTGGGGCGCCGAGAAGAAGCTAAAATGGAGTCGTCTGACCAGTGGCCCGACAGGGACGACGATTCAGAAGATGGGTTGCCGTGGACAGTGCCTCCACCCAATACGCATCAGGCAAGCCAGCATGAATGAGAAGACTACGAACGCAGTCATTCAGTGTTCGAATGATGCGCTCAGCTTTGCCATTTTGAGATGAAGTGTAAGGACAAGATAGGTGCAAGGTGGCACCATGGTGTTCAAGATGACGCCGAAAGGCTAAATTATCGAACTCTTTCCCATTGTCGATTTGGAATGCAATGACAGTGGCTCAAATCGAGTATGAACATAAGCATGAAATGCAATGAGGCACTGAAAAACATCAGACTTGTTGCGTAATGGAAAAGTCCAGAGATAGTGTGTAAGATCATCAATCAACACAAGGTAGTACTTGAAGCCAGAGAAACTAGACACTGGAGAGGTCCAAACATCAGCATGAACAATCTGAAATGGGACATAGCTAACTAAACTAGAGTCTGAAAAAGGTAAACGCACATGCTTGCCAAGCTGACAGGCTTCACAAGTGGATGGCTTGGTGGAGATGAACTCAAGACGAGGAAGAGTCTGCTGCAGCGTGTGCCTTCCGGGGTGGCCTAAACGCTGATGCCAGAGCTCGACAGTGGGCGTGGATGTGGCGGTCAGGGCCTCCGGCGTAGATGAGGCCAGAGGGTATAGCTCGCCGTCGCTATTACAGCGGAGGATCACCGAACGAGTGGGAAGATCATTGACAGAGAAACCGAAAGCATCAAACTCCATAGAGACATTATTGTCATGAGTTAAGGAACGAACTGAAATCAGATTCTTAACAAGTGATGGAGAGACAAGAACATTAGGGAGGGAAAGTGGGGATCGAGCAGTGGGGATATGTGTGGAAGCACGATGAGTCACCGGCAGCGTGGCGCCATTGCCGACGACGAAGGGGAATTGTAAACTGGGTGGGAAGAGGTGAGATTACCAGGGTTGGAAGACATGTGGGAAGAAGCGCCGGTGTCCATGAACCATTCGGCCGGTTGGGGAGCAGCTGCTGTGGAATTTGTCGCGTTTAGTGTGGCGAGCAAGGCCTGATGGTTACACGGATCCATGGAGGGTGGTGGCGGGGTGACGCCAGATCCGGTGAAGTAAGCCTGATGTGGTGATGTGCCGGGGCGCGGGCCGAGCACACCAGCTCCTGGGGCACGGAATGGCATGGGCCATGCCTGCACCATGCCAGTCCACGGATTGAATCCGGGCGTCCAGGCCGTTGGCGGCCTTGGGGAGGAGAAACCGCCTGGAGATGATCCGCGGCCACGACCACGCCTATTGTCGAAGCGGTTTGACGCACCATGAGCAATAGATGGTGGCTTGGCGACGGTTGTCGGCGCAGTGGAGCCGGAGTTGCCAGCTGGAGTAGAGCTTGATCCGCCTTCGGTGGCGGTGGGCGCGGCAGGACGCGGTCCACCAGTGGCGAGTAGAGCGTGCTATGCCGTCGTCTTGGCATGCTCCTTGTCGTAGCGCTCTTCCATAAGAAGGTAGGAGCGCATCGAGAGGAAGGTGTGCGGCGGCTGCCTGGCGGTGATGGCGGGGATGGCGTGACGATACTTGGAGCTCAGGCCGCGCAGCATGTTCAGGACTTGGCTCGTCTCCCGCACAGGCTGGCCGACGTCGCGGAGCGCATCCGCGAGCTGCTTGAGTCGTCCGGTGTACTGGGTGATGTCCATAACGCCCTGGACCATGTTCCGGAACTCCGTCTCCAGATAGACAGCGCGATGGAGCTCGTTGTCGCGGAATTGATCGTGGATGGTGCCCCAGACGCGGTACGCGGTCGCCTTCGGATGGCGCACGATGTCGCGCACGTCCTTAGCGATGGAGTTGTACAGCCAACTCAAGATGCACTGATCAACCACACGCCAGTCGGGATCATGGCGCTGGTCGGCGGTTGGCGGAGATGAGACGTGGGAGGTGAGGCCGAACTTGCCGAGGAAGGCGTCGAAGAAGCACCGCCATTCGTCGTAGTTCGACGTGGCGAGCTCGAGAACAACGGGAATGTGAGATTTGATGTTGAGGGTTTGAAGGACTGCGGTGGGAGGCGTGGTGGCAGGGGGATCGTCGCCGACAGAGGAGGTGAAGGAGACTTCGGAGGTGTCGTCGGAGTCGGAAGAGCCGAGACCGAAGAGGGGATTGTTCGTTCGTGGTTGGCATGGCGACAGCCGCGGAGAGGAAGAAGAGAGGAAGAAGATGGCGATGCAGCGAGGGATCAACCCGAGCTTGCTGATACCATGTAGAAAGAGAATTAGAGAGCCAACAACGTTTTCCATGGATCTCTGATGTATAAATACATGTTACAACAATGGCTGCTGAATGGGCAACCGCACTGCGCGCTAGTGTACATCGTGGGCGCGGGGGCGCGTGCTGGGGCGCGTGGTCACCGCGCTCTGGACTTGGTCAGCGACGGCGGTTAGCATGTCCGGTCTTGGCGCTGTCCCTCAACAGTGTCCATCCAGGAACGCCGCCGCCGGCTTGGATAGGGCTCACCAGCAGCAAGGACCTCCTCCGGAGCTGGAACGCGAGGGCGAGGCTTCCGCCTGACATCCCCCGCCATGTGCCCCGGCGACAACAGCAGCCGCCCGCGGCCGTTGCCGACGCGCCGAGCACGACGAGCGCCGCGCCGACGGTGGCCACGGCACTTCCCGAGATCGCGGAACACCAGCGCAACGCGGTCCTGACCCGGTCTCGCTCCGACAGCCGCCTCGTCGTCCGCGGAGGCGCCGCGAGGAAGCCGTCGTCGTTCCGCGGCGTGTGCTCGCTGCCGCACAAGCTGCAAGGCTCGCCGGTCCACAAGGCTCTCCGCGCGGCTGCCCGGTGTCCGTTACCATCAGCGCCGTCAAAGGACGGAGGAACTGGCGATGCCATTGCCGGCGACACGGGCGGTGGTGGCTTCAAGCACCCGAAGAACGGCAGGGAAATCGTGGCGAACGGCCAGTTGAACGAAGCCCAGCGCAGTGCGCCGCTGAACATAGACGAGCTCCAGCGGTTCATCGCCCACACGCCGTTCGTGTCGCAGCCCGTGCGCCGCAGCCAGAGCCAGCCGGTGCTGGCGGCCGGGGCGGGCAAGGGCGACGAGAAACCGGTCGAGAAGAGGAGAACACGGTGGCTGAGGAACATCAAGCTAGTCGCGTCTGCGGCCGGGCTCAGAACCGACAAGGAGAAGCAGGACAGCGATGGCGGCGGCGGCGGGAGCCGACGGCACGGACGCCTTCGGTGACCATGTCGAAGTCGGCGTCGGCCCACACCGCCGTGTCGTCAGCCTCCACGGGGCCCGAGCGGTTCAAGGTGCACCACTACGGCAAGTCCAGCCGGGAGCTGACCGGGCTGTACATGCGGCAGGAGGTGCACGCGCACGAGGGCTCGATATGGAGCATCAAGTTCAGCCCCGACGGCCGGTTCCTCGCCAGCGGCGGCGAGGACAGCGTGGTGCGCGTCTGGGAGGTCTTGAACGTGGACGCCTCCTCGTCCGCCGTGGCGCAGGAGCTCTCCACCTCCCTTCCTCCGCAGACACCGGCTGCATCCACGGACGGCGGCAGGTCAGCGGCGTCGCCCGGGCTGGCGGCGCAGTTGTCCGGGAAGGTGAGGAGGGGGAGGAGCAGCAAGGACGTGCTCCCGGAGCACGTCGTCGTGCCGGAGTCCGTGTTCGCGCTCGCCGAGCAGCCGTCGTGCGCCTTGGAGGGCCACCAAGACGACGTGCTCGACCTGTCGTGGTCCAAGTCCCAGGTTTGCATGCCGTTCCACTCAGCTTACCATTGTCGCCGCTGATTGCTGCTTCTCCGTAAGCAGAGGGCGTAAGCGTGACGTGCCGTGAGCGCCATTGTTGGTTGCAGCAGCTGCTGTCGTCGTCCGTGGACCACACGGTGCGGCTCTGGGACGTTGTCACCAAGACGTGCCTGAGGGTGTTCCCGCACAGTGACTACGGTGAGTTCGATAGCCTGCACTTAGTCTGCAGGTTGCCTTTGCATAGCGACTGATCTTGATTGTGCGCGCCATGAACGCCGCAGTTACCTGCGTGCAGTTCAACCCGGTGGACGATGGCTACTTCATCAGCGGCTCGCTTGACTGCAAGGTGCGCATCTGGAGCGTGCCGGACCGGCAGGTCGTCGACTGGAGCGACCTCAACGACATGGTCACCGCGGCGTGCTACACCCCAGACGGGCAGGTACGTTGCCTATGTATGCATCACACACACTCGTTATTGCATTGCACCAAACTACAAAGCAAATTCCAAAATGTTCATGTCACTGATATATAGCTGATAGTTTTCACCTTTTCAAGGCTGCGATTATTGGGTCGCACAAGGGGAGCTGCCGATTCTACAAGACAACAGGTTCGTGCAGAATTCTGATTCATTCAGTCTTGCATTGTGCTGAACTTCTGACAAGCAATTGGTTTGCATGTCAGATTGCAAGCTTAACCCGGAGGCACAAATCGACATGAGCATAACAAAGAAACGCAGGTCGCAGGCCAAGAAGATCACAGGATTCCATGTATGTCCATTACAGTTACAGTTATGTCAGACTCTTTGTCTGATATCAATCCAGTGAGCATTCCATGAGCTCATCTGTAGTTCCATTATCCAAAAGAAAAGTTGCATTGGTTGTGTAGTTTGCGCCGGGGAACCCGTCAGAAATCTTGGTGACAACGGCGGACTCGCAGATCCGGGTGTTCAACGGCATCAGCGTCCTCCAGAAATTCAAAGGTACGCAGCCATGGCGGCGAGCGCACGCCCCAGCCTTCCCTTGCACGCATCAAGGACGCCATGCACGAACTCCGCAACCCAAAAAGGGAACCCGTCTTTCTTCCTGCCAGGCTTCAAGAACACCAGCAGCCAGATCTCGGCGTCCTACACCGCCGACGGCCGCTACGTGGTGTGCGCCAGCGAGGACTCCAACGTCTACGTGTGGCGCCGTGTCCCGGGCAGCGTCAGCGGCGTCGGCGGCGGCGGCACGGGCGGCAGCGGCAGCATCAGCGTCAGGGCCAAGACGTGGCTGACCAGCCGGTCCTACGAGTACTTCTTCTGCAGGGACGTGTCCGTCGCCGTGCCGTGGCCCGGGTCGCCGTCGTCCTTCCCGCCGTGCGACGCGTCCCGGGGTGGCAACGGCAACGGCAAGAGCGACACGCCCAGGAAGCAGCAGAGCTCGTCCCGCCGCGACGACGTCGTGGGCGGCGCCGGCGGCGGCGTACCGCGGGTGACCAAGTCCGGGCCGATGACGTACCACGGCTGCGGGCAGCTGCACCCGGAGCTGTCTCGCCGCGAGTCGCAGTCCTCCGCGCGGTGGCACGGCGGCGCGGAGGGCGGCAACGCGTGGGGGATGGTGTTGGTGACCGCGAGCCGTGGCGGCGAGATCCGGGTGTACCAGAACTTCGGCCTGCCTTTGGCCAATCTCTTCCACTAATGGTGATTGCGGGTCCCGATTTTGAAGGGAATGAATATTCAGCAGGATAGCCACAGTTTGCTGGGCTTGGATTTGAAATTGGATGAATTTTGCAGCAAGGATAACCTTTCTTCTTCAAGAGGAGATGAACTGATGTACAGGCTGATATACAAGAAGATTTTTTAGAAAAGATATACAAGAAGAATAGAAGTGGAGTACAAATGTGATGCACTATTAACCAATGTATGATGAGCAGATGCAAAGAGCTTTGTGTAAATCTAGTTGGGGTTCCCCTTTGCTATGAAAATAGGTTGTGCTTATGATCAACAAGGAAGAGGCATAACAAAACAGATTTGCTAGATATAACCTTTTTTTTGGAATAATATGCTAGATATAACTTATAAGATGACTTAGATTTTGCAAGTCACCAAAAGTTTGAGATAAATTAGCACAACTACGAGAAAAAAAAATGATCCGTGTTATATCCATGGCTATTATCTGAGAAACCGCACATACCGCAAAAGTCTATATAAGCGATCTCCTATTATTTTAAGTATAGATTTTTCTTCTTCCTCTCCAACATATTACTAATATATTTAAAGTCTATATAAGCGGATTTCCTACATTTTGAGGGAGAGGGATGGGAATGCGTCCTCCTTTAGGCTTTGTTTGGATGCGCATGTATTCATCTAAATCCACATGTGTTGAAGTAGATTGGAATGAAATTAAACTAAGTTCCAATATTCCAATCCACTCTAAGACATGTGGATTGAAGTGGATACACATACATCCAAACAAGGCCTTATAGATTTAGTTTTTGTAGTACTTGTTTCATCTAGGGTTTGGTTTCTAGTGTCAGGTGAGGCGGTGGCGGCTATGGCCTTTTGAAATAAGGTCTCTCCCTGCCTCGACAACGTCCAATCTAACACCGATGAAGGGCCGGAGAGAGTACATTTTGTTTGATCTGTTGTGAAAGCCCTAGTTTGATTTTGGTAATTGAGTGCCAACCATGTGGACTAATGCTTTCATTGAGTATGATTGGCTAGAGTCCACTTGATGGTGATGAACAAGGCATAGGAGGTGATGGAGATGGAGATCATGATCACATACATGCAAAAGGTTCATCAAATGGTGAGAAGATGGAGCAAAAGCAAGCCACATGCAAAGGTATATGATAGGGCTTTGATTTTGCCAGCCAAGGTGCAATAAAGTGCACGGTTGGATTTAGGATAGATGGCCGTACTATAAACACGAGAAATCTTGAATTGCAATGGTCATCTAGTGGCACTAAGTGTGAGCTTCATCTGCATATGCATTGCTCTTAGTGAAGTGGTGAGGTGCATGAGAAAACACTGGGAAACTGTTTGTGAAAAGCTAACTCAAGTGCTAAAATTGTTTTGGTATATGCTTGGAAGAGTTAGCACTTAAAAAGAAAAGAAAAAGGAGAAGATAGAAGTGCTTCAGGGGCCTTGGAGGCCTTGCTGCTGTCTGGCCCGGAAACTCCGGCTGATTGGGCCAATTTCCAGACGTCCAGCCTTTTGGCGCACGGGCCTGCGGCCCAAATTTCCCAACTCGCGGGTAATTTTCCGAACATCCTCTTTTTGTTGCTGGCGCGGTTCTGCTGTGGCTCTGCGGGCCGTGCGCCTGGGCCCTCGGGCGCGAGTGTGGGCCGACAGGCCGGCCCGACCGTGCGCATGGGGGATCCCCACTCCGGAAAAACCGTGCGCTTGCGCGAGTGTGAGCTCTTGACCTTTGGCCAACTCCAACCTGCCAAAAGGCCACTTACATCCTATCAAAAAAAAAAAAAAAAAGGCCACGTATATGGCGGATCGGTCGACCTACACCTTGAGCCAGTTGATGCACGTCTCGTGCTCCAGCAAGAAGTGCCCCATGGATTTCTGAAGCTGCTGGTCGGTGATCGGACAGGATGTTTCAGTCCCATGCAAATAGTTGCAGACGACACATTGGCGAGGCTTTTGAATTTGTTAGTCCCTTTGATCACCTCGAACACGGCCGGGTTCCCTACTGGCGCGACCATCTTGTTCTTGTCCATGCATGGCATTGGCATCAACGATGTTTGCATCTGCGACATCCCAGGGGCGAGCTGCAACGTCTCATCCATGTATATCGGCCACATTTGTATGCTATGGATATGTCAAGATTCAAATTTTTTTGAATGACCAACACATGCATTTTGAATTGATTTCTATGTTTTCACCGGCTAGCAGGTGGTTTCCACTACATAGTTTGCCAATTATATAAGCTTATTTACAAAACAGAATTCAAGGCCTAATAAACAGAAGAAGGAAGAAATTACCTAGAAGACAAGGGCATAGGCTGATCACTTAGGGTAAGGGTGGACGAGGTATAGCCATCCATGGGTTTCGGTATATGGATATCATGTTGTCAGTTTGCTTGGATAAATGGGGCGCGTGTCATTTTTCTGTTATTGGTTGGATGGATGAGAGTGAATGAGATGATAATAGTTGACTGATTATGTCTATTATTTAAAAATAATAACAACTAACTATACACTAAAAAAATATACACTGACACTAATTTTTTCATTATAATAATTAATTAAAAATAAATATGTTAATTAGCACTACTACTAACCTAATAGTCACACAATATGTGCTCTAATTAATATAATAGCACTTATCAAAACTAACTTTATTATTAGAATTACTAATAAATAATATAACATACTAATAATCCTTAATTTATTTGCTAATGACAGCCATAAGAAACACATGGATAAGCTTATGCGCCAGTTTTTTGGTGGCCACTATATCCAGTATCTAGTAAAAATATTCCCTGTCGTGGATATCCATATCCAGCGAAACCACCAAACCAAACACCACATATCCATGGATGGCCATATCTCATCTGGGGATATCCACCCTACCAAACATGTACACCCTTATTCATTTGAGGCCTGGGATCCCATTGGGTAGCCATGGTCTGATGGGTTGGTGGCGTACTTGTCAATAGTGAGGCATCTATAGTGATTTCATGCATAGAGTCTTTTCTAGACATTAATAACTCAATATGTGTAGGATGTGCATGCATGTATATTTTTATGGACACGATTTTGGATATCGGTACTATCTGCGTATCTACTCGTAGTATGTTTTGAAAAAAAAGACGTCCACCATAAATGTTAGCATATCTTGGCCCCTACATATGCATATCCATATTTCTTATAGGGGCTGCTGCGTTTGTACTTTTGTTTTGTGTCGAAACTGTGATTTTGCCCCTATTTTTTTGACTTTGTGAATTTACCCCTACTGTGCCATTCACGAAGCACCAGTTTGCCCCTGCTCCGTCATCCACACCTAACGGTGTTAAACTTTGTACAAAAGGACATAAATGCCCATGCGATTTTGCCCCTCGTTTATTATGCCTAATTGCGATTTTGCCCCTGTCTGGCCGAGGCAGGTGGGCGCTCTGTTGCTGCTGCTCTTGTGCACCGATCGGTGAACCATGCGCTCTCTGTCTTTAGCCTATGTGAGCTGAGTCTATGGACAGGGGAAGAGGAAGACAGAGCCACTGACGCGCGGGGTCCACAGGGTGAGGTGGCGCGCCCTGGTTGGCCCTGGCGACGATGCTGAGAGCTGGGCATTGGGTGCTGTCGGCGAGGCGCATCTGCTCCTTTTCCTTCTGAGTGGTCTACGGAAGAGATCAGACAGAGCAAGAGAGAGGGAGAGAAAGAGAGAGAAGCAAGGCGGTGGGAGACTAGAGGGCGGCGTTAAGACCGGGGAGCACCAGCGACTGCCCCGGCGACCTGCGGCCATCCTCTTCCAAAAGAGGCAGCAAGGGGAGGGGAAGAGCAGAGCGCTCAGCGCGGAATGGAGAGAAGAGAGAGAAGCAGGGAAGCAGAAGGGCAAGAGGGATGGGGGAAGCAGAGCAGCGCAACCTCGGATCCGGCCAACAGAGGTGAGCGCGGTGGCGCTCGGCCTTGGGCGGAGCTGCAGGGCAGGGCAGTGGCGGCGGACGACCTCGGCTTCATCGCGAGGTGCTCGGCAGCGACTCCGACATCGTCGACCGTCCGGCCATGGCGCGGCCACCGGAGATGCGGTGCTGGGGCAGGCACCGGAGCCGCAGCGGCCCGCTGGCCTCTGAGATTTGGAAGGACGAGGACCGGATGAGAGCCACCGCCTGCCACCATACGCCGGCCACCGCACGTCCGCGCCCGAGCGACCGAGCCACGGCTGCTTTCGAGCGCCGCACGCCCGAAGCCCCCGCACCGCGCGTCACGTGCCAAGCCCCGTGCGTCGCGCGCCCCCACACTGTGTGCTGCCGCCGGATGCCCCCGACGCCCCGGTCGATGCAGCCGGCGCGTGAGAAAGGCACATTTTCCTTATGGAGGCTGAATATAAGGATAAGGGGCAATTTGGTCTTTTTGCCTTTCTTTTTTCAAATTTTAAATTTTTTTAATTCATTTATTCTATGACCATCTGACGGCATCCAAATCAGGGGCAAACGGATGATTTAATTTAAAATAGCAAGGGCAAAATCACAAAATTAAGAAAACAAAGGTAAAATCACAATCGAACTCCTGTATAAGGGCAATAACACCATTTTCCCTTTCTTATATCACATATGGAGGATCGCAGTCATTAAACTGTTTGGAAACCTTGGATCCTCCCCTTCCCTATAAATTCGAGCACGTATGCTAGAACTGCCGACAGAACATCAAGTTTAGAGCGCTCATATAGCACTAATCTAAGATGCGTGGGGAAGATAATAGCATAGTTGTCCTCCTGTTTGCCGTTGTTTCTCCCAACCAAGTGATTGGTAGTACTTGTACGCCGGAACAGAAGGCTGCCATCCTAAAGGAATGCGAAGAGTACATCAAGCCTGGATATCCCCTTATACTGCCATCGTACGTCAGTGTCTGTTGCCACAAGGTGAGAGATGTGCCGAATAGGGACATGAACTGCATCGCTGATCTACTGACTCCTGCAGAGAAGGCAACTCATGGTGTAGACAAGATCAAACATCTGAAAGATCTATGTGATAATTCACCAGCTGCTGGACTGCCTAATCAGGTAATAATTTCTCAGATTCATTCATACTATTTAGCAACAATTTGCAAGAGGTGAGAAGTTAACAAATCCTATCGATCTGCTTTTGTTTCCCTACAAGGACATCGTGTAGACAGATGACTGTCATTGCTAATGGAGTTCAGAAGCAAGAATCAAGATGTATACTCTGGTAGTAAATAAAATGGATCAAAGCATAGCTACTGTGATATTTATGTTTGATTAAGTAAAATATTCATCGACGTTTTCCAGTTCCATTTCAATCCACTTTGCGCGTATATATGAAATGACTCTCTTTGTGGATGATGTGCGACTGTGTGAGCCAATTTACCGAGGAAAAAGAAAAAAGGAAAAAGAACTGGCACTCACTGCTAGAGAACGGTACCGCCCTTCACCTCTTCTGGCATATACTACCGTTGAGAACTGGTAGTAATGCTCCATCTATAACCAGTACATGCAACAGCTCCGCCCGGATCAATCATTGGCTCATGAGGAATTAGTAACGAATATGGATATGTCACTGCATACTGTAGCTGCAACTGATATATCTATATTATAAAAATGCAAAAAAAATATGTGTCACCTAATAGATTTCTGTTGGAATATAAGTGAATTGCCCACCTCTCCCCATTAACTTAAGCTCTTGGGTTGAATTGGTCGGTGCATGCAATTTAATATGGTATCAAAACCAGAGGTCTCGAGTTCGAATCCTGATTAGCGTAATTAAATAAAATAATTGTTGCTCGCTCCTATTCCACGTCTTAGGCATGAGGGAGCCTCCACGTGAGGGGGAGTGTTGGAATATTAGTGAATTACTCACCTCTCCCCATCAGCTTAAGCTTTGGATTGAATTGATCGGTGCATACAACTCAATAATTTCTAACCACCTTATGTCTTATATCCGATAGATGTTCCTTGGAGAACAGATCTAATGCGTATATATCTTCTACCCAGCAGAGACCATTCCATGGCAATGGTTCTAGATATATATTTTTTGAAAGGTCAGTGGGGGATGAATTACTAATTCATACCATAGATTCTGGCAAAAACTGGTAATGGTAGTTATATTATGGTGGGGGTCATGAACCCAGAGTTACAAAAGTAAAAAAAAAAATGTGAGAAAGAGAGCACCAACAACACGTTGTCCCTGTCACCCTGTGGCTGTTGGTAATGGTTGTTTCCTTTGTGGTGTTAGTGGTTCTAGATATTGCTGCAGCGTGATGAAGAAATAAGAGAGACCATTCATTCAACATGCTTTCAGTTCAAAATCGTCGGCATGAAGATTTTTGCTAATGATGCATATGGAAAACTAATAACAGACTATGGTTTCTTTATATTTTTCATACAATTATCTAACATCTTTGTTCCCCTTCGGCTTCATTTAGATATAGCTGAAACATTTGTAGTGTAGTAAAAAATGGGTTGTGTGCTTAAGCAAGCACATGTCATAGAGAATTCGTGAACAGAGACGCCCGTGTCACCTCCTGCACGGGCGGCTCAGGCGGCAAAACCCTAGACGCCATTGCTACTACTCCATCCCTCCCTTGCCCTCACCGCTGCTAGAGGGAGCGGCCGGGAGGCCCGCATGGCTCCCTATGATGGCGGCAGCGAGGCTCCTTGCCTAGCTCGGTCGCGAGCCCCTCCGTGCGGGAGACACGCTTGGCGGCCGGGGTGGCAACGTGGCTTGGCATAGGCATCGCAGGCTGATGCATCGCACCATCTCCCACACCCCACCTCTCCATCTCTAACCTCGCTGTTGCTTGAGCAGGTGTGGCGGCGGCCGGCACATACCCCCTCCTCCTCCCCTTCTCTCACAAGTTCCGACGGCCGTTTCCGTCTCCCTCCCCGTCGCTCCTCCTCCTCCTCTACCCCCTCCACCCTCTTCTCTAGCGATGAACAGCGGCGGCCGACCGGATCCGTGCGACATGAGGCGTCTCCAGGGACGCGTGCCCCTGGATCAGCGGCCAGCTGGCCGGATCTGAGTCCCTAGTGGTCTGATCTGCCTCCTCGACGATTGGTCGTGGTCGGCCTACCCAGACGTAGGGGGTGCCTATGGCCTCTGCTGGGTCCATGACAGTCGGGGTCGTCGAACACACTACTACAAAAAGCATTTGTAGGGCGGCTGGTAACCCTTTGTAGGGGCGGTTTGGCCAGCCGCCCCTACCAAACCGTCTCTACAAATCATGCATTTGTAGGGGCGGTTCCCAGGCCTCCCCTACAAATCGATTTGTAGGGGCGGCTGTAGTGCCAGCCGCCTCTATAATACCTGTTTATAGGGGCAGTTCAATCTAGAACTGCCCCTATAGTACGTTTTCCCGCTAAAAAAAATTTAAATTTACAATTCAAATTCAACCAGAACTGGTTGTTTCCGCGTATTCCATCCAGCGTTCGCGTTGCCGAACACCGCGCGACCAACGTTCTGAACCGCGTTCGCATTGCCGAACGTCCCGCGACCAACGTTCCGAACCGCGTTCGTGTTGCCGAACGCCCCGCGACCAACGTTCCGAACGCGACTACAAACACAATAGTATCATATAAACTACAATTACAAGTCCAATTCATAAGGATACATACAATCCATCATTAAATATACAAATTCCATACACATTGTTATCAACGTCCTAGAGCTAGCCTTTCAGTCTCACGAAGGTGTTGGTACTGAGGATTTCTAAGTCAGACTCTCGGTCATGGTAGGCGCATTTGACGTGTACAATCTGGTCCAATATAAAGTTGCAAAGGTCGCTGACGAGCTCTAAGAGTTGGTCATCCTTGTATGGGTCTCTTTTCATTCCTTTCTCTTCTCTCCACTACAAGAGAACAAGTTTTGGTTTAGTATTTCATACCATGTACGAAGTTTTTATACTACTGATGAAGATGTTCAAACTTACCCTTAAGGGGTGTCTCCTGTAGGCACTGGTGTTACTCATCATAGAACATATATAGTATCCATAATGTACACTCCCAGGCATCTGCTTGGGGCACTATGTGTTTTGCATATGAAAATGTTAGGTAATGCTTTTGACAGCCATATAACGGAGTACTGAAGAAATAAGTTACACTTACCGCACATAGTGTTTTTATAGCCAGCTTTTCCTTCCTTGCTGGATCATGCCTTCCGTGATGATGAGTGACATAGAACCTAAATGCCCTGTTAGAATTATTTTAGCAAATATAACTTGTTAGTATCCATAAGTGAACGTTACAAGTATGTATACAAACATATAAGCTAATGAGGATTATCGATATGTATACGTCTTGAGAATCGATATGAAGTCTTTGTATGTCGCCGGGTCCTTATCTATTGAATCAAAGACCCATGCTATGCTCCTCCCAACATCGACGGCTATACAAATCCAGTGGTTACTGCATGGATTTAATCATAGAACTAGATAAGCTCTTTTGCATCGAATAAAATATATCGAACAAAGCTTTAAGTATATAGTTGAACTTACTCGAAGTTGTATGGTAGCCATATAGTAGAGTGTTGTTGTAGATTTTTGAAAGCCAGAGCAATGTATGCTGTAACCTTAAGGGACTCTTCCTTTAGTTTCGCCGTACGGATGCGCTCTTTCTCCCGAAGTGTCTTTGCAGCAGCTAGCTCTTTGGCATCCAGTGTCCACTGTTTAGGGTAATTAAAATTTGTTTGGGCTATAGCTTGAGGGTCTACATACCTGGCTTTCAGACTTGGCATTTATTTGACAATGTGCACTTGCATTCTACAAATCACGGCGTGGGTTAGTTACAACAAAATTTAAAGATTACATTCATATCATATCGGGAGGACAAGGACTTACAAGCACCATGTGCGAATTAGATTCATCTCCATTTCTCCCAGGTGAAAGCATGTGTGCATGTCATTGAAGTCAAAGACAATTTTCTTGGCTGGGCTTCCAAATGTGCCGATGGGGAAGCATGCTTGTACGAGATCTATGCTCGTTGGGAGAATACGCAAGTACCAATCATGGAACCTTCTCATTCCAAGTGGTAGGCGCTGGATGTCCCGGTTTGGTATGAAGGGCTTGCCTCTTTCATATGTTTTCGGGCAATCCTTTGACCATTTGATGTCATCAACATTTGGATACTGCTATACAATTTGGTGGAGTTTGCTAGTTACGGCCTCCTCAGAACCCCATGATGGGACTTTTTTAACTTGGTTCTCAAGCTTGAACTGGTCATGGGAATACCACTTGGACACCGACGAGACGTCTTTGACCGGAACATAAACTGGCCTTATGTTGATTGGAATCTTCTTTCGAAGTTCCCATTCAGGCACGTCCTCGTCTTCTTGTGCATCACCTTCTTCAGGAGGCACTCGTTGTTCATGTATTGGCTGTGCTTGTTGAGAAGACTGTGGCATCTCATCATGCACTTGCTTGGTACGAGCTGGAGAAGGTTGTGGCATCTCATCAGCCACATGCTCGCTAGGAGGCGGGGAAGAATGTGGCATCTCAGGTATGTGGTGGTCACGAGATGGTGAAAATATCTCCCCAACCTCAACAACTCGCTCTAAATTTGGGAGAGGGGGAGGCGGCGAAGAAGCAGTCAATATAATGTCCCATTTGTGCCAGAGGATGAACTGCCCAATAACGTCTCCGAGTAACACCAGCCCCTCGGGAGTTGCGTAGTCTATCCTCCACTGCATGAACTCGGGCTTCACGGTATGCACCTCAACCCTAGTGTAGTCCGGCGATATCTTATTATTGTGGTGTAAGCCACCGTGAGGATGTGCCACACCCATTGCCACCTCCATCACAGTGTTCTGCCGGCCGCTGAGAAACACCAAGGTGCAACTAGTTGGTTCCCGTATGTGATCGACGGGGGTTGTGACTGTAGTGGAACCTTGGCTGCTAGGAACTTTCGGAGGGCTACCAACTAATGCTAGTTCTCCCGGCGGTGTCACTAATATCCGTGGCTCCATAGACAGTTCTTGCTCCTCCAGCGCCTTCGCAACTAGAGCCTTCACTTGGAGCTCAAGACTAGTCTCCCAGTCTCGGCCATGTTTCTTGTACATATGCCTGTCCTCTTCGAATCCTTGCTTCCATGTCATCCTTTTCCCTAGCCCCCTGGTGTGGCCTGTGTGCTCCTTGTTTCCCAAGCCAAGGCTAAGCTCGTCCCTCTCTCTAGAAGGATTGAATGAGCCCTTCTCCTTGTCTTCAGCATATTTTAGTATCCTTGATACCGCCTCTTGGGTCTCCGGCTTATCAAACTTAAGATTATTGCCTAATGATTCTGTACTCCTCGCATATATCCAGTTCCTTGAGCGTACCTTCAAATTCGTAACATTGATATTCCCAGCAGCTGCGGCCTCTTCGTCCATCTTCCTAAACTGCTCTTCCTTGGCATAGTAGCCACCGAGGCCTAGATGATGGTGGTGTTTGTTCCTCTTCGCCAGCTCGGTGTTACGGGCACTGAGCTCCAATGCCTCCGGTTTAGTCTTTTGAGCCACGAGC
This sequence comes from Miscanthus lutarioriparius, assembly GCA_904845875.1. Lineage (NCBI taxonomy): Eukaryota > Viridiplantae > Streptophyta > Magnoliopsida > Poales > Poaceae > Miscanthus > Miscanthus lutarioriparius. Next base: position 99,627,008 of record CAJGYO010000010.1, on the reverse strand, counting down.
TCCTCCCATTGACTAGGAGTTATTTTGCCGAACTCTTTGAAGGGAGTTAACCCCTTTTGGATATACTTCGTGTTGAGCTCTGACCTCCAACGTCGGAATGACTCTCCCATGATCCTGAAAGCATTTTTTTACTAGTTCGTGCTTACCCTCCGGAAATCTAAAATTAACCCTCAGCTGCCTATCCCATAGTTCATTCTTTTTGTTCTATGGTACCTCTTTCCTGTTAGGGATTGCTGGGTTCAGTTTATCTCTTACTAGGGCCCCGATCGCATTACGAAATTGTCCTCTTAATTCATTTGGCTCAAGGACCTCCCCTGCTGGCCCGACCTCCGTTATCACATAGCATGTCTTATCTGGATATAGATTTCCTTTTCTATCCCCTCGTTTCCTCTTAGGCTTGGTAGTCGTGGTTGTGTCTTCAGGTTGTGGAGCGGAGGCATCGTGATCCGTCTCTGTGGCTGTTGCCTCTGCTCTTCTTTCCTCTACTCCGTCTTGTCCAACGAGATGTCGCGGACGTCGACGTCGTCTTTTCTGAGTTTCAGGAGGGACCTGTATATACGATAGGTCAAAGTGTTAGCAGAGGTAACACAGCCAAAGCTTTAGCAAAATTTACAAGCTAAGGCTTTTTCCCTACCTCCTCGTTCGGGTCAAAGTCCTTGTCCAAATCTTCTTCCGTTGGCCTCCTTCTGGCTTCACGTGGGAAAGGATCCTCGGGACTTACATATCTCTCTTCTGAGTCATCATCCTCTTCTTCTTCGCCTTCAGCAGCCTCTCCTTCGGGGCCTTCCTCCTCGTCACACTGCTCCTGAGTAAGCATCACTTCTGGATCCTTTTCTACCTCGTTATTGAACTGTTCCTGAGTAAGCTGGTCCTCTAGTGCTTGCTCCTCAAGGGTTGGCTGCTCATTAGGCTCGGGGCATCGGGCTACACTGTCTGGTGTCCGCGACACTATTTCACGTTTTGTTCTAATAGATGCAAGAAAGTGTGCTTTAGAAACATGTCAAAAAAATCCTATAAAACAACAATATAAAAAAACGAGTAGTAGCAGTAGTAGAGGCCTTAGAAACATATAAATCATCATTTGATCATGAACTTAGAGCATCAAGGCATCGTAACAGGGAAGAGAGGAGAAGGTAATGTAGGGGCGGCTGCTAATGATGTCAAGTTCCTCACAAGTTCTTGATCATCAGCTCATATTCCATATAATGTATGGACTTGGACAATTTCATCATCGGCAAAACAAAAGAGAGGAGAGGAGAGGGGAGATTTGGCAAAAAAAAAGCAGGTGCTGCTTCCAAAACATAGAGGATAGGAAATGTGGCAACAAATAGAGGAGAGAGGAGATTTGACAAAAAAAAGCAGGTGCTGCTTCCTAGAAAAAGCAACATGACAATGTAAGAACATCATATGCTTAATATCTTCCGAACCTGATAAGCAGATCGGACAATCAAAAGTAGTAGACAGTAGTAGTAGGGAAGTAGTAGAAGTAGCAAAAAAAGCAACAGCTGCTTAGGAGAGGAGAGGAGTAGAGTGGAGTAGAGGAGAGTAGTAGTAGAAGAGGAGTACAGAGAAGACAGCAAGTACAGAGAAGATTAGTAGCCACCGGCCACAATAGTGTATTTTTAATTTTTACTAAAACTTGAGGATCATCATAATACTGACAAATGACAATGTAAGAAGAATAATATAAATGCAAGGATTATTTCTACAATGTAAGAAGAATAATACTGACAAATGACAAATGTAAGAATAACAGGTATCAATGTCAAAGTACTTAAAAGTACCAAAAAGGTGACTGCATACTGATTGTTTTATTATATTCACAAATATGATCCGTAAGAATAACAGGTATCAATGTCAAGCAGCGATGATCTGTAAGAATAACAGGTGACTGCAAAATGTAAAGGGCTATGTTATATATGGCGTGTAGTTCAAGTTATGATATGTAAGAATAACTTGCTAGTGTATTTTTGTGCGCTGTAAGGAAATTCTTTAGCTTCTTTAATGACTGGTTGGTTGGCTGCTTTCCTTTCCTTCTCTTCTTCAAAATAATGACAGCAACACATGGCATTGTTACTGCAGCTACACTAGCAAGTGAAACCAGAACAACTAAAATGTAGGCATGCTTCTTTCTTTGGGGTCTTGATGTCAAGCACAGTGGTACATGCTTATTGGACAAGTCGAAGCCAACAGAAAGTGTAGATATCGAAAACAGTTCCCGTGGAATGCCTCCGTACAAGCTATTGGAAGAAATATTGAGTGTTGTCAGTTGTTTGCAGCCCTCTAAACTAAGGTATGAGCCTTACTCAAAAAAAAAAAAAAAACTAAGGTATGAGCCCGGTCAAATTATTTTCCTCGAAAACAAGTTTAGTAAGCTGCTCTAACTTCCCAATTGATCTTGGGATTTCTCTAGAAAGTTGGTTTTTGGATATGGTCAGAATGGACAAGTTTTGGAGGTTCCCAAGCGTGTCTGGAATTTTCCCTAAAAGAAAATTATTATCTAACTCAATTACTGTGAGGTTCGTGAACTTTCCTATCTCTGATGGTATAGAACCTGTGAATTGGTTTTCTTTTAGAACCATGATCTCTAAGCTTTTTTGGGATATTGGACCTTCAAGCTGAGGTTGAGGTACCGAAGCTGAAGTTTGGCAATGGTGTGTTGATTGTGAGCAATGAAGCTGGACACCGCAACAACGGAGCAGTGGACAGCCCTAGCGCAGCGCAGTTTCAGCTTCAAAAGGCGCCTCAGCTTTAGAAACTTCAGCTTCAGAAATTGCCGGTTGTTTAGAAAACACCGCAGCTAGTGAACCAGCAGCCGATGCAGCCACAAGTACCTAGGCAAATTGACTTTAGCGCCGGGAGCAGTTCCAAGCCTGGTGTGTTGGTTACAAGGGCAGCAGCAGTCCTGGATGGGGAGAGTGCAGAGGTGGACGGCTTGTGCAAAGAGGACTTTAGATACTTTCTAAAGTAATTATTATACTTGTATCTAATATGTTTTAGTTGAATTATTATACTTGTATCTAATAAACTAGGGCGTTTTAGTCATAGTTCCGTTCGAGAAAGATTTGAAGGACTTTACAGTGGTCGAAAAAAATAAGGACCATCTATCCCCAGAAAGCAAACAGTGCAAAGATAACAGGTATCAATGTCAACGTACTTAAAAGTACCAAAAAGGTATAGAGTGACAAAATAGGCGGGACCAATACAAAAATAGATAGAGCTATATAAAATGACTGGATGTAATTATGTTATAATGTCTCCAAGTTGTATCTATATAAAAATGGCAGTGCAAAAAGAAGTCTTTAAATAAGTAGGACTCCTAATATGTTTGTATATGGTTGCAGACCTAGTATATTCAATTCATACAAACTTACACATACTGACATACCTATATATGGAGACTTCACAAGCCAAACCATATCACTAGTGACAGAACTGCATGGTCTATAGCTAGATTAATGCCATAAATGTCTTTATAAAGGGCTAAAAATATATAGTCCAAAATCTTTTTGAACAGAAAAAGATATGCTTAAAACTAAACTAAAACATTTGTATTTCATCTACAATTTATTTTTGCTAATGCTAGAGATACATGTATGGTCTGCTATAGCTAGATCGGCATCAATGCAAAAAAAATGAGTCATATTTTATCTATAATTCATTACTGATGCTATAGATAGACATACATGGTCTGCTATAGCCAGACTGATATCAAGGCATCTTCAAGTGCTAAAAAAAGACAGTGTAAAGAAAGTAGTTTTATATATTAGTAGGACTTCTTAGAAAAAGATTCACAAACCAATCTACTACATCATGTGCTATATTTTCCATCTGTGTCACTAATCCATTGTTGTAACGATCATGGAAGGAAGACACATCACTGCCCAATCAAGACAAGGCACTGGCTGGGCATTTCATCGAGCATATGCAAGGCGTCAGGTGATGGAACCTAGCTACCAGAGTTCGTAGAGCAACCAGAGATCGTACTTCATAGAGCAAGCAGAGTTCGTAGAGCAAGCAGAGATCAGACACTTACCGGTCCAGATGGAAGATGTGCACTGGCGTGCGGGAGCGGGACGCCGAGGGTCGACGCGCGGGGGCGGGCGCCGGGGGCCGGGCACGGGACGCCGGGGGTCGGCGCGCGGGGGCGGGCGTCGGGGTCCGAGCGCGGGTCGCCGGGGGTTGGGCGTGGGACGTCGAGCGTCGGGGGCTGGTGTGGGCGGGCGCGGGACCGGCGGCGGAAACCCTAGGCGCGGGCAGCCTGACGGCGTCGGAGGAAGAAGACAGCGCCCAGACGATGACTCCCGTGCGCTTCTTCTTATTTATACTCGGTACTATTTGTAGGGGCGGTTCCTGATCCAGCCGCCCCGACAAATACATTTTTAGGGGCGGTTCCTGATCCAGCCGCCCCTACAAATATTTTCTGTTTTTTTAAATTATGAATTCTATATTTTTATATCATAAAAACACAAAGTACTATAAAAAAATTGTGTATATGCACAAATATAATATTTTGTATTATTCTATATATGAAGAAATATATATATAAACAATTGTAGTCAAAACAATATAGAAAACAAAAAAACAAAAATTAAAAATTTGAATTTTAAAACTTCGACTACAATTTTATGACATTAAATGAAATAAAATGAAAATGTTGTAAACATAAAAGTTGTTCTCCCTCATACTAACTCCAAATATGATGGATTTTTCCCTAAATTTTTCTAAAATCATGCTCTCCTACTTTTATTTTGGTCATTTCTTCATTTCATAAAGTGTTAAGTGATTTCATAAAGTTTTAGTAGTAATAGAGTGGATGTTCAAATAGAGTCATCTGGATGTTGCAAAGGGTAGTCGAACACACATGCATAAAATGTAGTCTCACACACATATAAAAATATGTAGTCTTAAACACGTACATAAATATATAGTCTCACACGCATGCATAAATGAAGTCTTACAAACACACACTTACATAAACACTACACGTTCAACAACTAGCTAGCCCGCTGTAACGACTTTCCCCTTAACACCTTTTCGTTTCCATGGCATTATGTCTTTGGGGAGGTTCTTTTCCATAACATTGACCTTTTTAGGAAAGTCTGTGAATAGCGGCATCTCATCGTAGTTATTGTAAGCTTCAACATCGTCCACGCCATCAACTCCAATAATGTGTTGTTTTCCGGAGGCAACCACGTGCTTTGTCTTCTTCTTTGGGGAGAGGTTACTTTGTGGGTCAGACATATAGAAAACTTATGCGACACGTGAAGCGAGCACCCAAGGGTCATCTTGGTAGCCTAGATTCTCGAGGTCCAGGACTCTCAATCCGATCTCATTCAGTTGGTGTTGTTTGATCCAGCGGCATCGAAATAGGGCCACCGTTATATCCCTTCCATAGTCAAGTTCCCATATCTCTTTAATGATGCCAAAGTATTGGATCTTTCGCCCCAATCCATTGATAGCCTCTATTCGAACGCCGCTGTTTTGGTTCACATATTTACTATCCTTTGCGTGGGTATAATACGTATACCCATTGATGTCATAAGCATTCCAAGATGTTACTTGTCTCGATGGCCCCTCCGCTAACCTACTGATGGTAATAGAGTCTATGGTTTCTCTAGGCGGTATGTTTTGGTCCTTGAACCATGTAGTTAGTTGTTGCTTGTGTTGTTTCATGACCCAATCATCCGAATGGCTATTTCTCTCCGTCATAATGATAGCCAAGTGTTCATCAATGTACGGTTGCATCAGTTGTGTACTCTGCAAAACACTGTAATGCGCCCGACTCACCTCTTTGTAATCATGGTCGATGAACAATTTTCTACCACTGGTGCCCTTCCTAGCTAGCCTACCCTTGTGATGAGAATCAGGTTTACCAATCCCTTTCTGTACTTTTAGGTACTCTTGACAGCACTCGACGACTTCTTCAGTACTGTAACCCTCTATCATGAAGCCCTCTGGGTATGCTCGATTATGCACGTATCGACTTAGAACCGACATGAACCGCTCGTAGGACCACATTTCATGTAAGTAGTAAGGGCCCAGCGCCTGTATCTGATGAACCATGTGAATCATGAGATGTGGCATTATATCAAAAAAAGCAGGAGGTAAACACATCTCCAGTTGATTTTGTGTCTCCACCACAAATTCATGTAGGTCACTCAGCTCTTGCTTGACAATCGTCTTCTGTGAGATCTTCGAAAAGAAGTAGCACATCTGGTGATGGCCATTTTCAAGAACTACGGCTTTATAGCCCGATTGCAATAGGTAGAAACACTATCAACATCACATGGCAATCGTGAGCCTTGCGGCGTGTTATTGACAAGTCCTTCATCGACACTAGCTTCTTCACATTTCTTTGAAAACCCAGTCGGGACTTTGATCCCCCCTCGGTGAAAGTGCATATAGCTCTCTTCTCAAATGCGGTGTTAGGTTGAAGCACGCCATGGGCAGAGAGTGTATTTTCCATTAGCCTCGTGTGCGGGTGAAAGCTGTGGCATCACGTTTAGTCTATGCAAACATGTCTTTTCGTGCTTTTAGACCATCCTTTGACTTGCCTGTGTCCATCAAGGTAGCAATGAGACTCTCAAAGACATTCTTCTACACGTGCATAGCATCAATGGCATGGGGGGACCTCCAAGTCTGGCCAATAAGGCAGATACTGAAAGAAGATCGATTGTTTCTTGAAAGGTACTCCTTCGATAGGAGGTGTGCTTCTATCTCTGTTCATCCCATCTGGATTCTTCTTTCCATAGACGACGCGTATGCTTTTTACCATTCTGTACACGTGTTCTCCGTTATGACGTCTCTCCGGAGGGGGTTCAATCTCTGGGGCGTTGTCATAAAATCTAAAGAATAATTTGTTGTGGTACTTGTGACTTGTCTTTAAGAAGCGTCGGTTTCTTAGGTAAACTATCTTCTTGGATGCATCCAGGTACACCCATGTAGTACCATCCAAGCAAACCAAGCATCCCGTCTTCCCTTTGATCTGTCCAGACAAAGCAAACAACGAGGGGTAATCATTGGTAGCAACAAATATTATTGCTCTACATATGAAGTCCTCCTTTCGGAACGCATCGTACATCTGCTCCCCATGCCTCCATAGCCTCTCCATTTCTTGCATCAAAGGCTCGAGGAACATGTCTATATCAATGCCTGGTTGTTTAGGGCCAGAAATAAGAATAGTGAGGAGAAGGTACTTTCTCTTCTGACACAACCATGTTGGGATGTTGTACATGGTCAAGATGACTGGCCATGTGCTATGGTCGCTCATCCTCTCATTGAAGGGATTCATTCCATCGGTGCTCAAGCCAAACCGTACATTCCTTGGGTCATCGCTGAATTCTTTGTGCTTCTCATCAAACCTTTGCCACTGACTACAATCAGCCGGGTGTGCAATCTTATCATCATCCACCTTGCGCTCATCATCCCACCATGTCATGAGTGCGACTTCTTTAGGGTTTAGGAAGATACGTCTCAAGCGGTCGGTCACTGGCAGGTAGCACGTTACTAAGGTAGGAATTCTTCTCTGCTTTGCATCATTGCCTAATGGAGTGTCCTCTGGGGGCTGAGATTCTTGTACCACCTTTTTTGTACCCTTCTTATTCCTCTTTTTCCCAGTGAAGGCTTCGTCCCCACCGTAAAGGTCATTGTTCTTGTACCGGCTGGCCCCACACCGGGACATTTATCCAGTGACTTGAACATTTCGCCACAAAAAAGTATACAGTGGTTGGGGCATGCATGGATTTTTTCAACCCCCATTGTCAATGGACTTATGACCTTCTTCGCTTGGTATGTGTTGGTGGGAACTGAGTTTGGTTGTGGCAGCACCCATGACAGAAGATGCAATAGATCATTGAAACTACAATCTGACCAGCCGTACTTAGCCTTCAGGATGAGCAGCTCAAGCACAAAACGTAGCAATGTCCAATGTGTCGGACAACCCTTTTCAACACCATACACAGTCTCCTTCGATGCTTTTGTCACCCTTTCCAAATTTTCTAGACCTTTCGGGCTATTTAGTAAAATCTCTGGTCCAAGGGCTCGAATCATGTCCTCCAAATCATCTTCATCCCCGACACGTGCTCCACCATCATTATTGGCACCACCTTCGTCGTTACCATCCCAACCACCAGCATCACCACCTTGTTCATTGCCAAACTCGAAATCCATTCGTGCATCAAGCTCTGCTGAATATTGGGACAGGGATTCTATGGTTTCGTCGTCGTATTCCTCCTCATCCTCGTCGTTAACAATAACCGTTTCACCATGATGAATCCACACTGTGTAGTCCTCAACAAATCCTCGCATAATCAAATGTGATCTGATGATAGTCACATCTGTCCATGCCATACGGTTCTTGCAATCTTTACAGGGGCAAATAATTGTATCCTTATTCTCTTTCAATGTCGTTGCATGCTTCTTTGCGGCTTCAATAAATTTATCCACCTCTTCACGGAAACCTGCCTTGAACCTTAACGAACCATACATCCAAGAGTTCCTGTACTCTATCTTTTACAACAACAACAAAACAAACATTAAAGGACTACTTATTCAGATATATATAAAAATGAAACAAATTAATAATTACTTGAGAATAATTGTATATACTTTAGATATATATGAATATAAATCTAATATAATTACATGAAGCATACAAACACACCATGGTAAAGGAAAATTAATTAATGGCCCATTTATCCATAAATAATTAAAATACATATTTATTGATTACAATAAATAATTTGAAAGACAACAATTAGCAACAATTATACTTTACCCAATATCTTTCATACAAACCCTAGTCCAATTTCATCAAACATAAATTTACAAAAATGAAATTAATAAAAAAACCAAACCCTAGATCTAGATCCACATGCACATAAAACATCCATAAAACTAACTAATTGTTCACTAAAATCAAGAAACATGGACCAAATAAGGGTATGATCTTGTTCCCCTCCCTAATTTACCCTAGTACATTTAAAACTTGGGTCTAATTTGCTTCATAAATAGCTCAAGCACCATAGAAGAGAGAGAAAAATAAAACTCTAATTACTCACTAACCAACCATTAAAACTTCAAAAAAAAGTATGGAATAGCATTTTCTTACCTTCTACAACCTCTCCACCAAAAGATTTAAGACCAAAACCTTTCCCCCTTAGTAGAGCAATTTTTGGGAGGTGCCCAAGACCTCCCCACCTTTCTTTCATGGGTTGGAGTGAGTGACCCGAGGAGGAAGAAGGTGCTGCATCTGTTTTATATGGGGGGCATTTGTAGGGGCGACTGGTGATTGAGCCACCCTACAAATCGTAGCTATAAATACGGGGCCATTTGTAGGGGCGACTCAATCACCAGCCGCCCTTACAAATAGCATTTCTAGGGGCGGCTGGTGATTGAGCCGCCCCTACAAATCAGACCCCATTTGTAGGGGCGGCTCCTAACACCAGCCGCCCCTACAAAAAAAATCAAACCGTTGCTAAAAATCATTTTTTACGTAGTGACAGGGGGCTGCTGGCCAGCTCTAGAATGCGTCTACTAGGGCCGCTGTTGGTGCGCCTACCAGCTCACGGCAATGGCAGACGGCCTCCCCAGCCGGCTGGTGGACGAAGCTATGGTCAGGCACTAGTGGTGCAAGGAAGGGGTGGCAACGGCCTCACGACATGACGGCGGATGGCAGCTAGGCTAGCGACTGGTGACCATGGCGGCCACCTTCTTCGGCGTTGATCCAATGACTTGGTGCTGCAGCTCCTGCCCGAAGCTGGTGGAGCTCAGATCCAACCCCTCCGGTCTTGATCCGGTTCTTCGCCGGCTGTTCACATGTTGTCACGGGTGGATCCACGCATGTGCGTCGAGTGCGGGCGCGATGCATCTGACTTGAGTGCTGCGGGCTACGGCGGTCTGCGAGCATGACGACGAACGGCTGCGGCGGACCGCAGAGCGTGTCCTTGGCCTCGTAGTTAGGGCTGTGTGTGGTTGTGGCGGCACTAGGGCGCAAGAGTGGGGCCACCATCGCGGGCGAGTTCAGGAATGGCCCTACGAGGTGTGGTGGCAGCTGGCACCCTTCCGTCTAGGCACAGATGGCTGCTAGTGTGTGCCTCCCACCGTCGCGGGCGAGTCCGACTGTGGCTCCATGCGGTGTGGCGATGACCAGCTGAAAGCTCTAGTTTGGTTTTGGTAAATTGATGAAACCCTAAGTGCTAACCTAGTTCATCAAGTGATCATGAGATAGGTAGCACACTTCAAGTAGAGAAGCAAATGAAGATCATAACATGACAATGGTGATAGCATGGAGATGATCAAGGGCTTAAACTTGAAGAGAAGAAAGAGAAAACAAAAGCTCAAGGCAAAGGTATAACTTGTAGGAGCTATTTTATTTTGGTGATCAAGACACTTAGAGAGTGTGATCACATTTAGGTTTGATAGCCCGTACTATTAAGAGGGGTGAAACTCGTATCGGAATGCGGTTATCAAAGTGCCACTAGATGCTCTAACTCATTGCATATGCATTTAGGATCTAGTGGAGTGCTAACACCCTTGAAAATATTTGTGAAAATATGCTAACACATGTGCACAAGGTGTTTGTAGGGTTGAGATGGGTTTGGGTCCTCTCTCCCTCCCGCCGAAGCTTATGAGGCGGATTCAACGCTTCGGGAAAATGAAATGTCTATTCTCTATTGCTTGAATGCAAAATTCTTGGTGGTTGGCACACTTGAGCAAGGGTGAAGAAGTAAGAGTTGAAATGGAGTTGATCGAAATGATGTTTGGCGTCGGTCCGATGACCGGACGCTGAATCGTAAGCTGACGGACGATGTTGCTGCTGCGTCCGGTCATGGCCCGACTTCGCGGATCTGATGGCTAGGGGTTGAGCACCGGACGCTGGCTGCGTCCGGTCAAGGTGGACCGGACGCGTCCGGTCGAAAAATCATGCCTCGGGGAGCTTACTGGAAACGACCGGACGCTGGGGCTTCAGCGTCCGGTCAGTTCGAAGGAGCAGCGTCCGGTCGTTTCCAGTAAGCTCCCCGAGGCATGCTTGGATGCAATTTTAAGTAGGCTAGCGCAACACTCGCTTCGCCTCATAATTGTCTAACCATTTGGTTAAGTGTTGTTGTAGAATTTTATTAGGCTATTCACCCCCCCTCTAGCCATTAGGACCTTTCACCAGCACCCACCCTCCGTCCTGGCACGCACACTTGGCAGCGCGCGATGTGGCGGTGACTGACACCCTCCTTCATCCAAGCACGGATGCCTATCGGTGCGCACCTTCCACCATCGCCGGCGAGTCCAACATTGGCTCCGCGCTATGTGGTGGAGCTCGGCGCCCCCTCCGTCTAGGCGTAGACGCTTGCCGATGTCCGCCTCCCACCATCGTGGGCGAGTCAGGGAATGGCTCCGTGAGGTGTGGTGGTGACCGACACCCTCCTTCGTCCAGGCGTGGACGCTTGCCAGTGCGTGCCTCTCCTATCGTCGTGGGTGAGTCTAGGAACGGCTCCGCGAGGTGTGGTGGCGGCCGACACCCTCCTCCTCTATTTAGTCACGGGCAGGTAGCGCCTCCCACCATCGTAGGCGAGTTAGACAACAGCTCCGTGCGGTGTGACGATGACCGGCACCCCCCGTCCAGGCGCGAAAGCTCACCGATGCGTGCCTTCCTCCATCATGGGTGGGTTAATGGGAGCACCAGCAAAGGTTCTGGGCAAAAGCTCAGCTCAAATCAGTCTGGGCGCTAGCGACGAGGATATTGTTCTTGAAGGCGTCACTGAAGAACCTCTTGCTGTTGCTTCTCCATGGTTGGCCCATTCAACCTCTCAGCACAAGGCTTGGGCAAAAGCCTTAACCAAGCTCCTGCGATGCCACCTATTGCGGCTTGGCTGACGATGGTTATGTTGTGGCGTCATCCACCTCCTTGGAGGCATCATCGAAGAGTTCCTATGCCTTGGTGTTGTAGTTTTTTCATTTTCTCTTTTTATTTGTGTATTTGTGGATATGCCACAATCTAGCCCTTGTGCGGGGCAGTTGTATTGGTTTTAGTCCGGTTTTCTATAGTTAACCGGATGATATGTTTTTTTGCCTTGTTCTCTAAAAACGAGTCTGTCAATGATGAATTAATACTATCCAGGCGGGTAATCTCTCCCTCCATAGTTTGCTTTGAAAAAAAAGACAATTCCTTTTGACATTTTTTCTTCGAAGATCTTTACTATATTAGTTTTGTCGTTAAAATTTACTTAAGCGCTATTATTGAATTTGGGGCCTCTTTTTTTTACTCGCCCTGGGCCTTGGAAGAAAATGAGCCCTGTCCCGCATCCGGAGTCCTTGACTATTGGGGTGTTTGGGACTGCTCCACAAAATATAGTAAGTTGAGGAATATAATTTTGTTTTTAAAAAAAAGCTAAGGTGTTCCACAGAATGCGTTAAATTCACCAAGGTCATCTTACCTCTCTACTAATATGCCTATATGGTGTCTTAATTTTAGGGACAAGAGAGTATTTTGTACTATTTCTAGTAATTGTGAAAAGAAATTATTGTGCCTTACTGTACATTTTAAGATCTTCTAGCGTTAAAGTTTTATTGTTCAATAGTAAATTGGATTGTTATAGTAGTGAAATCTTATATTATTCTATGATTTTTTGTTTGGTTCCTGTAGTAAAACTTTATTATTTTGTGTACTACTCCGTAGCATTTAGAGTGCAAGATTAAATTCAAGTTGGAAGGTGAGGTCATAGTGACAGACCAGTCGGCCGACTATAATGGACTGAAGGCATATCCATCACCGCAGGCTCCTCCAGGCTCACGGCGGTTGGGAGCAATATTCCCGAAGTGGGTTGGGCCTTGGGATTCCAGGCAGCCTCAAGAAGTGGGGTCTCTAGCCCACATTCTCTCTTTTTCGAGAGCCACGTCCATGTTTTAATTTTTTTTGTTACCTGCTGCAATATCAATCCTTAATTAATATTTACGGAAACCTTTTGGACAGTTTTTTGAAACCCTAATGCTCCAACATGGGCGTCCGTTCCGCATCGGTTAGTCCAGCGCGGCTAGCTAGGCTGCGGACCAGTCCATAGGTCTGCTCCCCTCATCGGCATACACAGTTTCTCCAAAGAACAAAAGAAAAGAAAAGAGAGCGACATCTTGTCTTCTCCGTTCGCATCGGCTCCACCAAACCGCCCGCCCTTCGATTGCGAACGCACGAACTCTGCTAGCGCCTGCATCTGCACGAGCGCCGCCACCATTTGCATACGCACAAGCGAGCGTCGAGTGCCGCCGCTAGCCGTGTATGCACGAGCTCCATCAGCCGTGCTGTGCCTCTCGCCCGTGGTGAGGGAGACCGCTGCCGCCTCCACCATAGAGGCCGGACGCCTGGTCGGTGGCCAGGAAGACCTCTCCCTCTGCCTGCCCAGCTCGCTGTGCCCGGGTGTGGAGCTCGCCCGCGTGCATCTCATGGCATCCCGGGCACATCTCACGTCCGCCTAACTAGTTGGCCATGGCCGGGCGGAACTCTCCCGCGTGCAGCCCACTATGGTCGGGATAGAACTCCACACGCCGGCGAGGATCCATTCTCTTAAGCAGCAAGGAGATGTTGCGCTGAAACTACATGTTGCAAGCGCCTATTTTTATGTGTTTTAAATGTTTCAGAGGTATGTTGTAAGTGTTTTATATCGATGTTGCAAAAGAAGATCGGGATGCTGCATATATTGCAATGGTGTTTTCAAGTATATGTCCCAAATGTTTCATCTTTTTCAGACATATGTTGCAAGTGTTTCACCTAGATGTTGCAAAAGTAGATCCGGATGTTGCATATACATGCATGTTGCAAGCGTATGTTTCAAGTATTTCAAGTGTTTCATACGTATGGTACGAGTGTTTTATCTGGATGTTGCATATGTTTTGTAATGATTACAAACATGTTTTCCTAGTGTTTCAGACGTATGTTGCAAGGGTTTCAATTGTTTCGTAAGTTACAAGTGTTTCATCTAGATGTTGCAAAAGTAAATCTTGGTATTGCACGTGTTGCAGTGGGACCCATCTGTAGCACCTACCTGCTAGAGCTGCTAGGCCCGCCTGCATGCGCGTGGGTGTGGTGGGGGCGCCACGGTGCAGGCACGGGCCACGGTGCGGTGCGGGACACGGAGTGACGTGGGCCCCCACGTGAAGCATGCGCAGTAGGCGCGGGCGTCCGGACGCTAGACGTTCCCCTTTTGATACCACAGGTTACTTGCTTACTGGTCAATCTGACGTGGCATATCCTGAGAGTTCGAAGTGAGCAATTTCTTGTTTAAACAGAGCAATTCTTTGCATCCGGTCTTATAGGAAAGAAACAGGGGTTAAACCAGGAGTCCAGGACAGGCGGTTTCCTAGGTGCATGAAACTTCAATAGACTATTGTATTGAATCAAAAGTCTACTGTAAAGATAATATATACGAAACAGTCTGCTGCATTTTTTTCTAAGAAAAATTGAAGTAGTCTACTGCTTATTCAAGGTCATTCAGATTTGACAAAGGAGGGAGGCACGTCATGTAGCAACGATCAGGAGGCAGGGGCAATGCATTCTTCAGCAGCAGATGACTTCCAAGGTCCCCAACTATAAAAACATCCAATTATCTTGTCGATTGCACGCTCATCCTCCTTGACAATTCTGCAAATGATGTCAACCTGAACTGTACCAGCATTTTAATCCCCTCACCCATGTCAACTCGGCATCGATCGTCAGACAGCAGAGATTAGCACCAGCTGTCAGCTATCCCGAGAAGGCCAGATCGTCAGCTTGAGTTTTCAATTCCAGAGTCAACCGCGCCAACCATGCCGATTCGCGGCCCCCAACAAAACTAGAAAGGCTGAACAATTCCTGGTTCTTATATCGTTGTGAATCTCAAGTTGTGGATTGTATTCACCTGCGTGGGCCACGCGCGATCTTTTTAACTGAACCCGGCCGCTTTCATCCTTGGTAGCATTGTTTTTTCTAATCATCAAGTCAGAAGCTAGGGTCGTTTGGACTTTCAGTTCTTGGCTGGATGTTTCTTTCGGAGCATATACTATTTAAGCATATCAGAGAGTCAGAGCATGCATGCACCGTTGTTCCTCTGGTGGAGGCTCCATTCATAGGTTATAATGCCAGTTTTCTAATAAGTTGTTCCAACAAAAAAAGGGGGAAAGAATATAAAAATTTGTACCTTGATGATTGCTGCATAGACAATATATATTTGCAGTGCTACAGTGTAAAAAAAATGAACCTTAGGTCTATTTACTTTGGATTTTGGTGTTTGATGACCAACACAACCAAATTGGACAAATGAATTTGCAAGTAATTGTTTTGTAGTTCAATAGGATGCAAGACGTGACTTGAACGAAAGCGACATGATATCCCATGGTCAACACCATAAGCAAGACCCTAGAAGTACAAGAGAAGACCCAAAATATCAAGCAAAGTCCAAGCACGAAGATAGGAACCAAGCCGGACGCAAAATCGCAAAGAAACGACCTTCACAGAGGTGATCGAACGCGGTCCTTATAGCGACCGGACGCGTTCGATCAAGATGCTCGGCAACAGCAGGCGTCAGCAGCAGCGACCGAACGCTGAGGATTCAAGTGACCGGACACGACGACGACACTGTTCACTGTCGCAACAATAGCTCAGCACTGACCGGACGCTGGAGGGTGATTGGCCGGACGCAGGAACTGCAGCGTCCGATCGAGTCCAGAGAGGTTTCAGAGCAGCGCCAGCGCGACCGGACGTGTCCGATCGATAGTGACCGGACTCAGCGCCGAGTCCGATCAACGCGTTAGCTTCAACGGTCGGGACGACCGGATGCGTCCGGTTAGGACGACAGCAGCGTCCGGTCAGTAACAGAAAGCTAGGTTTCGCCCCAACGACTACTTTCTCGGTGGGGCTTATAAATAGACCCCCCAACTGGCCATTTAAGATGTGGAGAGTTGAGGAAACAAACCAAAGATGTTGATACACCATTTTAGTGATTTCCACTTGCATAGTGCTTAGTGATACATTTGGTGATTAGCGTAGGTGTTTTACGAAGTGCTTAGGTTGATTAGACCACCGGTTATGCGCTTGCTCTAGATTTAGGCCTAGTGTTTAGTAAGGTTTGCATACCTCTTATCACTCGGTGCTTGCACGCACCATTATTGTACATCGAAGGGGCTTGTAGTCTTGCGAGATCACACCAACCGCCTTTGTGGAGTGGCCGCCACCGTGTACCGGAGGGAATAAGGCCTGCGGCGTTTCGGTCAGAAGCTTGATAGTGAAGACGGCGGGGTGCATCCGGGAGAGGCTTGCCAGGAGACACATCGGAGACCCACTTGTGCGTGGGGAAGGCCCGAGGCTATCCACAGAATTATCCGACCGGGAGCTTGGCCCTTGCGAGGGATTCCTTGCGAGGTGCTCCAACGAGGACTAGGGGTGTGCTTATCGATACCTCAGTAAAAATACCGGAGTCGTCGAAGGGAGTTTGCATATCTCTACCTTACTTTTTAGCTTCCGCATTTACATTGTAATCTTGGTGTGTGCTTTACTTTCCTAGCTTAGTGATAGGCTAGTTGATAGGTTTGGAATCTAGGTTGCATAACTCCTTTTTCCGGTAGAGATAGCAACACACTAGCAAAACTGTAGTTGCACATTTAGATTATTTATCCTTTTGTATAGGTTTTACTAAGGTTAGAACAAGAGGCCATAGTTTAGAGTTAGAGTTTTAAGTTGCCTAATTCACTCCCTATTAGGCGTCATGGTCCCTTACATACAGGATTACAATTAGCCTACTGTCAAATCATGGAAGAGAAGTTGGAGAACATTACAGAACTCTAGTATGGTATATAGCATGTTCAGAACTTCGGGGTTGACCTTCTGGTAAGTTGTAAGTACGTAGGACAACAAATCAAGCATGCCACTTCTTCCATAGAGTTGAAACGGAAATACTAAACAGTGTGCCTCACTCCCTAACTTAGGGCCACTTTACAACACAGGTTCTGGAAACAAACGAATAGGAAAAATAAATATCTCCAATCCCATACATTCAAAATACAGAAAACTGCAATACTAAAAGTTTGAATACAGCATAGAAAACACATGAATCCGATCAGAAAGTTGCACAAAGGAAAAATTCCACAAGGTTCAATCTTAGCAGAATTCGTCTAAAATTTCTATGGTGCTAGCGCCCGGACGCCCGCGCCTGCCCTCCGTCTCCCCCCGCGCACCTGCATCATGCGCCGCTCGACCCGCCCGACTGCACGTGGGGAGTCCCTGCTCGCGACCCCTCCACTTCTCACTCGCATGCACGCGGCCAGCAAACTGCAGTAGGTGGCTACGCCAGCATCCAGAAGAGGGGGAAAGGGCGGCGGATGCCCAGCTGGCACCGGGAGGAGGAGGAAGAGTCACTGAGGCGAAGGTGAGGCAGCAGAAAAGCAAAGACAGAGATTGCAATACCTAATCTACATTTGAAACATCCGGATAACACTACATACGTCTGAAGGTAGATGAAACACATGAAACATGCATCTGAAACACTAGCTGCAACACGAGATCTAGTTTTGAAACATCCACTTGAAACACTTGCAACATACGTACGAAACAACGGAAACACTCAAAACATGCGTACGAAACACTTGCAAAAAAACATCTGAAAACACTTCATATATGTGAAAACATATGCAACATCCAGTTGCAACATACGTCTGGAAAGAGATGAAATGGTTTGAACAAATGCTTACAACATGCCTCTGAAACACTTGCAACATATGCAACATTCCTCGATCTACTTTTACAACATACATATGAAACTATATATTGCAACATGCCTGAAACAATTGAAACATACATTTGCAACATAGGGGGGGAGAGGCTTGGGCCGGTCGATTCTGGCAGACGGGGTGGGAGCCGGCGGTGAGTGGCTGCGCGCAAGCACCACCCAACACCAGCACCAGCGGTGCGCGCGAGCACCACCACCACCGGCGCTAATGGCACCAAGCTTAGCTTGGTGGCGACGGTGGGGGATGAGGGGCGGGGAGCGCCATGGTAACCGGGGTGGGGGAGGGCGCCGCACCGTGGTGGGGAAGAACCACCGGTGACTCCCTGCAACACCGCTGCGCCACCTCCATGGATCTCGCCGGGGTGGGGGAGTGGGTCATCGGATCCGTAGGCGTTGGGCGCTCCCGGTGGGTGAGGATGCCGTGGTGGGGGGAGGGGCACCGCGGGGGTCAGGGAAGGAGCTACTAGGGTGGGGGAGGAGGATGCCGGGGTGGGGGAGCCTACACACTGGGATGGGTGAGGGCACCGCCGCCGGCCAGGGAGGCCGCCAAATCGTCATGGGTAGGGCACGAGCGCGGAAGGGATAAGGATGGGTTGGAGTGGCGTGTGCGGGAGTGAGCGGTGGGAGGCATCCGTCCGTCCAAACATCTTAATTGTATCATTATCGATAAACCATTCCATAGGAATCTCATATGATAACATTTGTCTAGCGTAAAATGTGTTGATCAATCTATACTATGATTGGTTATTGCTATTTGGACATGGATAACCTGCAGGGGCCACTACTACATTAAAGATCTTCAGAGGTGACCAAAATAGATTTCTAGAGGCAGGGGGCCACTACTGCATTAATGGTTTTCAGAGATAGCCAAAACAGATTTCTAGAGGCGGACACTGTTAAAACGTCATTGTTAATTAGTATTTCCAAAGGTAGTTATAATGCTCGTCTCTAGAAATAGATTAAAAAACAAAAAAAGCTACGAACCCACTGGCGAGCCCGTTTCCTAGCGAACCAGCGAGCCTGCTCCCAGACCGTCATCTTTCCTGAGCTTGCTCCCATGCCAGCCGCTGCCACCGAGCCCCATCGTCACGTTGCACATGAAGTTCTCTGGTCTCACCAGATCTGAGAGGATGAGAGATAGGTCAGAGAGGGAGACAGCGGGATCTCATCGGAACCGTGAGCGCCACTGCTAGGAAGGCGAGCAGCCACTCGAGCTCTTCCACTAGGGGCCGAGCGAGGTCTGCCGCTGGCCGCACTAGCTCCACTGCCAACCGTGCGAGCTCCACCGGCGGCCGCGAGAGCGCCGAGAGAGGCCACGCGGGCTCCACCACAGGGTCAATCGTGAAGGTTCAGAGAGAGGGTCGCGAAGAGAAAGAGGGAGGGGAGTTGAGGATGAAGAGCCACAGTGGAGGTTTGATATTAATTCTAGGGTTTCTAAGATGACCTAGTTGGGCTCATGGGCTTGCTGCAATTTAGAGGGACACAGTCATGTATCAAAGTGTCTCCATAAATGAATAGACCGCGTCTGAAGTTGAGAGTCCATTTTTGGAGACACTATCAAGTTTTGCCCGCCTCCGTAAATAAAACTGCTAGTATTCCAAAATCATATTTGTTGTAGTGGGCGAAGCAAGTAACCAATTCTCCCTGGTGCACACTCAAGAAGTATACATAATTTTGTTAGAATAGTTGGTAAATATGTAGCTTTTTAAAGGTAAAAATACTTTTTACACAAGTCAAAATGAATCTTGCGTCGCCCCTGATAACATGTGTGATCAATGCGTATTATGATGAATTATAAGCTCTTGATGGATCACTTATGTTGGCTCCATGTTAAATTATTGTGTATTGTGATTTTTTAGAAGATCTATTAAACTTAATTGTAGTAGTGGACCTATACAAAGCTATAATTGCATTATCTGGTCAGTGCAATTGATTGATTCCTTTTGGTTTGTTCATCAAGATGGATAATTCCTCTTGATGTGGTTTGCTAACAGGACAACCTGATAGCGGCGGGCTTGCCTTGACTGGTCAAATGCGAGGCTGTATGACCAGCTCTAAGGAAATGATCCTTGACGTGAAGTCGAGTCGCTCCTGTTGGCAAGTTCCTAATAGTTTGTCGTCAGGAATGTATGTAATTTCTAACGGTTTTCAGGCCTTTTCTATCGGTTTTTAGCCAACAAGATTATTTCGTGCTCTAGTAACCTGGAACAAAGCATTCCATAGGAATTTATGATTTGTAGGAACCCCGTCCTTCGTTCCAAAGGGTTTCATAGGAAATTTTCCTATAGTTCCAATCCTCTAAAATTTCCTCACCTGTCCTGTGTTTTGATCAAATCAAGCCTTAGTGGTGTACATATAGCAGTTGTGTCATGTAGTTGTAAACAAAGGTTCCTTACATTCAGGTTGAAGAAATCATGACCTACTTAGAAAAAATGGACACTCAATCGAATGAAAAGCATTAAATCTATTGAGTTGCTTGCACCAACCAATTTATCCTAGAAGCTTAAATTGATGGAGAAGGGTAGACAATTCACTTACACTTATTAACACTCCCCCTTAGGCCTCGAACGTGTAATAAGTGTGAAAAACTGAGTTATGGAACCTTGAGGTTTTGCCACACTATTCATGGAACCTTGAAGTTTTGCCACACTATTCATATACGTTTGAAAAATTCTTCACTCGTTTTTCAGTGAAAAGATAACATACTTGCCAAGATGTTTGCAGCCATCTACTAATACTAGTTGCAATATTAATGGGCACTTCATAGCCAAGCCTGGTAGCTACTCTCTATGTACCATACACAACAGCTACTCTATATAATAAGCTAAAGGAGGACGCGACGTTCTCCCCTGATCTATTGTTTTGTTCGAAGTAGCAATCAGGACGAGCAATCAGGACGCCGACTGCCACACTGCACACATTCACACGGCATTAGATCAGGGAGCAAGCATTGCACAATTTGTGTTACCGACCTTTTGACATGGCCCCAAGAGATAGATGTCGTTGTCTTTGAGTTACCGAGTAGCTGAAAGGGACAGTCGTCTAGGAAGGATAGACAACAAGAAATATGATGTGGATTATGGCTGAGCTTCTACACTGCTTAATTAGCAGACAAGGCACACGGTTGCTTTCATCTGTAGCATGTACGACATATGTAACGTGCGTCATGATGACAATTGAGTTTACTTGAGCTCGTTGCACACAAAATCAGGAGGAAGTTTGCATGAGAACCAATGACACTACTACAAAAAGGATTTTTAGGGGCGGCTCCAGAGGCTCTGTAGGGGCGGTTTGTCCAGCCGCCCCTACGCAAGGGTCTCTACAAATCATGTATTTGTAAGGGTGGTTCCCAGGCCGCCCCTACAAATCGATTTCTAGGGGCGGCTGTTGTTTTCAGCCGCCCCTACAAATTTATTTGTAGGGGCAGTTGATACTGTAGCCGCCCCTACAAATCGATTTATAGGGGCTGTCTGGGAACACCAGCCGCCCTTACAAATCGATTTGTAGGGGCGGCTACAGTACCAACCGCCCCTACAAATCATTTTTCTGCCAAAAAAATTAAATTTACAATTCTTCAATGCGACAACATGCGTTTCTGGTTTGGAATAAAATGATGGTTCAGAGTATGCAGCTGATGGACTAACTACTAAGAACTAGAATCACCAGAATAAGTTGACTAAGTGTTAAAGAACTGATAAGCTCCTTAGAACTGCCAACAATAATGTATACACAGATGAAGTTGAACATACATGAAAAAAGAATCAAAGAATGTTAAAGTAATGTGGCATGCACTGCAAAATAAAGGTGTAGGCATGTAGGATTCAGATGAGTAGATCCACAACATACATGCGGCACTAGACGGCATGCCAATCATTCACAACAAACATGCAATTTTGTCCATAAATATATCCTCCCATCCGTACTAGTTGACCTTGCTTACGTGATCATCTCGCGAGCATTTCTTCACCGGACGGCAACCGTACTTGGCCAAGGAAGAGCTCCGATTCTACGAGGAAGGGAACACGGTCTTCCACGACCGTTGCCGCTCTCCCTCAGAGAATCAAAGCTCCTCCTTGACGTCCATTACCGCTTCGGTAGAGAATATGCTAGCCGAGATGAACACGGTCCGCAAGTTCAACTAGTACGGATTTTCTAACAATTTTAACTAAAAAGAGGTATCCGGATCACAACCAAAAAGAATGTTAAAGGCCTTGTTGTTCCAAATACACCTTCGAATGTCGGCCAGAATGGAAAGGTATCGGCTCCCGCAAAATGAGCTATCAGCTCCTTCAAGGCTTAGCATTTATCTTGAACCATACCTTGTTGTTTGCTCTCGCAAGGAGCTATCAGCTCCTTCGAACCTGATCCAATTGCCTTTGCATTGCATTGCCGTAAGGTTCGAGATGGGTCCGTGTAGTATCTGCAGCAGATATATGGTGAACCATGAGAAATAAAGTCCGGTGGCCTTGTGTAAATTGATTATGACAAAAAGATCTCGCCTCACAACATAGAGAGATAAGGATGCCATGATTGCAAAATGAGCAACATATACTGAGAGGGGCCTGCTATAAGTGCCTGGTCTCCACTATATTCCACTAACTAAAATATATGCCTTAGCCAACATGTATACCGAATAACTTAGTTCAATGCATGATGTAGATAACCATTGGAACAATCTTGGTCACAAGTTCCATGCCTTCTGTTTTTCCTTATTTTTGTGAATTTTACTTTAATTTCTGTCAAGGACACATAATGACCTAAGTAGAACAAAACCACCTAGTAGACAACCATAGTTCATGTGAGTCAAACAAATGGTAAGCCCACACTCTGCAAGAAAAAGACATCCACTAAAAAGGCGTTTACCATGACGATCTAAAAAGATCCAACAAAAAGCAAATGTGATGCATGATATGATGATAGTAAAATGATTTTACTGAAGAAAGCGTAAGTAAAGCAACCCACATTACCATGACAGCCTAAAGTCTAAAAAAAAAGGCAACAAAAAGCAATTTCAATGCGTTATAGCACAATAATTTAGCATAAGAAAAGAAGTCAATCTCCCGGTTTAAGAAAAACATGGATTCGAAGACGCAATTAAAGAAAATCCGATTCAGTTGAGCTAAATGGATCAGCACTTACAAGCTAGGTCCATTCTCATCATGTCCAGCAATTAGGAGGGAGACTCCAAATGGCCGTGACTACACAAACAAATAAGTACATCAGAACGCCCACTACACGATACATGAAGTGATTACAACTTAGCACACCCCTCGACGAGCTATTGGGATGGAAATATAAAAGTAGATGTGTGTTGCAGAAAGCGTGGGTGTATAAATGTCTTGTGAAAACTGAAAACTAGTAGTGGGTTGGCCCTATCAAAATGGTTGGCAAATGGGGAAAGTTTTCGGTTTGTAACTCTAATGAACCTCAACAAAAACAATTCATAGGTCCATCTTCACCATTAGGCCCTGATAAGATAATATTTACACATGAAAGAGCCAATGCGAGCAAGATAGGTATATAACAAATACTCATCATTTCATAAAAGGTCATTAGTGTTTGTTATATCTTTTCATATTCATTATGGGAGTAATAGGGCTGACCAGTTATAAGAACACCTAAATGTTGTCTTTGGATTCAATTTCCTCCAGTTAGAAGACATTTGAAAACAAAGATATTGGTGTAAATCCATCTTATATTTTGAAGTTGAAGGAATGAAATATAGTCTGCAGATAATTAATCTTGCTTCTTG
The DNA here is from genome assembly GCA_904845875.1 of Miscanthus lutarioriparius. Taxonomy (NCBI): domain Eukaryota; kingdom Viridiplantae; phylum Streptophyta; class Magnoliopsida; order Poales; family Poaceae; genus Miscanthus; species Miscanthus lutarioriparius. The sequence continues at coordinate 99,603,512 of CAJGYO010000010.1, read as the reverse complement.
CGTTCTGGAGGCTATAGGAACATAAATGAGGCTAACCATTGACTCTTCATCACCTTTCGCCAAAGCGCAGAGCCAAGTCACAGATAGCTTGTGTAGAAGATTCTACGGTCATTGGCTCCCCATATGAGAACCTATGATTACGATTGTAAACATGTCAAGTCGATTAAATGAGAAAGCTCCCAAACATGTAAATAAATATGTATATGTATATAACCCGAGAAAAGTACCGAGTCTCAACACGAGCATGCTCCACTAGCGTTCTAGCATCAGCAATAAGTCCACTCATGGCACGACCTATGTGCTCATCAATTTCCATGATTTTCTCCACACCTTTGCTTGGTTCCTATAACATCAAAAGGCAAAGGAAAACTGAATTCATTAACAATTTAAACATGAAACAACCTATAGCATGAAAAACCAGAGGCTAACTGGAGCTGCCATTTCCTCCGATAAAAACCATTCTCACATTATCATAGCACAAAATTGCATAAAGTTGAGCTCAAACTCTACGATTGCATCATTTGTAGGTTAAAATATTGCTAAAAAAATGCAGAGAATGAGGGGCCGCACAACTTTGTGAAAGAGGAGCTAACCTAAAGACCATAAACCTTGTATAAGAAATCACAATAATTCAATCATAAACGTTTGGTTAGCAAGCAATGTTCCATTGTTCGAAATTTAACATCCCAATCTTTGCCACCATACAATCAAGCCCTAGTACCAGCTAGGGGAATGAAAAAGTAACTCAAGTAAGTACCAGAGTGGAGAGGTCACACGTTTCTCAACAAAGCAAGGACAATACCATCCTTTGTCTTTAACCCAATCGCAGTGGATCCCAACCGCAAGAGCAAAGGAACAACAACATGAGCATCACTTTGTCACACAAAACCCACATAAATCTCACAAGTAAAGGCACGGCAAATTGCACAAAATTCAAAGACTGCGTGTGTACTTGAGTGCAAGTGCTTGTCCTTGAGCTACTTTTTTCGGTTAGTAATGCAATGACAATCCGATGCTATTGAGGAAAATAGAGTATGCCATCACATGTCAAGTTTGGCCCGACACAATAATAAACCGACTAGACACGTAACCACAAACCTTCCACAATCCCAAACCTCAACTAGTAAGATCGAGTGAGCCATACTCCCGACTTCATCCTATAACACCCTCAACTCGAGAAATCCCAAACCAAATCAGAATCCTAAAACCCCCAATTGCGCCCTTTTCGATTTGCGCCACGCAAAAACAGCTAACCCCACAAATCTAGACTCGTCGTCACAAAAGTCCCCACCAGCCCGCACAGGCACCCAGCATCTCGGCGTCGCCACTGTGTTCAAATTCGATCCGATATAGCACGTCGCCCTTCCGATAGAACGCTACGAAGGGAGGCAGCAACGAGAGAGGGGATCTCACCTTGATGGCCTCAATGGCATACTCGACCTGGAACAGCCGCCCCTTCGGCGAGAAGGTGTTCACCCCGCGGTCGTACTCCGTCCTACAAAGACCCCCAAACACAAAATGCAAACGCGTCATCAACTCAGCACACGACGCGCCGCCGCCGGCAGACTGAATCCAAAGGGTTTCAAGGACAGAGGGATCTGAAACCGGCCAGTCACCTCGTGAGAAACATCCTCTCGGTTGGCGACTCCGGTGACGGCGGATGCTGGATCGAGCGGGACCTCTGAAAGCTCTAGTTTGGTTTTGGTGAATTGATGAAACCCTAAGTGCTAACCTAGTTTATCAAGTGATCATGAGATAGGTAGCACACTCCAAGTGGTGAAGCAAATGAAGATCATAGCATGATAAAGATGATGGCATGGTGATGATCAAGTGCTTCGACTTGGAAAGAAGAAAGAGAAAAACAAAAAGCTCAAGGCAAAGGTATAATTTGTAAGAGCTATTTTGTTTAAGTGATCGAGACACTTAGAGAGTGTGATCACATTTAGGATTGATAGTCGTACTATTAAGAGGGGTGAAACTCGTATCGAAATGCAGTTATCAAAGTGCCACTAGATGCTCTAACTCATTGCATATGCATTTAGGATCTAGTGGAGTGCTAACACCCTTGAAAATATTTGTGAAAATATGCTAACACATGTGCACAAGGTGTTTGTAGGGTTGAGATGGGTTTGGGTCCCTCTCTCCCTCCCGCCGAGCTTGCGAGGCGGGATTCGCTTTCGGGAAAATGAAATGTCTATTCTCTATTGCGCCGAATGCAAAATTCTTGGTGGTTGGCACACTTGAGCAAGGGTGAAGAAGTAAGAGTTGAAATGGAGTTGATCGAAATGATGCTGGCGTCGGTCCAGTGACCGGACGCTGAATCCAGAAGCACCGGACGATGACTGCCTGCGTCCGGTCACGCTGACTCGGCGGTACAGTGGCTAGGGGTTGAGCACCGGACGCTGGCTGCGTCCGGTCAAGGTGGACCGGACGCGTCCGGTCGAAAAATCATGCCTCGGGGAGCTTACTGGAAACGACCGGACGCTGGGGCTTCAGCGTCCGGTCAGTTCGAAGGAGCAGCGTCCGGTCGAGGCTGATGACCGTTGAGTCTGGACACGTGGCTGACATCGAGCGACCGGACGCTGAGAGCCAGCGTCCGGTCAGTCTGACCGGAGCGTCCGGTCAGAACGCGTTTTGCCCAGTGAAGGGGTATAACGGCTCTATTTGATGGGGGCTCTATTTATAGCCCCATGGCCGGCTCAAGGGATAACTCTTGCACATTTTCATTGACATAGCAACCTTGTGAGCCTAGCCAAAGTTCTCCCACTCATTTCCATCATAGATTAAACATCTTTGTGAGATTGGGAGAGAATCCAAGTGCATTGCTTGAGTGATTGCATCTAGAGGCACTTGGTGATTGTGTTTCGCTGCGGATTTCGCTTGTTACTCTTGGTGGTTGCCGCCACCTAGACGGCTTGGAGCAGCAAGGATCGTTGAGTGGAGGAGGTGATTGTCTCCGACTCCGATCGTGGTGATTGTGAGGGGTTCTTGACCTTTCCCCGGCGGAGCGCCAAAAGGTACTCTAGTAAATTGCTTGTGGCTTGTGTGATCCTCATCTTGTGTTGGTTGTGCGGCACCCTATTGAGGGTTTGGCGAGTGATGCCAATCAGCGCGTGAACCTCCAAGTGAGTGAATCGCCACAACGAGGACTAGCTTGCCGGCAAGCAAGTGAACCTCGGTAAAAATCATTGTGTTCATCATTTGATTCCGAGGTGATTGGTCTACATTGGTATTCATTATTGTGATTGATTGGTTCCTACCACTACACGGCGGTATAACCCTCTTGATCACTCTCTTTACTTTACCGCAAACTAGTTGACAAGCTCTTTAGTGTAGCTAGTTGTGAGAGCTTGCATGCTTGGTTGGTGTGGCTCTTTAGTTAGCTTTTGAGAGCACACTAACATAGGGTAGTGTCATTGCTCTTGTGTGAATTGACACTATCTAAACTAGAATTGTGGTAGGTGGCTTGCATTTTTAAGTAGGCTAGCGCAACACTCGCTTCGCCTCATAATTGTCTAACCATTTGGTTAAGTGTTGTTGTAGAATTTTATTAGGCTATTCACCCCCCCTCTAGCCATTAGGACCTTTCAACCTCGGAGCCTCTCTTCTGCTCGCCAAGGAAGTTGAAGCGAAGAACACAGGCGACGACGGTGTGGGCAGGCCGCGGTCCGTCATGTATATGGGGTAGGGTTCCAGGTGTGGGTGGCTCACCTTGAGGGCGCCCAGATCTACCGGAAATGTAAGGAGCCGAGGAGGCCATGCCCGGACGCCCTCTGCGCAGCTCAGGCCGCCAATCCCATGGATCTAGCCGCTAGGACCTTAGATCCGGTCGCCACCGCGCGGATCGAGCCGCCACCGCGCTTGCAGGACCGTAGTCCGGTCGTCACCGCGCGGAGGGGAGGCGAGCCCGGACCAGCCACCACTGGATCCGGCCGACGAGCATGCGGATCTGGTCGTCGTGAGACCTCGCTCGTCGCTGGCGAGCGGCCAATGGCCTGGCGAAGCCCCTCGGCACCTGGCGTAGCGCGGGGGCGGCGAGAGAGTGTGAGAGCGCACGGGGCTAGCAGACGTCTGGGGGTGGGGCGGGGTACCTCAGATAAACGGCCGCAGTTCGCACAGTAGGGGCGGTTCGTGATTGAGCCGCCCCTACAAATAGAAATACTAGGGGCGGTCGGTGATTAAGCCGCCTCTATAAATCCGACCCATTTGTAGAGGTGGCTCATATCACCAGCCGCCCCTGCTGTTCCATTTGTAGGGGCGGCTAGTCTCGTGGCTCTCAAACACACCACTGTAGGGGCGGCTTCATCACCAGCCGCCCCTACAAAAATTTTGTCCCGTTGCTAAAAATCGTTTTTCACGTAGTGTGAGAAATCAATTTTTTTGTGTTATTCTTAGAGCTTTAGCTGTTTAAAAAATCAGAATTGATTGCGTAGAATGGTGAATAATAGAATACAAGAATACTATACCACATTTAAAAAAATAAAAGAAAACAAATTAATTAAGTCACATAAATATTTAAAACGGTGATGTCATTAGCGAGTTGAACATATCCCCGAGTAAACTTAAATAACAGAGTTGAACTGTGAATGGTTTTTTTTCTATTGTATCCTGAGAGAAAATAAAACCGGGAGATGATGACACAAGAATGCAACTGAAAGAAAATCAAAGCAAGAACGACAAGGATGAACAGCCAAATGGAGGATCTGTGAGCACTGATGAGCATTATTGGCAGGGCCCACGTTACTATCAGGGGCACGACATGCTTGCGAGTTATGTGCATGGTTGGAGAATCTGCGTAGCGAAAGTTATTGAAATTAAAAAATTATCAAAGTCAACATGAAATCAGTACTAATTAAGTACTGCCTCCCAGATCCCAGCCGGACAGAAACCATTAGACGTGGCCGGATGGCTGAATTTGGAATGGTTTAGAGTTGATAAATTCGTACGAAATCTGAGGGTTCAGAACCCAAAATATATATTTATGTAGAAATGAAAATGCCAGGTTTGGTACTGTGGTGGGCTTGACTAGAGGCCCCTTGGGTTACATTATTTTACAGAAAACAATTCATGAATAACCAGTGGAAAAGATCATGCTGCCATGGCGGCAACAAATTTTGTTTTCCAAATTGCCAGGGCACAGGAATTTCAGTTCTAGCTACCAAATGGTAGGGGCGCATAGAACTAATTAACTAAACAAATCGGCATACTGTCAAACACAATTTATTAACCAAAGCAAGTCAACTCAATTGCTGAAGTCGGCAATGCATGGGTTGAAGGATTCAAACTTCAAGCACTATTGATCACTATCACTCGCACGTTATAGCGTACAATGGACAATCTACTCATCGATAAGGGCCTTTAATTTGCTAGGCGTAATGGCATATAATATTATAAATGATAATTTATACACAAATAGTAGACCCTTACTTGCTAATTGTACTTTGGTCAGCCCCAAATTTCTGTTTCAAGACATACTAATTTGATCTAACCGTCGATATCTTCCTTCAATAATAATTCTTTTGCGGACTGATTCTTTCCATTGTAATCATTGAAACTTCAGCATGGTTTTTTGGGAATTAAATGAGAAGATTTTGACTTGCCAGGCCCAATTGTGATGTTTTTTAATCATAGTACAAAGGCAGAAGCTCACATATATGTGCGCTCGCCCTTAGTCGGCATATTTTGAAATTAATGAAGTCATCAAAGAATCACTTTATATAAAGTGATTTTGTGTAAAGTGACTTTGAAATTAATGTTGTCGACTAGCATGTCACCTAACACAAAAAAAATAGTGCCATTGATGGGTAGAAAGTGATTATCTATGAAAACCTCTTTATATAAAGTGATTTTGTGTGTGGAATGAATCAAAGATGAGGTAATCTTTTCAGCTCCAGTCTTCTAGTTTAATTTAGAGAATCATTAACATAGAATCAATTCTTAGTAAAAAAAACTGTTTGGCAGATCTCTTGGATTCACCCTAGAAACTGCTCTACGAGCTCTGCTAAACTGACTCTTAGTCCGTTACACACTTTGATCACCAAACTAATAAGACATCAAACTGAAAAACTTGATATATTATAGCTGAGAAAACATTACCAGTTTGTAAAATGGAGGAACCCATCATACAAATATATGAACCCTGGGTTCAGTCATCTTTAGACGGCTCTAGCAAACGTGATTGAGCTAATTGACCATGAGCAGTGCAGGTGTCAATGTGTCAGCTATCTAGGCTCCAGGTCCAGGATAACTGGTAAGTTAACGCGAAAACAGATGGATGCGTACAACTGCATGCCGACAAGAAGGCCAAGGAATAATCAAGCCTGCGTTGAAATGTGTGATAAGACGCGTAGATGGTGGATATACGAGGTAAAAAGTACATTTTGTATAGACATCTAACACCTGACCTTACATTATTAGCTAGGTATAAATTAAATTTTTACTGGAGTTACAACTGTACTAGTGTATATACGAAGGGCTGAGTCCTCGATCAACAAGATATATATAACCAATTTATTTATAAATTATTACTAGTAGTATACATGAAGTTGGATCAAAGGTTAGCTGCACATCTGAAGTTGTTGGAAGGCTTAACAATTACTAATAAATGAACCGACGATGTTGCCACCGGGAAAAAGACATTCGAGATTATCGGGTGTCACATATAAACAACCCCAGTTATTTTTTATTTGGAAAAAGTCTACTTAACCCTCCACCTTTCATACATGGTCTACTTCACCCCCCAACTATGAAATCGTCTGTTTTACCCCCTGAACTTTCCAAAACCGACTATTTCACCCCCTGGGAGGTTTTTGACAGTGGTTTGCTACAGTAACATCGGGTTTCCTACAGTAACGGTGGGTTTGCTACCGTGCCGGTGGGTTTGAATTTTCTTTTTTTTTAATTTTCGGTGAATTTTTGAAAAATCATAGTAAATCATAAAAAAATCATAAAATGAAAAATCTAATTTTATTGGACTCCACATGAGTAGATCTACACAGTGAATATATAATACGGTATGTTTTAGTACAAATTTTTTTGTAGCTTTAGATTAATTGGAAAATCTAATTTTTTCTGTAATTAATTAGAATTTATCTATAACTAAGTTATACATAGTCCAATGAGGATGAAATTTTTACTATAGTTCAAGCATACAATAATTAGCGTACCATAAAAATTTCACCACAATTGGACCATAAAAGCTGCAGCTATAAATTATTCTAATTAATTACAGACAAAATTAGATTTTCCAATTAATCTAAGGCTACAGTAAAAAATTTGTACTAAAGCATACCGTATTATATATTCACAATGTAGATCTACTCATGTGGAGTCCAACAAAATTAGAATTTTTATTTTATGAATTTTCAAAAATTCACCGAAAATAAATAAAAAAAGGAAATTCAAACTAACCACTACTGTAGAAGCACACGTTACTGTAGCAACCCGCTGTTACTGTAGCAAAACCGCTATCAAAAAACCACCCAGAGGGTAAAATAGACGGTTTTGGAAAGTTCATGGGGTAAAACAGACGGTTTCATAGTTTGGGGGGTGAAGTATACCATGTATGAAAGGTGGGAGGTTAAGTAGATTTTTTCCTTTTTTATTTCATTAACAATAAGAGGGTGTTTGGTTCTTTAGTCGCTCCTAAAATTCATGTCACATCGAATATTTAGATATTAATAAAAAGCATTAAATATAGATTAATTACAAAACCAATTATATAGATAGAGGCTAATTTGCGAGATGTTATTTTAAGCCTAATTAATCTGTCATTAGCACATGTTTACCGTAGCACCACGTTGTCAAATCATAGACTAATTAGGCTTAAAAAGATTCGTCTCGCAAATTAGTCGCAAGTTGTGTAATTAGTTTCGTAATCAGTCTATATTTAATACTCCATGCATGTGTCTAAATATTCGATGTGACAGAAATTTTAGGAGCATATGTAGAAACCAAACATGGCCTAAATATAATGGACATTATTGCAAGTGTGTCGATGTGATGATGTGTCATGAGCTACACATCAGGCGGCAGGCATAGATAACACGACACGCACGGTAAAGTTGACGTGAAAACACAGGACAGGATCGCCACCCGTTGCCTGCAGGATGCGTGCAACTGCCAAAAGACAGTGATCCCAGCACACACGGCCAAGGAATGACGGAGCATGTAGCCATGTATGAGAGGCGCCGTGTCTGCGCCTAGCTAGGCATGCAACTGCAAGGTAGGAGGACTTGGAAGCCAAACCTGTCTGCTAGCTGCATGCCTGCATCCATAGATCATCGGCTGCAACAAGCTAAGGTCAACTCCCTCGCCCTCCCATAGTCCCATGGCTCGGCTCCATGAGGCCGGCTGGCCATAAGGTGGCGATAAAATATAACTATACTGGCTAGCTAGGTTAGATAAATTATTCTGTGGTGGTTGCACGCGATCGTGGTAGCTCGTAGCTGCCGTTACATGGGGCATGCAAGACGTGCCGCCCCCTGAAACAGAGAACCACACCGTTGATTGGGTGACCAAGCCCGGCCTGCCGACGGTTTCTATATGCAACTAACCAAATAACAACTATAACCAAATAATACATGTATTACAAGTACATTAAGGCGCCGTTTGTATGTACTATGTACCACCTCTTAATAATAGGAATAATCACTAGATGAAAAATAAATTAACAGAGATAGATATGGGCAAAACATATTTTCGAAGGCGCTTGCAGCGTCCGTCTCTAAACAATAGTCGTTGCGGGCATAATGCCTGTCTCTGTAAAATAGAGAAAACCACAAAAACAAAGCTTGTTGTCAAGTCCAATGTCATCGTGCGTGACTGCCTGCTACCGAATCCGCTCCTGAGCTCGGCGTCACAGGCTAGGGTGAGGGAGCCGAGTATTATTGCGGGGAGAGCGAGGAGCCACGCATGGGCGGATCGGAGAGGAGTTGGAGCATTACAGGAGGGGGGTAGGTCACTTCGGCTCCTTAACCCACTTCTACCTTAGCTTTTGAACCCACCGCCATGGCGTTGTCCCATGCCTGAAGCCTCAACGGTGTCTTCACACGGCAGACACCCCCAGACGACTAGCTACAGTTGGATCTAGATCTGCCGGCTTGGGGAAAGTAGAAGAGCGGGAGCGATCGAACTGGGGCAAAGGAGAGAGGGAGAAGAGGAGGGAGGGAGTGGAGGCTAGGGCTAAGCATCTCTCTTGTAGGAGAGAGGTACAACCGAATAATCTCGTGTGGTACTTAAAAGCTAGGATTTGCTTAGTTGGCCAGTTGTAGGCCTTAGCCTTATTGACATAGGTAAATCTTTTAAGAGGTACATCTCTAAAAATATACTCTACTTTTAGATGCAGTCCTCTTATTAATCAGTTGATAGAGGCAGCTAGGGGACTGTGTCCTAAAGTAAATTGACCATCTCTGAAATTGACTAGGTACTTTTGAAGACATAGAAACTTTTAGTCACACCTCTCCAAATAAAATTTGTTGTCTTCTAAAATGGTTTCATAGTAGTGAATAGCCCTATAAAATTTCTCTGCTTCAAATAGCCGGGTAGCTTAACATATGGGTCTTTAGACCAGATCCATGTGATGAATCGGTTAGTTCATATCGTCGTATACAAATCTTATACTATAGCTACAAAGCTGGGAAAATGGACTAGCTGCGAGAAATAAACCAAAAAGTTAGTTTGCACGAGCTAACCGTCCTCCAACTTCGAGCTGCTAGCCCTCCCTATCGACTATAATTGACTAGCTGCGAGAAATAAACCAACAAGTTAGTTTGCACGAGCTAACCGTCCTCCAACTTCGAGCTGCTAGCCCTCCCTATCGTTGAAGTTGAAGCTACCGGGCGTATATCTGCAGTGTAGCAGCACACGCTGAATGTTCTCTTCCTTCCCCCCTGCATTGACCCTATAAACATTCTTTATTCCCCAATAACGCGAAATCGCCATTGACAGAAATTAAAAAAACGCATCACAAGAACCGAAGTAGACACCGGCCAGAACGATGCCTTGGTTCCCTTGCAAACCATTTCAAACTCCCAAATCACTCCCCTGATTGATTGCATTGGTGGAGGTGGAGCTTTGCCAATAAACAATCATTTGACACCTAACTTGTTCTGCTATTGTTGGGACACTAGAACACGGATTCGCGGAGGCTAAGGCTAACATTGCTCAACAACCTCGGGTCATCTTTGGATGTTTTGTAGGAGCACCCGGTGGAGAGCCTTTGCTCGAAGGCCAAGACGGCACGGAGACCTGGGAGGCGAAGGCGGAGGTCTACGCGGGGGACCCAGAAGGCGATCCCGCAGAGCCTTCGCCGGGCACGGCGAGGCCTCAGCCTGCAACCGATGGAACGAGCGAAGGCCTGCCCATGAGCCCGCATAGGAGCGGCGGGAAGTCAAAGGTGGAGGCTCCAAAGCGAAGGACGGAGACACCTGCGCCCTGAGCAAAGGACTAGGTTGTGCGGAAGACGGCAAAGACAGTACGGCCCAAAATCTGGAAAATGGGCCCTTGGGCCTGAAATCAGGGCCAGAGGAACACAGGCGGTGTAGGAGGACAAAGTCAGAGAGCACCCCGAGGGTTAGAACTAGTGTAGGAATATCTTGGGAATATGCCTGGGTAGTTAGAGGGCAAGATTGTAATGTACGAAATTGGCAAGTGGAACCCTATAAAAAGGGGAAGGTGTCCTGTGTAAAGGAGGGGTTTTTATGGTGAGAACATTTATGGAACCCTAACTAAGCTTGGGCCCACTTTCCTCTTCTCATACCTTCGCCCGGGGCACCTGGCTGGGTGAAGGCCATCTATGTGTTACTTGCTGGAAACCCCAGTTTTCTAACAGTGGCGCCCACCGCGTGTTGGCCAAGCAAAACTCACAATGGCGAGGAAGAGAGCAGGCTCCGCAACGACACCAAGGGACCCCTCACCAAGGGGAAGACCAAGGCGCAGGCCCGTAGCATCTACGCCACTGTTGTAGAAGACCAAGCCACAGAAGAGCCGATCGTCGAAGACCAGACCCAACTCGAGAGCAAGAGCTTCAACAGTTGCAGGCTCAGCTTCAAACCATGCAGCAAGAAAGAGACAGGGTCGCAGCGGCCTTTGCTGCAAGTCAGCGAGCGATCCAAGCATCAGCTCAGGCAGTAGAAATCAGGCAACAGCTAGCTGTCCTACAGGCAGAGATACAAAGTATGCAACCTTCGCAGCCTAGCTTCAACACATCTAATCAGCTTCACTCAGTGAACCAATGCCAACCCAACCCCCCACCACGCACTATAGCTCAACCAGCCTTCGGCACACCTTACACTTCGCCACAAGTGCACAGAACCACCGACCCCAAGTCGCCCCTATCCGAAGGCATCCAAAACTCACCTTGGCTCACCGCTTATAAACCCATCACTCTCCCAAAATTCAATGGGAGGTCAGATCCATGACAGTTCATCATAAGCTTTGAGGTGGTCGTGGCCTCTGCTGGTGGAAATGACACGGTCCTTACCAAGTCTTTTGTCATTGTAGCCGAAGGCGACACACTAGCCTGGTACTCAATACTGAAGCCAAGCTCCGTGTACTCATGGGAGAACCTCCGTGACAAAATCCTAGCAAATTTCAAAGGATTCACAAGCGAATCTTTAACTTTGATGGATATGTTCCAATGCAAGCAAAACCAAGGAGAAGGACTGAAAGACTACTTCTAGAAGTTTGTACAAATGAAGGCGAAGGCACCAAATGTCCCAGAAGACATCGCAATTGAGGCAGCAATCAAGGGCCTTCGCATAGGGCCCTTCGCAGCCCACCTAGCAAGAGAAAAACCAAGGACCATCGAAGACCTCTATAGCGAATTTGAGAAGTACTACAGATCTAACAATGACCTCCGTAGAAGAATAGAAGAACAAAACCAGAACAAATAGTTCCAATGCAGAGGTAGAAACATCCAGAAAAGTAACAGAAGTCAAGGCCAGTCTGAGATGCAACAAGGACAAAGTCAGCAGGTCTTCAACGTAGAGCAGCAAGCAAGGGCAGCAACCAGCGAAGACATGCTCAAGTAACCTGCACCAGAAGCAAGCTGAAGGCAGAACAAACGGTCAAGGCAGAAATTGGAGCAGGAACCAAAACCAAAAATAGCGAAAACAATATTGCTTCTTTCACGGAGAAAACAAAGGGCACATCACTAGGGATTGCCCAGACGCCAAAGAGACTCAAGAAATGATCAAAACCAGAACAAATCCACAGCCTCCACCGTAGCAACCCGCATGGGAAGTAAGCCATAACTTCGCTGCACCCCACCATCAGCAGTATTGCCCAGTAAGCATAAACTCCACTCAAATCCACCCATCCACCCTGGCTGCCGCATATTACAAAAACTTTCTACCTGCATGGCGACCAGGGACCCAACAGCAAGGGCAAAATACTAGCCACTAGTATAGAAACGACTTTTGATCTACTTCGAAATTTGGCTTTAGTCCCGGTATTTTTCACGCCCGGGACTAGAGAAACCTTTAGTCCCGGTTGGTAGCTCCAACTGGGACTAAAGGTCCCTGCCCAATGGCTACTGCGGTAGGCTTTTGCTGCAGGAGACCTTTAGTCCGGGTTGGAGCTACCAATCGGGACTAAATGTTAACTTTTACTCTCGGTTGGTCCCTCCAACCGGGAGTAAAAGTCTACACCCGGCTAGAGGCTCTGTCCGGGACTAGAAAGGGACCTTTAGTCCCGGTTGCTGTCTCCAACCGGGACTAAAGGTCCCCTCCTATATACCCTTTCTTCCTCCCCGAGCCCGAGCCACTTCGAGCTCAGTGTTCTTGCTTCATCGCCGGCCTCTCTTCTTCCTCACCGCCGGTAATCACAAGATTTCTTCGATTCCTCCATCGATTCTTCGGTTCTAAAGGTTACCAACTTTATACTCTCATGTTTCATCAGTAGCATATCTTATTTTGTGGACTAGATATATGTGGTTTTTTATGGTGGATTTTTTTTTATTTGTAAGCCATTTAAGCTCAAAATCACTTTAAAGTTTGCATATTTGGATGAAGGAAGGTTAAAGTAGTTATTCAAAACTAGTATTCAGCTTTCATTTCTATAGCACACTTCATGGTTTAGAGATATAGAGAATTTTAGAGTTTTTTTAATTTTATTTGTTTATAAAATGAGAAATTTATATTATATTAAAAATAAGTATAGAGAGTAGATGGCAACTGCTTCCGGGTCCTCGGCCTCTCATCGGGTTCCAAAGCGACTGAGGTTGGACCTCCCTCTCATTGCATGCGGCAAGTGTGAGGAGAAGATTGTGATGGAGTACCGGGTGAGGAAGGAGTGTCCCAACTAGGGCCGTATCTTCTATAAGTGTCCGGATCACAATGTGAGTTATTTTGTCGCATTTGATGATTATGGTTAATTTATACTTATTTTCATGATGATTGTGATTAAAGTTCTAATTTTTTGTTTTAATTTCAGTGGGATGGCACTGGATGATCAGGCTGGTACTGGGAGGAAGAGTATGTTGAACACGTGCAAAACTCTCTTGCACAGGCGGCTACGGTGGCTGATGAGGCAGTGATCCTGCGGAAGAAGCCCATAGATGTTGAACAAACGCATGATCAGTCTGTTTTAGTTGGGATTGGTTGCGAAATCCTTATGCTGCTGAAGTGCATTTTAGTTTTAGTTTTTTTAGTGATAGTTGGGATTGTCTACATTGTAGCGAGACTTTTATAAATTAATACCTTGTGTGGTGGCATGCATGTCGTATAATTAACTAATTATGTTCTAGGTTTTAATATGGTATGTATGTCATGTGATGCAGATGAGCTGGCATTGGATGTACAATGCTGATCGCCGCTCCCAAGAGTTCATTGAGGGCGTGCATTCTTTCTTACGTGTGGCCGAGGCAAACAAACGCAATGGTTTCATGTGCTGCCCATGTGCCATATGTAAGAATTTGAAGGAATATGCTAGCTCAAGGAGTCTTCATTCACACTTGTTGAAGTCGGGTTTCATGCCAAACTATATTTGTTGGACGAAGCACGGAGAAACCGGGGTTGTAATGGAAGAAGGTGAAGAAGAACAATGGGACGATGATGACATTATTGTTGAATATGGTGCATTCAATGATACTGCAATGGGGGAAGCTCAAGAAGAGGTGGGGGCAAAAGATGAGCGCGCTGATGATCTTGGTTAGGCCATTCGTGACACACAAAGAGAATGCGAAAGTGAAAAGGAGAAGATCAAGTTCGAGCGCATGCTAGAGGATCACAAGAAATTGCTATACCCAACTTATGATGCGGGGCAGAAAAAGTTGGGTACCACATTGGAATTGCTGCAATGGAAGGCAAAGAATGGTGTATTTGACAAGGGATTTGGGGAGTTACTAAAAATCCAAAAGAAGATGCTTCCGAAGGATAACGAATTGCCCGCCACTACGTACGAAGCAAAACAGGTAGTCTGCCCTTTGGGATTAGAAATCCAGAAGATACATGCATGTCCTAATGATTGCATCCTCTACCGTGGCGAGGAGTATGAGAAGTTAGATGCATGTCCAGTATATCATGCATCGCGGTATAAGATCAGGTGAGATGACCCTGGTGATGTTGAGGGCGAACGTCCCACGAAGAAAATCCCTGCCAAGATTATGTGGTATGCTCCTATAATACCACGCTTGAAATGTATGTTCAGAAACAAAGACCATGCAAAGTTGTTGCGATGGCACAAAGAAGACCGTAAGGTAGACAATATGTTTAGACACCCTGCTAATGGGTCCCAGTGGAGAGCAATCGATAGAGAATTCTCGGAGTTTGCAAATGACGCAAGAAACTTAAGGTTTGCTTTAAGTACGGATGGTATGAATCCTTTCGGGGAGCAGAGCAGTAGTCATAGCACTTGGCCTGTTACTTTATGTATCTACAACCTTCCTCCCTGGTTATGCATGAAGCGTAAGTTTATTATGATGCCAGTGCTCATCCAAGGCCCAAGGCAACCTGGCAACGACATCGATGTGTATTTGTGGCCACTAGTTGAAGAACTTCTACTTTTGTGGAACAGACAAGGTGTACGTGTGTGGGATGAGCACAAATAGGAGCACTTTGACCTGTGAGCATTGTTGTTCGTAACAATCAATGATTGGCCTGCTCTAAGTAATCTTTCAGGACAATCAAACAAGGGATATAATGCATGCACGCACTGTTTCGATGACATTAAAGGTATATTCTTGAAAAAATGTCGAAAGGTCGTGTACCTTGGCCATCGTCGATTTCTTCCTACAAATCACCCCCCTAAGAAAGAAAGGCAAGCATTTTAAAGGTAAGGCAGACCACCAGACCAAGCCGGGCAACCAAACTGGTGAGGATGTACTCAATATGGTTAAGGATGTGAAAGTAGTATGTGGAAAGGCACATGGCAGCGAACCTATTCCGAACGACGCTGACGGTCACGCACCCATGTGGAAAAAGAAGTCCATATTTTGGGAGCTACCCTATTGGCAAGTCCTAGAGGTCCGTAGCGCGATTGACGTGATGCACCCTGACGAAGAATCTTTGTGTGAACCTGCTAGGCTTCATGGGTGTGTATGGGAAGCCTAAGGACACACTTGAAGCACAACAGAGACTGCGGTGTTTGAAAGAATGAGACAACTTTGCATCCGAGAAAGCAGGATGATGGATGCCATTACTTAAGTCCCTCTTGGCTACACTCTTAGCAAAGAAGAGAAGAAAAGCATGTTTGAATGCGTAGCAAGCATTAAGGTACCATCTGGATTCTTCTCGAATATAAAGGGTATAATAAATGTGCCAGAGAAGAAATTCCTAAACTTAAAGTACCATGACTGCCACGTGCTCATGACTTAATCGCTTCAGTTGCATTAAGAGAATTCTACCTCCAAATGTACGTCTAGCCACCGTGAAGCTATGTGCATTCTTCAATGCAATTTCTCAGAAGGCAATCGATCCAATGGATCTAGGTAAACTATAGAATGATGTGGTTCAATGTCTTGTCAGCTTTGAGTTGGTGTTCCCTCCTTCCTTCTTTAATATCATGACACACCTCCTAGTTCACCTGGTCAAGGAGATTAGTATTCTCGGTCATGTGTTCCTGCACAACATGTTCCCCCTTGAGAGGTTCATGGGAGTCCTAAAGAAATATGTTCACAATCGTGCTTGGCCAGAAGGAAGCATCGCCAAGGGCTATAGAACACAGGAGGTCATTGAGTTTTGTGTTGACTTTATTCCCGACCTTGACCCGATTGGTGTTCCTGAATCACAACACGAGGGGAGACTAAGTGGAAAGGGGACACTAGGGAAGAAACCATATATTGGTACGTAGGACAATTATTTTAATAAAGCACACTACACAGTTCTGCAAAACTCCTCCTTGGTGGATCCGTATATCGAGACACATAAAGAGTTGCTCCGATCCGAGTTTCTAGGGAAGTCTGAAGCTTGGATTACGCGTCAGCACATGGAAACTTTCAGTGACTGGTTGCGAAAAGAATGTCAAGGTGATGAGAGAATTGATGAGCAACTGTATTTGTTGGCTAGGCAGCCATCGTGGCATATCCTCACATACAAAGGGTACGAGATAAATGAGAATACATTTTACACAGTAGCCCAAGATAAAAGGAGCACCCACCAAAACAGTGGTGTCCGCATAGATGCCACCGACCCTAATGGAAATAAGCAAACATATTATGCCCGCATAGAGGAGATATGGGAACTAAACTATGCACCTACTTTTAAGGTACCTTTGTTCAAGTGCCAATGGGTAAAGGCGACTGGAGGTGGGGTAGTAGTCGACAACCAGTAGTATGGAATGACAACCGTGGACCTTAACAATATTGGGTACAAAGACGAATCGTTCGTCCTTGCCAAGGATGTGAATCAGGTGTTCTATGTCAAGGACATGTCTACAAAACCGAAGAGAGGGAAAAACAACAACTACCCAATCAATGAGCCAAAGCGCCACATAGTTCTTTCAGGGAAAAGAAACATCGTCGGAATTGAAGACAAGTCAGACATATCAGAAGATTATGAAAAGGATGACTGAATTCCACCCTTCACAGTGAACAAAGACCCAAGCATCCAGCTAAATGATGAGGGCACTCCATGGTTACGGTGCGATTATAACCAAGGGATATACGTTAAGAAGAAGTTCACTACCGTGCCCGCTTGATATATATAGTGATGTTTAATAGTGTGTATTAGAGGTATTATGTAATAATTGTGAATTCAGAGATTTTATTAGGTGTTTCCTTTTTTTCTATGTTCAGATTAAATTTGTGTTTGATGGTGGGATTTCCATGTCACTTTTGGACAATGAGTGATAAAAAAAATGAAAAGATTTACGTTAAAATGATGTGAAAACAAATTTCCAATCGAAAACAAAAGTTTTAATGATTTAAATTAAACACTATATTTTTGCATTAACGAAATAGTAATTATTAATGACATTATGTTTCAATATTTATAAGAAAAAACAAAAAACTTTTGGTCACACAAATTTCCTGTGTGCAATAAAGCAAAAGTAAATCCATATTCTTTTAAAACAATTTTAAGCCTTGTATTTAATTTACTGTGCAATTAACAAGACTTTAATATTTTATAGAAAGAAATATATAAAAAACAAATGGAGCTTGAAACGGGCGGGAAGTGAAATTGCAGCCCAACTTTAGTCCCGGGTAGATCTACCACCCGGGACTAAAGGTGGGCTACATTTTTTGCGGCCCACCAAAATACACCTTTAGTCCCGGCTCGTAATACCAGCCAGCACTAAAGGTAACCTTTACTTCCTTTGGTATTACGGTAGGGACTAAAGGTCTTTTTTCGTCTCCGGACATTTACAGGAGCCGGGACTAAAGGTCCCTCCCCTATATAAGGCGGTCGTTTCTTCCTCCTCACTCTTGGTCTTCGTCGCCCATCGCCACTGCCGACGCCGCCGCCCTCGTCGTCGTCGCCCGTGGCCACCTCATCGTCCTTGACCTCGCCGCCACCGGACCCGGCGCCGATCTTCTCCTTCCCGACCTCTGACGCGCTCTTCGACTGTGCGTGGTACGAGTCCCATGACTCCCTCTGCGCCGCCGCCTCCGGGGATGGCTCCGTGCGCCTCTTCGACGCCATGCGGCTCCCGCCGCCGCAGAACCCCGTGCGCCTCCTCCGCAAGCACGCGCGGGAGGTGCATGGCCTCAACTAGAACCCCAACGCTGGCCGCCCCGCGCGCCACCAACGCCGCCGGCCCCAACGTACTGTGTATTGATATATATAAATTTGTTATATATATATATTAGAGAGTTATAAATTTGTATTGTTATATATATAAATTTGTTATATATATATATATTAGAGAGTTATAAATTTGTATTTTTATATATATAAATTTGTTATACATATATATTAGAGAGTTATAAATTTATATTGTTATATATATAAATTTGTTATACATACATATTAGAAAGTTATAAATTTGTATTGTTATATATATCTATATATTTTTTGTTATACATATTAGAGAGTTTTAAATTTATATTGTTATATATATAAATTTGTTATATATATCACTTGCCAATAAATATTTCTAGAAAATAAGAAATCAAAGTTATGCTTTGGAGACTTGAATTTCGAGTGTAGTTATTTAATTAATTTTAAGCACATGACTCGATCTATTTTATAGATATATGGTTTTTATTTTTTATAGATATATCTAGTTGTGTAAAAACTAGATGGCTGCCCCGAGAGACAACATGGATGAAGAAATGATGGATATTATCAACACCGGCACTCAATTTGTCGATGGTGACCAGCAGGATGTAGATGACGGGAGTCAATACCTGGCTCTTGAAAATAAGCAAGAAAATATTGTGCAAGAAAATACTGGCGAGGTATATACATTTATATATATATTTGAATATTATATATATATTTGAATATCTATCATCTATTATGTGTACACATGATATTTATTTATTCTTTTTTTATACGTAGCCCTCTGGATCGACGACCACAACGGCGAAAAGCAAAAATATTCAGTGCCCGAAAAAGCCATTGGAGGGGCGCTACATAATATCGGAATTCAATATCGAGACAGGCGAACCACTTGATCCACATGTAAGGAAATCCATGCAACACTGTGGGTAACTTGTAAGGGACAGACTTCCGATCAGTGCCCGTGAATGGAAGCAAAAGATCAACGAGCCTCATGTTACTTTTGTCTCTGATCTTGATAAGAATTTAATTTGCGATGATATCCTTCAACATTTCACGTTGCAAGTAGATGATTATGATGATATCAACGATAATGAATTGAAGGAGCTAGTTCGAAAGTGGGCTATAAAGAAGATGGCCACACAATTCCAGACTTGGAAGAAATCTCTATACACGAAATACGTCAAGAAGAACCTAACGTCCAATTTCAATACTAGGGGCCCACTCGCGAAGTTGAGGCCCTACTGGAATGATTTTGTACAGTACAAGACATCGGAAGAGGGTGAGGAACGGGTGAGAAGGAACCAAGAGAATGCCCGACATAAGGTATACCACCATGGCATGGGATCAGGTGGCTACGCGACTGCCATTCCCAAGTGGGAAAAATGGAAGCGGACATTCTTGCCAAGGGTATCACACCAGAATCACTCAATTGGCCCAAACGCGCGATGAATTGGTTTTTCGCTTATGGGGGAAGACTGGACATAGAGACCAGGAAGCTGGTTCATGGCCCAAAACTCGAAAGAGCAACACAAAGATTTTCTTGTGCTCTACAAGCTAAAGCTATTGGTGCGTTCAGGCCCAATAAAGAGAAGGATGAACTGATGTATGCCATCGGGACTGCTGAACACAGTGGCCAAACGAGAGGTTTAGGATGGAACATTTCTTGGGAGCATGGTTTCCCTAATGACATAGATACCTACAGAAGCTAGCAGAGATGGAAGGATGAGGAAGCAGCGCGGATCAGCAGGTTGGAGGAATATGTTCGTGAGTCACGGGAGGCGTTGCTTCAAGCACAGGAGCGCAAAAAAGACATGCAAGCTAGAATGCAGGAGGAAATCATAAAGCAAGTGCAAATAGCAATGAGTGCCCAAAGGCAGGCATCAGATCCAGGAATCAACATTAATATTAGCCATCCTAATCAGTTGAAAAGCAGCTGCGCTTCCACGGAGTTGCCAAATCAAGATGACGTAATGCTACGTTTCCCCATGGATGACATCACTGCACCGTTTACATCCTGTGAGCTACATATTCCAAAAGGGAATGCCACAATCATGGTGGCTCTCGGTGTTTTTTCTCCTACAGATCCTACCAAGACACCAATAATCCGTGGGGCAATAATATCACCTGGATATGTTAGCGTCTCAGTGAAGAGAGTTAACAAAGGTTTTAGTGATCTGGCTCTTGACATTCCAGGAGGCGATGGGGAGAAGACATTCATACTATAGCGCAACCGCTACATCATTATTCCCAGGGTCTCTAGTCCACCGTCGCTTCGTCAACTGCCAGAGAATAGGTGCGGAGAAAAGTGAACGAAACAATTTTTTCACTAATTTTCTATTGACATGCATGATTAATAATAACAATTTCTTATACCTAATTATTCTTTTTGTACTCACACAGCAGGGCCTCTGCCAACCTAAGCCCAATTATTCAATCTCCAGATCATCATAGTGCTCCGGGCAATGATTATGCAACGCCGCCACTGTCGCCACCTCCAAGGAGGTCTCCAACGGCTACCCCGCTTCCCTTGATGACTAAGAAGCAGCCAGCTCCTAAGAGGTCAGCCCCGCAAACGAAGCCATTGGCCTACCAGCCGGCAAAGAAGAAAGCCTCCTCTAATCCAGTTATTCCCCAAAAACTATCTTACGAGAAAAGTGAAAATGAATTAAATGCTGCAGTACAAAAAGATGTGAACAGTTTCTTCGAAAAAGTAAGAAAGCAACGAGAAGCGAGGGAGAACCCAGAGAAACCGTACTTCTATCTACCTCCAGATCTTCTAAGAAAGAAGGTGGACCAAAAAAAGCGGGAATCTCAAAAGACACTGCCAAAATTGGACTACGACCGCTCTCTCACCAAGTCATTTGACGCAGCGCAGAAAAAGACTTGAGCAAGGAAAGGTGTTGCACAACTCAGACAACAATCGCAACAATCAGTTCCCCCTCTTGTCATTCATAATGAATATGGTTCAAACTTAGACTTTCTAGATGTCGATTTTGAGGACCTGGTTCGGTTTTACGAGGATACTGGTTTGGACCTTGCCCAAGTGCTCGCTGAAGGACCATCTGCTCCAACAGTGGATCCTTGGAAGAAATTTGAACATGGAAAGAGTCTATACAACCCCGAGGCCTTAGGTGTTCTAGGTACGCAAATGTACCTGCTAAATAAGTGGTACATGACGGCGTGTGAACGGGGAGAGACCTTTGTTTCTGTCAGAGTTAGAAACCAACATTACTTCCGTGGCGATGACGTTATATATGTCGAGTTTTTAGAATTACACCAACTATGCCACCTGGACTCTCTCGACAAAAGTCTCATTAGCTGCTATTGTCTGTAAGTGTGATTATTTTCTACTATTAAAGTGTATATATATAAAGCTACATGTATATATATAAATTATATATCCTCACACTATATTTTTATATATGCAGATATAAGATGACAGAACTCAGAAAGAGAAAGGATAATGATGTTGGTTTTGTTGATCCAACTGTCTTATTCAAACACCCTAATCCCCCGCCTGAATGGAAAGCTGAACTCGAGAAAAATCTCATGAGGTTCTTAGTGAACCAACAAAACAAGGACATACTCTTCCCCTACAACTTCAAGTGAGTGTTAAATAATTAATGTCGATCATATGGACATTTGTTCAATTATTTGCTTACTAGCTAAGCTATCTCCCATATATATATATATGTTGACTCTAGTTAATGTCGATCATATTTGTGTATAAAAATATATGCAGCAATCACTGGATATTGATGGTCATCGATATGGCCAATAGTCAGTTGAGCATCTTAGACTCGTTAAGAAAAGAGCAAACAGAGTACCAAGACATGATAGATATTATCCAAGGGTAATTTGGTCTCTCTAGCAACTATATATACCTCGATCTCTTAATTGCAACAATTATTAAAGGCCAAATTAATTTTTTATTTTATTGGGCACAGTGTTTGGAAAAGTTTCATTGAGGAACACCACATGAAACATTGCAAAGCGCCACCGGATGTAATCGCACACAAAGTAAGTACTAGCTACATTTATATATATATAATTCAATTAACACTGTGCATGCTTTCAATTCACCGGATCTTTTTTCTCGTAAAAGTGGGTTCTGAGGTAAGAACAGGGGACCAACTACTGCAGATATTATGTTTGCGAGTTCATCATGGCGTACTCAAAAAGAACTCCTGAAGAGATCCTCAAAGTATGTTATATAAATATATTCATACATTCACAATTTCTTTTATTGCTCATATATATAAGTAATCACGTGACCAACACACACATATATATATATTAATACTTTTCCTTTCACTTTTATTGAAGACTCTATGGTTGAAGGAAAAAGTCATATGACATGACCAACTGAAAGTAATTCAAGAGACCATAGCAGGATTTCTTAATGACCAGGTCTTAAACCTCGCCGACGAGTTCTACAATGACATGAACGAAACATGGAAGCCAAACCAGATAGAGTGAATTTGTTTTCCCAAGGATATGATAGAATATACAATGCAAGCTTTATTTGTAATATATATACATATTATATGTACATAAAATAACGTACAATATATGTATATGCATGTAATATATACGTTAGTTTCATACTTTAGTTTGTACAAAATATTCGAACATTATAAGCATGTAGAATACGTATATTATTAGCAGCGTAGAATGCGTATTCGAAAACCTATTCAAAAACCAAAACGATTCATCAATTGAAAATAGAAACAAAAAAAGAAAAAAAAGAAAACCTTTAGTCGGTTGGTAATACCAATGGGACTAAAGGGCCAGCCCACGTGGCTGAGGCAGGAGGCCTCTTTAGCCCCAGTTGGTATTACCAACCGGACCTTTAGTCCCGGGCGAGAAACCGGGACTAAAGGAGGGGCCCTTTAGTCCCGGATTCGTGCTCCCGGTTGGGAAACCAGGACTAAAGGGGTTTCCCAACCGGGAGTATAGCTTGTTTCTGTACTAGTGAGCCAAAGGGCAGAAGCGAACCTCACCTACATAAATCCTAGGCCTCCGCACATAACCTTTGTTGAAACCACTCAGCCACCACAAGTGCACGGTCGACAACTAGAGGTATTGCCTCCTCCTCCCCCAGTACAAACAATAGCACCAAAAAACAGAGCCCAACCTAGAAAACTAACTAAACCCGCACAGGCCTTTACCCACCATCGGCATGATACTGCCCATAGCCAGAGGCTCTTCAATGGAATTCCAGTCAAAAAGCCAAAAAAAGACCACCTCAGACTTGTCAACAACATAGCAGTCCAACGCCCTATACGTCACACATACAGATCAAAGACACCAATCACTTTTTCGAAGCAGGGACCTATAGCTAGAAAGTTACCCCCACACAGATGCCATGGTGATCAAAGCCAATATCACAGGATGGGAAATCAATAGAGTTCTCGTAGATTCCAGAAGCTCTATAGATATCATCTTCGTCAACGCCTTTGACCAGATGAAGCTGTCCAGGAATCAACTACAGCCTTCGGACTCACCGCTGATAGGATTCGGTGGAAGAAGAATCGATGCACTAGGGAAAATATCCCTGCCAATCTCTTTTGGAGGTCAAGAAAATGCAAGAACAGAGTATATAACCTTCGACGTAGTAGACCTCTACTACCCCTACAATGCCATCTTCGGAAGAGGGTTCGCCAACAAATTCAACACAACCATTCACATGGGTTATCTATGTATAAAGATGCCAGCCCTGCATGGGATCATCACGATGCGAGGCAGTCAAAAAGAAGCAAGGAACATAGAAAGAGCAATCTACAAATCTCAGCGCAACATCAATTCTGTTGACACAGCAAAATCCAATTCAACAGAGCCTTCGGACATGCCAAAAGGAAAAATATACCTTAAAGACCAAGAAGAAACAAAATCGGTAGCACTAGAAGATGCCATCCCAGACAAAAAAAGTCATCATTGAAGGCAACTTGTCAAAAGAAGAAGATGCAGATCTAGTAGAAACCCTAGCTAAGAACAAAGACGTCTTCGCTTGGTCAGCCTCCAACTTGAAAGGTGTCAGCAGAGACATTATACCGCACTCCCTTGATGTCAACCCTAACATAAAACCCAAAAAGCAGCCACAAAGGAAGATGTCGGAGGATAGAATTCTGGCTGCAAAAGCCGAAGTTTAGAGATTATTGGATGCAAATGTAATAAGAGAGGTCAAGTATTCAGAATGGCTAGCGAACGTGGTCTTGGTACCTAAGAAAAATGGGAAGATGAGAATGTGCATAGACTTCACAGATCTGAACAAAGCCTGCAAGAAAGATACATTCCCTCTACCAAGAATAGACACCTCGGTCAACAAAGCAGCAGCGTGCAAATGCTTCTCACTTCTGGACTGCTTCTCTGGATAGCATCAGATATGGCTCAAAAAGGAGGATGAAGAAAAGACAAGTTTCATCACACCCTTCGAAACCTACTGTTACACAAGAATGCCTGAAGGATTGAAAAATGCCGGCTCAACCTTCACTAGAATGATGAAGGTGGTCCTCGGCCCGTAGCTGCAGAAAAACATCATAGCTTATGTTGATGACATCGTGATAATGAGCAAGAATGAAACAGACCACATTGTAGATTTGAGGGAAATCTTCGCCAATCTCAGAGAAGCAGGATTAAAACTTAATCCAGAAAAGTGTGTCTTTGGCGTAAGCAGAGGGAAGATGCTCAGGTACATCATAGGACCTGAAGGCATAAGAGCTAACCTAGACAAAACAAAGGCTATAGTATCCATGGTAGAACCATCAACCAAAAAGGAAGTCCAAAAACTTACAGGGAGAATAGCGAAGATCAAGCAGATTCATCTCAAAGTCGCAGAGCCGAAGCCACTACCGTTCTTGAGTAATCGAGGGGCGGAGGCAAAGTGGATTGGGGACCAGAACAGTCGAAGGCATTTTAGCAACTTAAAAATTATTTGGCCACTAAACTCCTAATAACAGTACTAGAACCAGAGACCCTGCCATCTTGTTATATGTTGCAGCCTCCGAACATGCAGTCAGTGGGGTACTTGTCCAAGAAACAAACGAAGGATCGAAGGTCATCCAACAGCTAGTTTACTACATCTCAGAAGCCTTGTCTGGAGTGAAGCTGAACTACACAGAAATAGAAAAAATAGCATACACAGTGTTGATTTCCTCAAGGAAAAGTGAAACACTATTTCCGTGCACATGAAATCATAGTACCATCTTCGGCAACCAACTGGGGACATTCTTGCCAACAAAGAAGTCTCTAGAAGAATTGGGAAATGGGCAACAAAGCTATCACAAGACGAGCTCAACTACATATCAAGAACACAACAATCAAATTGCAAGCACTAGCAGATTTTATGGCAGATTGGACACCCTTGACATAGCGAGGATCCTGACCTCAACCCCAAGTCCGGACACTCTACACCGATGGAGCTTGGGGGCACTTAGATGTCGGAGCCTTCGCCGCTTTTTATATCACCTCTAGCCTCGCACAAAAAATGCGTAGCAAGGTTAGAGTTCAAAGCAACAAACAACATAGCAGAGTACAAAGGCTTGATACTCGGCCTCAACAAACCAAAAGCGCTTGGAGCAAGAACGCTACTCACAAAAATAGATTCGTAGGTTGTAACAGGACAAGTGAAAAAAGAGTACACAGCAAGAGAGCCTGAGCTCATCAAATATCTAAATACGGTAAGATCACTCGAGTGGAGGTTCTAGGGATTCACTCTACAATTCATACCAAGGGTAGAGAATACAGAGGCAAATGAGTTGACGAAGGTAGGAACAAACAATTAGCCCATTCCAGATGGAGCCTTTTACCAAGTACTGAGAGCACCGGCAACACAGATAACACCGAAGGCATTCAAAACAGTCTTAGTCACCGAGTCAGAGGACTGGAGGCAGCTCATCATTGTTTTCCTTAACAATGTGTATCACGCAGAAGATGAGGCAGCCACAACAAGAATGATAGCAAGAGCAAGAAGCTACGTACTGATAGATGGAACGCTGTACAAAAAAGGGGTTGTCCAGCCACTGCTAAAATGCATAACCCAAACCGAAGGTAGAGATCTCCTACAAGAAATTCACTCAGGGATATGTGGCCCACACATTGGCCCAAGGGCACTGTCTGCGAAGGCCATTGGGCAAGGATTCTACTAGCCTATGCACATCAAAGACGCAAAAAAAATCGTCAAGACATGCCAAGCATGCCAAAGGACGTCACCCCATCAATCAAAGCCTTCGGCACCAACACGAGATAATCCCGCCCACTCGGTCTCTGCGCAGAGATGGGGCATAGACCCTAGATTGGACCGCGCCACCATCACAAAGGGAACAAATTTGTAGTAGTAGCCATAGAATATTTTACAAGGTGGATCGAGGCCAAGACATTCACCAAAATCACATCGGAGGCAGGTAAAGAAGTTCTTACGGCGCGAATATAATTTCTTGATTCGAGTACCAAGAACCCTAATAGTTGACAATGGGAAACAATTCAACTCGAGACAACTTCAAAGAATTCTACAAAAATATAGGGACCAAGGTTGCCTTAGCCTCGGGTCTACCACCCAATCCAAGCGGAGGCGGTGGAAAGAGCTAACAGAATAATATTCTCAAAGAATAGCGAAAACTCTATTGAACCTTCACAAAGGCAAATGGGCGGAAGGAGCTACCAAAAGTAGTATGGTCCCATAACACTATAGCTTCTAGAACAACAAGACATTCACGCAGTTCAAGCTCCTATATGGAGAAGAAGCTATGTTACCTAAAGAAGCCACGCATTAGAGCCTCCACGTTCTAAAACAAGCAATGGCGGAGATGAAGAATACTCCAAAGAGACAATCGAAGGCACAAGATTGGAAGCTATCGAAAATATTGCAAAATACCAAGAACAAACCAAAAAATGGAGAGATAACAAAATAGTCAGGAAAAGCATACAAGATGGAGACCTAGTACTCAGGAGAAGACCTAACGCTGAAAACATCAAAAAGCTCCGACCAAAGTGGTTAGGACCTTACATGGCGAAGGTTACCAGGAGGCCCGAGTCATTTCACACAGTCGATGGCGATAAGCGGGACAACAACCCACACTTGGAACATCGACAATTTGTGTAGGTTTTACTTCTAAAATGTAAAAAAGGTGGCCTTGGCAGTGAACTATAAGCGAAGGTCGCCAGTTATCTAGGTTTCAGCATTTCTTTCTATTTACATTTCATGTAAAAGGGCTTGCACACTTTTTCTCATAGTAAAGGGCTCCTAAGCGGAGGTGAGTTTTTAACGAGGCAAGTTTTGTGTAAAAACCTCTCTGAGATATAAAGAGGTATCCCCTAAAAAAAAAGAAAAAAAGAAAAAGCGAAGGTCAAAAGTGGCTAGCAAGAGCCACAATATTCGACAAGCACTGCGTTACCACAGAGGACCCTCCAATACTTTAGGCGAAGATCCTAAAGCTTGGAACAACCTCCATGGCTAAAAAATTAGCTGCGACCTTGAGAAAAGTCCTGTCCATACTCGGGGCATCAAGGGTGCATCTAGACAACCAAAAAAGGCCAAAATCAACCCGACAAAGACCTACACAACAGAGGCCTCGTGGAGGAGGCTCATCGATAATAAGCCGCAATCAAACAAAGTTAACAAGATAGTACAAAGGTAATAAAGGGAAGCAGATATGCCAAGTACAAGCAAATCTTAACTTAAAAGCATATCTAAGAAATAAACACTATCCAACCACCAAGATTTATTGAAAAAAGTACAAGCGCCGCTCTATAAAACCCAACACCGCACCATGATACCCATACAGTCAAATTGCACCCTCACGCCATCACCACGGAGAAGAGTGCGAGGGGGAACCGAACCAAACCAAAAAACACCACAAAATATATCCGGGAGATAAAAATGGAAGCGGAGTCTCCCAAGAACAGAAAAGGCGGAGGCATCACGAAGACTCGTAAATCCAGCAGTTCGCGCAATCCGTGAAAGGCCCGATGAGAACAAACGCATCATCCGCTTGATGTCGCAAGGCCTTATAACAACCAAGACAACTCAAACCGGGAAGCGGCCAGCCCGGTGTCGAGAGGTTGCGGAGGGCATCGCACGAAGTCTCGTAATAGGCACCATCTGGCGCCAACCGGCATCAACCATGTTTGACAGGGCGATTTGCTTCAACAAGACCGAAGGCGAAGACCCGAAATCCAGCATAGCCAAGCGAGCTTTGTACAAGAAATACTTCCTCACCTCCATTGCTTGTGATCAAAAATTGCACTATGGCCTCTTGAGAAGCTGCAACAATTCGCATCAGAGCTCCCGATGAATACTCAAATTATACCAAAGCCATCGCAACATCAACAGGATCGAAGGCGAAGCGCCTCGGTTCCTCCGTTGTGGCAGCGCTTTTCGTACTCAACGTCAACTACTGAAGAGAGAAGCGAGGCAAGGAAAAAATAAGTAGGAAACTGTTGTAGCCCTTCGGCTGAATGGAAGAGCTGTAACTAAGCTACTCAATGAAATAAAGCAACTAATCATCTCAAACTTAGCTTTATTCAAAACAAGTACATTACAAGCGCAAAAGCATATTACAAAAAGCGCAACAACGAAACACTAATACACCAAAGAAGCAAAAGCTTTACAAGAGCATGAAGGCTACCCAACCAAAGACAAAATGGACCCTAAACTAAGTGGAGGCCACGGCCCTTGCCAAGCTAGAAAACGAGTAAACTCCATACGCTCATCGTCAAGATCGTGCATCACAAAATCGAACATATCCCAGATGAAGCACGGGAGAAGGTATCGTGCCGATATCTCCACAACTCTCGTGACATAGACACCATCTCGCATCATAGTTAAAGGAACAATGTCTTGCGTGAGGCCCCTAAAGGGGTAACCTACATGAGATCAAATTTTCATCAAGATACAAAAACATAAAGTAGCTTGCGAAGACCCACTATACATTAAACCTAAAAACATCCAAAAACTAAAAACTACACCTCTGGCGCCCGTGGAGTGCGGGCGACCTCCCAGCCCTCGGAGCATCGCCTGGCCTCGGAGGGGACCTTTGGCCCTGACGCCTCGTTAATCTTCGACGTGCGCCCTTCAGTGGCATGTTCGCTAACCTTCTATAAGACACTGCTTAAAACACGTGAAGGAAAATAAAAAAAGCATGAAGGACAAAAGTAGCAAAAAATAGAAAATTACGAGCATAACTAACTTGGCGTAAATGGCGGGCCTCCACCTGTGAATGGGCATCGGCACGGCCAAACTTGAGCCAAAAATACTTCATGAAGTTCTGGCCCGGCTTTGAGATCTCTCCGAGGTCTCCCAAGCTCGAAAAGGCCCTTCAAACTCCTCCGGCTCCTTAGTTTCAGGCGTCTTGCGGAGGTTCGTGGCACAAGAGAGTGTCTTTGAAGTCCATAAGCGCCTCAGGATGAAATCGGGCAGCACGGTGATATTTTCCTTAAACTAGTCAAGATGCTAAGGAAGAGGCAGCCGGAAGGCAGCAGCGAAATAGCACCACCGAAGCCACCAGAGCCACGAGGTACAACTCGGCCGTCAGCAACCCGGCCCGGCAGCGTGCCTCCTCAAGCGCTTTGCGACAACTCAACTTATGCAATGCGAGTGCACGGCTCAAAGATCTCTCGCATCAATCTCCTTGTGAAGGCCCTCTTTTGCATCAATGACTTTTTGAAGCGGGCAAGGCGGTCCCTTCCCAGCCTTCGAGCCAGCAACATCTCTTTCCAAGGCCTCCACCCGCGCATTCGGGTCATCAGCGGCTGACGGCGACATGGAGGTCCCCGCCTCCACAAAAAGCTTCTTCTTTTCATCCTCTACTCTGTCCGGTTCTTTCTAGAGGGCCTCAATAGCCTCATCTCTCTTGATGACTTCCAAGGCCCCGTGCTCCTCAAGAGCCTCCAACATATGGTGGCCCTAAAAATAAACAATTAGTAAAACAAGGAAAACAAAAACCGAAGACTTGAAAAACCCGAAACACGAACCATGCGGTTGTGCTCAAGGTTGTAAGCGTGGAGGCGTGGAAGTCCACCTTCTTGAAATGGTGCGGGCATGATCTAGCGAAGAAACAAAATATAAGTAAAAAGTAAGGCAAAACTAACGAGGGAAAACACATGCACAAAACACAACCTCCTATCTCGGTGTAAAAGAGCATGTAAGGTCTCCACCACCCACTTAGTGTATCGGTAGAGCCTTCATCTACTGGGAGAGACAAAAAATGTCAATAAAGCACAAACAAAGATACCATAATAAAAAAGGAAACACACAAGTACAAAATGAGCAGATCTCTCTAGCATGTGAGGCGCGCCCCACCCAGAGACCAGCCCCAACGTGTAAAGGGGCCTTGCCCAGGAGGCGTGCTACCCCACCTTTGGCGAGATCCACCCCATCCCGGAGCAGGCATCTCCCACAGGATAGGTGTCTCCATCGTCTTGGTCGAGACCACCTAACAAACAAAAAGCGAGGAATGTCAAATAAATGCAAATAAGCAATGCACACAGAGACCATTAGAAAACAAGTTACCTAGAAGCAAAGCACCCATGACATCGCTTGGAGGTCCCAGCACCCATGGTTTGCGGAGGTCAATGAGGTCCCAGAGACTTGGGGCAAAGCTGAGAGTGGCTGCTCTTCGGACTCGACCTCCAATTCCTCAAGTCTTTGGGCCTTTGCTAGCAAGCCGGCTTTATGAGGTTTCCTCACTAGTGAGCGGAGGCCGAGAACCAGCTCATTTGCGCCGCCCTCGGACTCGGGAAGAGTCATCCACGAGGATCTGAGGCCAGCGGGTTCACCACGAGCACCTCTGCCCAAGCAACTATAGTCATGTAATAGACGAACCCATTGGGTCTTCGTTTGGGCGGCTGGCGGAAACTTGAGATTGGATAGCGATGCCAGCAGGGTGGGCGACCCCAGGCTCACCTTGAGCACTCTCGGCCACTTCCTCGGCCGAATCCATGGTGACCTCCACCACCTTTCTCTTCTTGGCGGCTGACATTCGGAGGCGTCACCTTCCTTTCTCTTCCTCAATTGAGGCCCGAACACGTGGCAACAGGGGCCACGGTGGTCTTAGAGGTCTTCCACGGCCTTGTCCTCCAACGACTTCAACATCTTTTCAGGACCCTTTGATCCCCATACTTTACCCTCATCTCCTCAAACACTTGGTTC
>CAJGYO010000010.1:99353626-99572101 GCA_904845875.1 Miscanthus lutarioriparius | reverse complement strand
AAAACAAAGGCAAAATTGAGGCTTCCATTGCAAGTGCATTCACTATGGAGGAGGTGTCAAACTTCATAACATTGTATTAATACGACAACCTTCAAGTGTGCATAATCCACCTCCTCGTTACAATCTTGTGAAAATGCCTCGAGCCTCGGCCTTTTCAAGGCAACATGGAAGAAGCGGTGCATCGACCAATAAGCCCACGACAAATGTGGAGTGGCACAAAATCATGTTATATGTGCTGACCAACCTTGAAGAGGTGGACCCATATATTAAAGTAAGTTCTCCAGCGGACTTGTTTGAATAATCCGCACTTATTCTACATTTCAACCCCTTGTTTGTCGTTCACGAGGAATTCATTCATGAATCTTGGCCCCATTCAAGGAACCAACCCATTGACTGGAATGTGATACCCTTCTTTCCAAGGAGTGCGGGACAAAGGCCCGATTTTATTTCTGGTTCAAAACCAAAGTGCAGTCAATTTAGCCCCAATTTGTTTTGTTGCTCGTCGTCCGATTAATATAACAATGTATCGACTTGAGCTTGCGAGGCCCGAACCGATCGTCTATCGGTCTTGCAAAGTTGAGGCGAGGTTGCCAGCATTTGTGACCAAAGGTCAAGTCATCGGACCTTCTCTGACGTGAATGGATATCGATTTCACACGAGGAAAGCTCTGACGGAGGCGCCCCAATCGAATCCACAAATAGCGGGGTTTTACGCTTACAGCGATGGCATAGACTATTATGGAAGAATTGAAGAAATATCGAACTTCATTCCATGGTAGCACAAATCTTTATCCTATCATATTAGGATGCCATTGGTTTGATCCGGGAGTAGAGGAAGACCCTCATCTTGGTCTGAATCGAAATTTGGCGAGTTCCGTCTATCAAGAGGCGATGTGTACATTGTGGCATGTGAGCAGGCCACAGGAGTTTATTATATGTCATATGCTTGCAAGACTAGACGGATCTTAGTGGTTGGTTTGTTGTGCACAAGGTCTACTACACGGCCGACTACATGTCCCCAAAGCGATGAAGATTAAAATTTCTAGCCAAGCAAGTATGGCGGAGAGTTCTATCAAGAAGATGGGCTACAAGGAGGTTTGAGATAGACTTAACGGCGAGATAGGAATGGATGTAGACAATGTAATGGTTGATGATGATGACAATGGAGATGAAGTGTGAAATGCAAAGGACTTACAAATGCTTGGCGATTACGTGTAAGCAATGACAAGCGAAGACAACATTCCACCATCGGATAGTGTTGATTATTTAGACATGGTTGATAGTGATGATGAGACTTACGATCCATTAATCCCGACCATGAAGATTATTTGTAACATACATGTAATACTTTGTAATTTTGTAATTTTGTTTTGTTTTGTTTATTTTGCATCTATTTCTAATTACTTCTTTCTTCTTTTTAATTGCGGTGGTGAACAAAAATGCGGGCGGTGGCAGATGAACTGAAACTCGTTCTACCATGGAGCCTCGAGTGTAGGAGCCTCTAGCGGAGGCGAGGAGGAGGGGGGGCGTCTTGACGGGCGGAGGAGGAGCACGAGGACCACGACCGGGAGGAGCAGGAGGACCACGCCAGTGGTCAGCCAGCAGCGATGCTTGAGGAGGAGGAGGAGGAGGAGGAGGTCTGGCGGGGAGGTGGGCGAGGAGGAGGAGATCTGGTCCGGAGGGAGGCGGGGGGGGCGAGGCGAGAGGCAGAGGCGGGAGCAGGAGCTACACTTCCTCTGGTTCGTCCAGTGTCTACTTGTGAGGACCCTCCACCCTCCACGACCCGACCGCATGTCTCGTCTCGCCCGATGATTCGCCCGAGAGGGGCAAAGGTAAAGTGCCTTTGCATGTTATCACTTTTACTTCATATGCTATATTCGATATCGAAATAGAGACTAATATGTTTTTCATAATCACTTGCGGGGTGGGAGATTGTGTCGAGGAACCTTTGCCTCCCGCCATGTCAATGGCATCCTAGGTCTCCTATCTGGGAGACACTTCACAACATGGTCATGCATGTGAGGAACCTCGAGCCCCGCCTTCACGTTTGCCCTCTGAGTCCGCCCCCCACGTGGGCAGGCACCATGGCTGCGCTCATCATTGAGGAGTTACTGGTAAGTCTTCCTGCTTTTCATGGCTCAATACAAGCGCACTCATTGGACTCTACTTGAAATAACTAATGCATACATCGTATATGCAGCATATGAGAGTACTTCAAACTTGACAGCCGGATTCGAGGGCATGGTGGAAGCGATGGCTAAAGCGAGAAAGCTTCACGAAATCGTGTCATCGGCGTCCATCATGAGGCGTGACTCTAGGCCATCATAGATTACTATGGGATGAAGCTCGGACGAGAGGTCACCAAGAAGGACATCCGAGAACAAGACTTGGCAGTTGACCAAACCCTAGTTCCTTGAGGTAGCTAAAGAACATTAAAATTGGTTCCTTTTGAGATTAAGTCTGAATCACTTGTTTTTCTAATATGTCAACTACTTGATGACGTGTAGGTGATTCCTTGGTGGTTACTTGGGTGCCCGTGGCTTGGGCAAAGATGGTGGACAGGTGGTTAAAGCGTGGAGTGGGCGCTTTCGACCACGTGGCTGCCTTTCGGCGTGATGTTTGTTCATGCTAGGTGTATCACACCATCAAAGGCAAGCTACAACCTCTCCGGATATGCCCGAGCATGGAGTGCGTGGTCATGTTTCTATTCTTCTTGCTTTCGTTGAACTTCGGCAAAAATTCTAATCATCTTGTTTTCGTTCTTGCGTCGGCGGCACATCAAGGCCAAAAGTGCTCCAACCGCCGCATTTGCCATGGCACACAAGGGGCAAGGCATCGTCCCGACGTCTCCTTCAACCCGGATGACCCGTAGGCGTACACAAACTCAAAGCGCCTAGAAAATCACGGAGTACACGGCGGCAAGGTCGATCCATGGGCGGTATGATCAGCGGACCGACAACAATGATGCAAACACCATCATGAGGATTGGACAAGGCAAGAAGCATGGCCGCTCTTTGGATTGGCGGCAGCGTGATCGACCATGGCCTCTACTCCTCTCTCCCGAGATCGAGCACACGAGCACGACCGCCTCCTCACTCCGGCGATCGCTCACGGCCGAGCATTTCACGGCCACCGGGTCGACACCTCCGGAGTTATTCATGTTTTACTCCTCGTACATTGATCTTTACACAACTCTATTTCCTTTGCATTATTGTAACATTAGCTTTGCAACAATTTGTAGGCCCAGGTGGAAGAAGCAAACAAGAGGGCCGGGAGGCTGGAGCTAGGGTTGGCGGTGGCGGCGGAGGCATGTGGGAGGCCGACAAACTCGCCCGGGAGAAAAGGATGGTGGACATTATTGCTGGATGCAAACTACGACGGGTCTTTGCTATGCCTCCTGGTTAATGGGTCCACCTCGGCCTCCTCACTCCGCTACTCCGATGAGTAATGTCACACATGCAAGGAATTGCTACAATCGCTATTCAACTAATCTTGTCTCATGCAATCTCTTCTCCCATGTGTGCAGCCTCGATTCGGTGGGTTCGAACAACCTAGCTTAGGGCACTCCGAGCGACCCGGATGTTTCCTTCCCCATCATCGTTGGGATGGCCACATCAAGGGCAACCGATTGAGTAGAGCTTGTAGTTTCATGTCTTGTTCTCTTACGTAATGGATTTACATCCGAGACAATGTTGTTGTCATGCATGTGTTATTGTGACATGTGGTGATGGATTTGAACTACTTGTTGAATGATGTGGAATCCTGCTCGAATAATGGATGGAATTCTTTGTGACATGTGGTGAATGGATGTGATTCATGTGGTATGTGTGATGGATTGTGACATATAAGGTGCTGGATGTGGTATATATGTGATGGATGTGATATATATGCCATATGTTGTGTTTGAAGTGATCGAAAGCAAAAAACAAAAAAAAACAAAAAAATTTGGTCACTTTGCCGAGTGTAACACTCGGCAAAGAGCCTTCTTAGAGTGCCTTTTGCCCGGCACTCGGCAAGAAAGTACTAAAAAATCTTCTACCGGATCTCTTTGCTTGCCGAGTGCGATTACGACACACCGGCAAAGCTGTCACACTACCATGTGTTTCCCGGCTTTGCAGTGCGGGACTCTGGCACTTTCGAAAGAATTTCAAAAAAATTCTTTTTCTTTGCGAGTGCCGTCTCGATTTAGGCACTGCCAAAGGATTTTTCAAAATTTTTTTCTTTGCCGAGTCTTGGGATGGTCGAAGGCACTTTCGGCAAAGGATTTTTCAAAAAATATTTTTCCTTTGCCGAGTCTTTAAGGGTCGAAAGGCACTTTCGGCAAAGGATTTTTTAAAAAGGAAAAGCTTTGCAGTGCATTCCTGACCCGGCACTCGGCAAAGACGTCGACAACGGCTGACGGCCAATTTTCTTTGTCGAGTGCCGTCCTGGCACTTTGCCGAGTGCCTGACAAATTGCACTCGGCAAAGAACCCTTTGCCGGATGCGGCTTTGCCGTTTGCTCTTTGCCGAGTGTGGCACTCGGCAAAGCCTTTGCCAAGTGCAATAGGACCTTTGCCGAGTGCCCCAGGCACTCAGCAAAGAGCGTGTCTCCAGTAGTGCTCACGCCAAAGATAGAGAGCAAGCGAGAGAGATAAAGGTTTAGAGGTGTGTCCATGCCTATGAGCGAGATTGAGAGGAGAGGAAGTTGGTCCGTGCCGCTACACCTAGCCCTCGTGACGTGTCATGCCACTTGCTAGATGTGTCATGCCTCCTGCTCGATTTGCCTGTGGGAGCTGGGACGGTAGAAGGGGAGCGGCTGTGGGGAGAGAACTAAACAAAGCAGACGAACGGGGAAGGGGATGGGAGAAATGTGAGGTGGCCCATGGCTGTGTGTGGTGGGGGGAGAGAAATGTGATCTCAGCTAGGGTTTCCTCTATTATATACTATGAATCCAAGAATGGTAGTGGGCGAGGGCGTGGTAGCGGGCCTTTAGAAGTAACAAAGGTGGGCCACTTTAGGCTTAAGAGACCAAAGGCGCTATTGACATCAAGGCTAGCGTAGAGACTAGCACAGCTTTCACCAGCATAGACCAACCCACCACAGCAAAACCTTGACGAAGCATGTCTCATACCAAGTTGTTACCAAACACCAGGGACCTAACACCAAAAGCTCAAAGATGATTAAGGGTGTCCCATACCACATCGGCGCCAAACAATGAGGCCTTAAGCTCCTGTTGCTAGCCATGTCATGCTCAGCTGAGATCATCGAATTACACCTATGACAACTAATAAGGACAACTGGGGACAGACCCTGCCAGGAACAAGCACGCGGGGAAGGTGTCGGTAACCACCCATGCAGGCAAGGTCAACTGCATTGCCGTGACTGATGCACTCCATGGACGTAGAGGGAAGCACCGCCATCAAGCCAACCATCGAGAATTGTACTGTTCACCATCGGATCTAGACGAATCCCACCATAGTATGTGAGGCACCCAAAGCGAATTCGGTTGGATACCTTGCCGATTAGTCGTTGCGGAGAACAAGAAGAGAGGAAGAGATGAGTAGGAAAAAATGCTTGGATGAGGGAGGAGGCTCACCCAGTCGCCACCGCCCATGCAGTCAGCTAGGCTTGCTGGCGACCTACTTAAGCGGTGGCAAGACATAGGAGGACGTTGCATGGGATTTGGTGACACGGCGGCGTTGGGCAGCTATCTAATGAAACCAAAGATTGCACCCCTCCAATAACAAATACTTTTTTCGTTCTAAATTATAAGATGTTTTGCCTTTTCTAGATACATTGCTTTTGCTATGTATCTAGATATAGTGTATATCTAAGTGCATGGCAAAAAGCTACGTATATTGAAAAGTCAAAAGGTCCTATAATTTGGAACTGATGGAGTATTACTTATTTTGACCTAGTCAAACATTTGGAACTTAGACGCTTATTAGTAATTTAAAAAACATTTTGTTTGAGACATAAAAATTATAGGGGTAGATTTGTATTGAAAAGTACTTTTATCTCACAGTAGTACTTACCTAACGTTACAGCTATTTTATGATAAGAAAAATTGTGGTCATAAATAAAATTCGGAGACCACATAACGTCACTTCTAGACCAGGCATATGTTTTTCGTGTTTTATTAAAAAGGACAGGATAATCTCTTCATTTACTCCACTACGCCAGATTTGCACATCACTGCCGGATTTGTGAGAACCGGTAGTGATGTGCCTTCACTGCCAGTTATGAGCTTGAAAATGAAAACATGATGGGTGCTGGACTAAAACCGGCAGTGAAGGACCACATCACTGCCGGTTTATGGCTTCAACCGGCAGTGTTTTGGCGGGCACTCATCACTGCCGGTTTAAGCCTAGAGCTGACAGTGATTTGGCTCTATCACTGTCGGTTCTAGCCAAGAACCGACGGGGATAAGCCTATAACACAAAAAGGCTGCAGTCGTCCTCTCCTTCCTCCTCTCTTCCATCCTGAGAACAGAGGCGCGCGTTTGGATCCTTCCCTCCATTGTTGTGGCTGCTCTTCACCATGAAGCTAGTGCTTGGATTTTGAAGAATGGCTTGATCTCTTTGCTTTAAGGTTAGTAAAAAACATCCACACATTTGATTTTGTTGCTTAATTAGCTTCGTTTTGATGGCTACATTGCTTGATTCTCATTCTAGTTATTTCTCCATTCTAGAGAGCACTTTTCCAATTGGACATTTGTGCAAGGCTCAAATTGTGGTGAATCCATCATCCAAAAGGTTGGTGTCTATGAACATATTTAAATTCCTAGCTAATTATTCCATGGTGGCCAAGATCATCATTGTTAGTATGTGATGCTATAATTAGTTCTTAGAAGTAGAGTAGAATAGTTGTTCTTCAATATTGTGCAATGATTGTTTTTACTATGATTTTCAATTTACGGGGCGGGGCTATCAATTTCAATTGATTACCGTGGGTTTCATGCCTTTTGACTATTGTTGTTCACTTTGTATATGTCTCACTTTTTTGTGCGCAAGCGATCGAGTTGGTGTGCATCTGTCCCCGAACGGACATGTTCTGCTGGCGTCGGCCGATTTATCACCGATGCGATGATGATGTGGACATGCAAAGATTGCAAGAATCATAGAAACTTTTCGTTAAATTGAGTCTATACGATCGCAGCCATCATGCCAAACTGCGATATGCATGGCGAGGTTGGTGTGACCGGTGTCAACCATCCACGATCTTGATGAACCTATGGCCATAGTTAATAATGTGTTTAGGAACACGCTGGTAGCGACACCGAGGATAACTATGGCATTTCTCACCACTACGTAATATAGAGACCGGATGTCTTAGTGAAAGACAGCTGAGGAAGTTAGAGAAAATGAGAAAAGATGGCAAAACACCATTGTATAGGAATTGTCCAATGAGCAAACTAGAAGCCGACATCATGCTATTAGAGTTCAAATGGACAAACGGATTGAGTGATAAAGGCTTCGATCAGTTGTTAGGTATAATAAGGAAAAATGCTCATAGAAAAAAACGAGTTGCCAGAAAAGACATACTTGGCCAAGCAAATGATCTGCCCCATCGGCCTCGAGGTTGAAAAAATCCACGCGTGTTCCAATGATTGCATATTGTACCATGGAGAAAAATACAAAGACTTGGACAAGTGCCCCAAGTGTGAAGCTCCATGGTACAAGGAAGAGCCATCAGATGAGGGTACCAAGACCAGAGGAGGTCCCGTAAAGGTCGTTTGGTATTTCCCTATAGCTCCCCGGGTGCATAG
Source organism: Miscanthus lutarioriparius (assembly GCA_904845875.1). NCBI lineage: Eukaryota > Viridiplantae > Streptophyta > Magnoliopsida > Poales > Poaceae > Miscanthus > Miscanthus lutarioriparius. The sequence continues at coordinate 99,564,353 of CAJGYO010000010.1, read as the reverse complement.
GTTGTTTGCATATGCAAAGTCAGCCAAGCTGTTGCGCTGGCATGGCGAAGAGCGTAAGAAAGATACAATGATGAGGCACCCCGCCAATGGGCATGACTGGAGGACTGTCAATACTTTGTTCTATAAGGACATCGGTGGAGAGGTAAGGCACCTTTGGTTTGCTTTGAGCACAGATGGGATGAATCTTTTCGACCAGGTTAGAAGCAATCATAGCACCTGGCTAGTGATGCTCTGTATATACAACCTTCCACCTTGGGTCTATATGAAGCGGTCGTACATCCAGATGCCACTACTGATCTAAGGGCCAAGACAACCTGGGAATGACATCGATGTGTTTCGGAACCAAAGATCGATGAACTAGTGGAGATGTTTAAAAGGGTGTGTGGATGTTTGGGGACGAGTACAAAAGGAACATGTCATGATCAAGGGAGTACTTATCGCTACAATCACCGACCTGCCAGGTCGAGGTTCGTTGTCCGAAGAGAAGACAAAAGGCTATACTGGATGTGTGGAGTGCTTGGACGACACCGATGCGGTAAATCTGCCAAATAACTCAAAGATAGTTTATATGGGACACTTGTGGGTTCCTACCTAAGGATCACCCTTACCATAAGAACATAAAAGATTTTTCAACGGACTATTGAGAAACGCTTAGCTCCAAAATATCGAGGCAGACCTCACGATACTTGAGAACTCAACAAACTAGAGGTTGTCCTTGGGAAGGAGGACAATGCAGTAGCAGCGCCTGATGGGAGCGTTTGGAAGAAAAAATCAGTTTTCTGGAAACTACTTTACTACCATTTCTGAGTGTATGCCACTGTCTTGATCCCATGCACATCACTAAAAACGTGTGCGCTAACACTCTTAACACCTTGATGGACACCGGGGGACATCGAAGGATTCACTAGCCACACGCCTAGACATGGAACACTTGGGAATCAGGAAGGAGCTGCATCCCATGGAGCTAGAGAATGGCCAGTTCAAACTTCCTGTTGCGTCATGGACATTGAAGAAGGAAGAAAAGCGTGCGCTTATTTCTTTCTTCAATGAACTCAAAGTCCCGACGGGCTACTGTGCGAACCCAAAGAGGCTAGTGAACATGAAAGAACTCAAGTTCAACTATGGCCCTATGAAGGCCCATGACTGTCATGTCATTATGATTCAGCTGCTCCCTGTTGCCCTGCGTGGTATCCTCCCCCCAAAGGTCCGCTCCCCAATCATAAAGCTTTGCTCATTCTTCAACGCGATCTCAAAAAAGGTCATTGATGTGTCCACGCTAGAAGCAATTGCGGTAGGGACATAGCCGAAACTCTCGTTAGGCTTGAGATGCATTTTCTGCCGACTTACATTGATATCTCATTGCATCTGCTCATTCATCTTGTTGACCAAATTAGAGCCCTTGGCCCAATATACCTGCATCAGATGTTCCCTTTTGAAAGATTGATGAAAGTTTTTAGGAGGTATGTTAGGAACAGATTCAGGCCAGATGGGGGCATGGTTGAAGGATGGTCAATGAAGGAGGCCATTGAGTTCTACACATATTATCTGGACATCAAAAGGGTCGGAGTTCTAGAATCTCGTCACGAGGGAAGACTACGTGGCAAAGGAACGATCGGGGAGAAATCTGTTATAGTAGATGACCTTGTTTCTTTCAGACAGGCACAGTTCATTGTTCTCCAGCAAGCCAAGGGTGTGATGCCATACAATGACGAGCACAGGCAATCGCTGCAAACTCTGTATCCGAGCAAGTCACAGGCTTGGCTGTATAAAAAACATAAGGAGGAATTTGTCAGCTGGTTGCGACGTCGCTTGCTTGGAATAAAGTTGGGTAATCAACTATATGCCTTAGCCAAGGGACCTTCGAGTACATATCTTAAGTACCAAGGGTATGAGATCAATGGATTCACATTTTACACAAAAAAGCAAGATGGAAAGAGCACATACCAAAATTGTGGTGTTCGTTTTGATGCTCACTACAAAAACGGCAACGTACAGGCAACATACTATGGTTTCATAGAGGAGATATGGGAGCTAGCCTACGGTTCGTTGAAGGCAGCTCTTTTTCGCTACTAATGGGTCCGGCTAGGAAATCAACACCGATAGCGAAAGGGTTCACTACCGTTGATCTCACTAAGACCGCATATGAGAGCGACCCTTCGTCCTTGAAGGAGTTGTTATGCAAGTCTTCTATGCAAGGGACAATAAGACAAAAGGAAGGCTAAAAGTAGTCCTAGAAGGGAAAAGAAAGATTGTCGGCGTCGATGGAGTGACGGACGAAGAAGACTATAGGGGCTATCGAAATGCCTCCATTCGGGCAAACATAACCCTACCTATCTATCCTTCAAGAGGGTGACGAACCTACTTACGTGCAAATTGATTACAATGAGGCCCTCATTGTTGATGCACCTAAAGATAGTTAGATATTGTTAACTATGTAATCATTATGCATCGTTGTATCGATAATTTGCACTTTGAATATTTAATTTATATTTTATGCGCATCTCTACAATTTAATTATTGACTATGAAATCAAATATTAAGATATTGTTCACAAACACTATTATTTGATAATTATAGACCATTAATTAATTAGCATAGAATTAAATAATCAAGACACAAATTTTTGTATTATTTTAGAATATAAACTAACTGCATTATTTCTATTAATAAATAAATAAAGAAAAGCAAACTAAGTGAACTTCCTATCCTAGCTCAGCGGTTAAGGCACAGACTCTCAGTACTCTGAGACCCATCTCAATCTCGGTGTGGGCCAAACTTTTTTTATTTTGCATTTATTATTTAGTAGTGCATTACGATGGGATAAAAAAAAAAAAACCATTCTAACCGAACTCCCTATCCTAACTCAGCGGTTAAGGCCACGCACTCTCGACCCAGCGACCCGCGCTCGAATCTCAGGCGGGCCAAACTTTTTTATATTTTTTACAAAAAGGCTACGATGGCGGGCTCCAAACCGATAGTGTTTTTTATATTTTTTTACTAAAAGATGGCGACAAGGCCCTTCACTGCCGGTTTTGGTTTTAAAACCGGCAGTAATAGATTCTATCACAGTCAGTTGCTCAAACTGACACAGAAGGACCAATTCACTGTCAGTTTTTAAACTAAAACTGACAGTGATGTGTAGATGCTCCTCACATGCCAACAGTGCTCCCATGACCACAACAGTTGGAATACTGCTCCCACCTACCCCGACAACTTTAGTGCAGAAATAAAAATATACCATGACTACTAGCCCTTATAAAATGGCCCTCGGCCAGGAACTAGCATCTCCATGCTTGTTGGTTTCAGCCAGGCCTTATTATCCATGATACAATATTTTCCTCTCACAACAAACCACAGATATCGTTATGCATCGTAGTCCACCAAAATGGTGCACACATGAGGTACTAGAAGAATGCTACTAAAGATAGAGCAACATCGAAAATTGGAGATGTCACGAGGTTCATAGAGCCATCCTCTGCGGTGCGCTCTGGACTGTATGTCTAGAGAGACCTAGTGTGCTCTGGGCAATTTCTAGTCCTGGAGCGGCATTGGTTCATCGGTGCAATGACTAGCTGAATCCGGTGTGCACTGGACTGTACCGAGAAAAAGGCCATGTATAGCAGAGGCATTGATTCATCGATGCCACCTTATCATCTCCAACTGATATAGCTCGTAGACCACCTCGGTGCTATTGTTTGAACCCTAGTTGGTGCAAGAAGAATGCTACTGAGGTGGTTAAATTATAATGTATTGATACACATTGATGGTAACATTGACCTGTACGCAAATAGGTTTTTGTTATCGTATATGGAATTTTAGTGTAAGGTCTTTGTTATCGTATATGTAACTTATTTCTAATCTTTTGTAAGTTTTTCATGTATTTCATTACTATCTAAATAAATATATTGTTCTTGTTAAAACTTTCCCCTTTGTAGTATCTAAATAAATATATCCTTTACATATATGCACCTTCACCGCTCGGTTCTATTTAGAAACCAACAGAGTGATAGCCACCTTCACCGTCGGTTCTATTTAAAACCAGCGATGATGTCCATGCCCCTATATAAAAACAAACTGCCGGCCACATACATCGATCCCACCCACCCACGAACTCTCTCGGTCCTCATTTCTCACGTTTCACTCTCACTTCTCAAGACATCCACTCTCTCTCTCTCGTGATTTGGTCATGGCTCTGTATTTTTCAATGGTATTGATATGTTGTCTTCTCAATATTCTATATTTATATTCATGTTTCTTTGCATTCTACATTTATATATATTCTTATTCCTTGCATTCGATCTATATTTAATTATGTTGCCACATTTTACTTGGAAGAATTTTTTTTGTACATATATTTTATGTTCATGTTTTTTTTTGCATTTTATCGATCAGGTGGTATGAACAACGGACCTCCCCCACCACAGGAACCAGGTTTCCACCCTGGCGATGAGCCATTCGCTCCTAATGTGGCTATTCCACGGTTCCTGTTCCAGCTATTGTATGAAATATTTTCCAACATCTTTTGTTTTTTGATGCTAACAAATAAGTGTAATTAGTTTAATATCATTGTTGCATGCATATAAGTCGCAGACTATATCCCTAGTAGATTGGCTGCGAACAACACTTAGCTGGTTCTTTATCTCGGACATCGTCGAGAACACAGCATCTAATGCAAGTGGTCGGCTATGGACGTGTGAACTCAGTTTTTTCATCCCTGTGAGGGGTTCAAATCATCAGAACCATATCCACGGGATGGGAATACAGAGCTTGGACATGATAAGTGCCCAATTAAGTGTCGTGCACATCTGCTTAGAAGCACTTCGATGTATTTGCTATGATGTGCCTGATTTCTCGCACTTCAAGGCACTTGCTTTGAATGCTGGTGATATCCCCGTCCCGCAAGCAAGCGAATGGTTTGCAAGCTACAACCATGCGGATGTGATAAAATGGTCACTTATACCTGAGTCGTGGTTATTTGTTGTTTATTATTGTAATAACATTCTCTAATTTTTTTGTCCACATGCAGTTAACTACAGGACTTTACCTCTGCTGCATGTGGCTTGTGGGCCGTTCTAGACCAAGCTACGAAGCAACTCGTGTACAATTGGGACTTCTGTAATGGAAACCTTGGCCAGCTCACTATAGAAGGACGCTTGAATCTTGCATAAGGATTAATGCAGGCGTTGGTCGTTAGTAGAGGTTACATCTATGGCCGACCATTCTTTTGGTATTGTGAGGCACGAGAGAGTATACTCATACGGGCATTGGACTTCATCGATACAAGCGGATACATAATCCGTGACATCAATTACCATATATGGCTACAAAGGCATGTTAGTGTGCATGGCCCGATCGATTCGTTGCAATGATTCCGATAGTAATTAATGTTTATTTAGCTAGGTTTTACAAATTTGTCGTAGTTTAATTGGGTTCTAATTTTAATATGTACGGCTTTGTGTGTTTAATTATTGTCATGCATGTAATTTGTGTAACATTTGTTGGGCAATTAGAAATATACAGTCCGGTGTTGTATTGGTCTAAAAATTATTCTCAGGCTTGCACATGCCACGTGTGAAGGAAACACCAAATTTAGGATTTTTCGGAGATGGTTTGCTACTTTCTGAGGTTTAATTGAATTTCCGCCCGACGAGACCGTTTAATTATAGGTTGAACTGAGTCTACCCACGAAAAGATCTGGAATGGTGCCAAACTTTTACACATGCTCTAATGTGCCCTAGGGATAAGAATTTTGTGGAGGTGGATGGAAAAATCTATTGGGTCCAAGATGAAATTCACCCTCTTTTGTCTCATTTGGCACAGAGAAAAATATAATTAATAAAAAAATATTAGAAAAAACTAAGATCGTGTGTGGGATCTTAATTTGGATGTACAAACTTGCCAAAAAAAGTTCAAGTCATTTTGACATAGACGGAGTATACATGCTTCACAGTGGTACATGTGTCCTTTTATCGAACCATGACTATACATATAGGTTATCAAGGTTTCTGTGGTTCATATGCATTCCGGTATTGTATTGGTCTCAAACTTTTTCTTAGGCTTGCACGTACCACGTGTGAAGGAAACACCAAGTTTTGGATTTTCCGGAGATGGTTTGCTACTTTCTGAGGTTTAATTGAATTTCCACGCGACGAGACTGTTTAATTATAGGTTGAACTGAGTCTATCCTCAAAAAGATCCAGAATGGTGTCAAACTTTTACACAGGACCTAATGTGCCCTAGGGATAAGAATTTTGTGGAGGTGGATGAAAAAAATCTATTGGGTCCAAGATGAAATTCACCCTCTTTTGTCTCATGCAGCATATAAAAAAATAATTAATAAAAAAATGATTAGAAAAACCTAAGATCCGGTGTGGGATCTTAATTTGGGTGTACAAGCTTGCGAAAAAAAATTCAAGCCATTTCGACATAGGAATACATATGCTTCTATTTATTCAGTATATAAAATAATTTTTTTAATATATATAAACATCAATTATAGGTTTCAAAAAAAATAGGATCCGGATAAGAATTGATGATGAAAAAAATCTATTGGGTCCAATAAATGCTTGTTATCACTTTAAGATCCGGTTTATTTTGAAAAAAAATTTCAAGCATAGGAATAATATATATATAAAAAAATTAAAAAATAATTGTGCCAGCCCTCGGGTTTGAGCTCAAGTCTTGGGCTACAGAGTTCAGACACTTAACCGCTGCGCTAGTATAGGATGTGTGCCAAGCTTTATTTATTTTATCTTTTTGACCTTTAGACCGCTTAATAAATTATAAAATAAAAATAAAAAATTGGGCCATCCGGGATTCGAACACGGGTATTGGGGGCTAAGTTGTGGGGTCTTAACCGTTGAGCCAGTAGGAGGTATTCGAAAGAAGTGGAAAAGATAAGTTACTTATGATGTAACCGCTACACAGAAATCACTGCCGGTTTAAAGAATGGCCCGGTAGTGATGTACCACCATCACTGTCTGTTCGTACTTACAACCGGCAGTGATGTACCCCCATCACTGTCGGTTTCTAATTAGAACTGGCAGTGATGAGGTCTGGTATAAAAGGCCGCCGCGGGTTGAAAAAATTCAACCCTGCACCAACATTTCCCGGTGCTCCTCTTCTTCGACGCCGACGCCCGTGCACTGCCCCACGCCGGAGCACCCGTCCACCACCCCCCCATGTTGCCGTTCCCAGCCCCGCACTCCTCTTCTTTGACACCGATGCCCGTGCACCGCCCCACGCCGGAGCACTCCCCACGCCGTCCACCGCCCGATGCCGGAGCACCGCTGAGACCTTCAGGAGCGCGCACGGACAGCTACTTTCCCACCCTACGGTGAGTGCGTGGCTCACTGCCCGCTAAGTGTTAGATGAAATGCCCCACGATTGTTGTCTTCCCAATAGCAGCCGATTCCTATTCGATTGAGTTACATGCTGTTACTCCTTGGTTTAGCTATCCTTATATGTACATGCTGTTACATAAACCAGTTAGTTTTTCCCTAAACAAATTATGCTACCTACTGATTTGTTGAGGACCTAGTAATCATGGCCCTAAACTGTTTAAGAACCATTGGTGTTATTTGCATGTTGTCGCAACAAGTTATTCCCTCGAGTCACAGCTAAGTGACCTTTTACGCTGTGTGCAGTCTAAGTATTTAAACATTGATTATCAACACCTCTTGACATAGTTAGATTGAATATGTGACAATGATATGAGCATATCTATCTCGAATAGTAGTTGCATAATGTTATGATATCTCTGTACTTTGTAACTATTGCAAGCAATGGAAACTAGCAGTCAAAGGTACACGTTAATGACTATGGACGTCTTATTTGTGACGGTAGGGAGTGTTCTGTTTGTGTAAGAGTTAGATTAGAATTTCTGCTCTTGCTTAAGCAATGATGGATTCTTGTCAAATGTGTATAGGTATAATCGCTATAGGTAGAGTGTCAATTGATTTTGATGGAATGTCAAGGATAAAGAACATTAAGTAGATTTAGTTTGGCCATATAACTTGAATAATAACTCTTGTTCAGTGAGTTACCATTACCACTTACCACATGCCTAATTTACTTAAATGTATAGGCAACCATGGCATGGTATGTAGTGCATGTTGGTCACATGCCTAGGATTTATCGAACCTGGGAAGATTGCTATGCTCAAGTCAATTGCTACCCTAGTAATTTGCACAAAAAATACAACACAGAAGCTGAAGCTTTGAGGGCCTACTATAGTCATTTGGCCTACCTTGCAAACCATGGGCAACCGGCCTACTATGGTCCAATGAATGCAAACCATGGCCATCCTCTAGCACTAGAGATTGAAGAGAAGCCACCCGCCAGAGATGTGAAGATTAGGAGAATTGCTCCTTGGTCTTGGAAAGATGTCATGCTTTTATTTATGGCTATGGTCATAGCTTTTCTTATTTGGAAGTTGATGTAGGCTTAGTTTCGTAGAACAGTAGGTGGACTTTGTTGTATGTGGTCAATCAAACAATGAATTTGTTCTAGGTGAACATATGCTATTATTTGACTTTGTTGTATGTGGACTTATTATTAGACTTTGCATTAAACATATTATATATATATGAACATATGCTATTAGTAGTTGTCCGCGGCCAAAACTAATCATGATCGTGTCATAGCCATGTCTCATCGTCGCCTGTTACCCCGTCGCCGAAGAACTGATCGACAACAAGAAGTGGCTGATATCGCTGGGACGGGAGAGCCGCATGATCCGACAAACGGTGACGTTGTCAATCAGGTCGGGGTCGGTGAGAACGAGCAGCCATGGACCACGTCCGACCTGCTCGATCTGGGTCAAAATGACCAAGATGGCCAGGTAACTTTGGTATCATGTCACTATGTAGCCACACACGCTAATCAATTGAGAGGGTCATAGCTTACTTGCTGTCTCTAGCAGGAGCCTCCACCGGCCGAGGAGCTAGAGGGTTCGGGTAGCAGGAAGGCTAGATCCAAGCGAAGCATGTCAAAGATTCATGTTGGTAGGAATGCACACTGGCACATTACTGAGTTCGATGAATTTGGGGATCCACTCTCACCGCCTATAGCCTTGACCAAATACAAGACTATCCTCGGGTTACTTGTTAGGGACTTCATCCCGATTAAGTATAGGAAGTGGATTGGGAAAGATAACGACTGGTGGAGGGTTCCCGGAAGCGAGAAGGATTACATATGGGATGTCAAGATCCCAGAGTATTTCACTTTCCCAGCTGAGTATGATAGGGAGTTAGTCAAGAAAAAAGCAAAAGAAATCATGGGAACATGCTTCAAGAATTTCAAGGGGACATTGTACAAGAATTTTGTCCTAAAAAATAAAGAGCCAGATTTCGATGGTGGACAGTTTAGCAAGCAGAAGGACATCTGGCAGGCTTTCAAGGAATATAGGTCATCTGAGGAGTACTTAGAACTGAGTAGGAAGAATAAGGAGAATTCGCAGAAAGCGCCAAATCATCATCATCTCGGCTCTCGTGGCTACGCCAAAAAGATGCTAGAATTTGAAGCAGAACTTCAAAAGATGGATCGCCTTGCTGAGGAAGGCGTTCAGGTTAAGACCGCCGTTTGGGAGCTTAGATCGGTATTATACTGTATGGGGAGAAATGTACGGCACGCCAAGGACGGGAGCTTTAGCTCCTCAAATCAACCCATGAGCGAACTCATCCAGAGGATCTCCCAGATAACTGAGGACGTGAGGCAAGGGACTTGCACTTCTAATAGGGAGAAAGACGTGCTCACCCAAGCACTCAGAACCAAGGAGCACCCTGGTCGCACTAGAGGAACCGGTGTTATTCCTTGGAAACTAGCATTCCCCCAAGAATCTAACACTTACCGGAGCCGCTCGAGGGGTAGAGCGGAACATGAGGCAGAGTATTTGAGGAGACTAAAAGAGATGGAAGACAGAATGGAAGCACGGATTGAGGCAACCGTTGAAGCGCGAGTCGAGCAAATTTTGTTGTCCAAGGGGTCAGTAGTACCACAAAACCCTACTCCTAGTGCCTTTAGCCCACAGTTTAGGGGTCGCAGTAGCTACGGATCGACCCCGCTCGATGAAGAAGAGGCGAATGTGCCTCATCCGGTGGACGATATCACTGAACCCGTCAATGTCAGGTTGTACATCCGTGAGGAATGGACAAAGGACAAGGTGGCGCTCGGCCATGCCTGGCCTGTGGGAGACAGGACAATTAATGGTCTCCCAATTCCACTGGGTACGCTCGTGTCACCATTGACAAAATACTTGATAAGAAGTATAACAAGTTACCCATTGAGTACCCCATAGCGGAAGACAGGCCGAAACTTGGTCAAAACAAGGGCTCTCAAGTCGCCTTGGCGCAAGCGCTTCATTAAGCTTGACCATCAATTGTCCTCTCGATGATGAGGACGACTGCAGTCTTCGCCCACCCACGATGATCACTTACCATCTCCCAACAGAGATCACTCCCCTCCTCATCCGGCGCCATCACCCCCAAGAAGAAAGAGGTCTCCTTCTATTCCTCCTTGTCCGACTCCATCTTCATCAGCCCCAAGAAAAGAGACTCATCCTCCTCCTCCTCCTCCATCTTCATCACATCAGTGGGAAAAAAATTCTCGTCGTCATCCTCCTCCTCCACCTCAGCCCAAAACAAGATCAAGGACATCCTCGCAGTCGCAGAAAAGGTCCTTGGATTCGGTCGCTAATGCTCCCAAAGTTTACCAACATAAAAGAAAAAGGTCGTTCAGTGGCAGCGTTACCACCTTTATGGAAGACAAATTTACAGCACACATCTCGAAGGAAGATTGTGTTAGTTTCTTCAATCTATGTGCCTCGCTGCCTTTGTTTTTGTTGAAGTCCGAATTCAAAAGGCAAACACAAAATAAATACGCTACAACAAGAGACGAAGAAATACACAATAAAGATTTAAGGAACATACAGAAGTACGTCGAAGAAAACCTAGGATTAACCATGGAAGAGGCTACGACCATCTATTATGATGTACAAGGGACGGCAACACCGGCAATGAAGTATGAAAGGGGCAATCTTTTGGTTCCCGATCATGAGTACAAAAATCTGACAACATATATGCGCCACTTACATGAATATTACATGGCTCAAGCAACAGAGATGGACGACTTTGGTTTTGAGTTTATTATCCGTTCGCCACATGTTTTCCATTATCCTGAAGAAGAGAAGTTCGATGTCGAGTGGGAGTGCTTGTTCCAGCTATACCAGAAACGCTCTCTCGATGTTCAAATGTTGACGTTGTGGACTATGTAAGTACCCTACACGCATGATATTACAATTAACTACTCTCTCGAGACACAAATTGTTAACTTTTGAGCACTTCCCATGATTTTATGTAGGTGTATAGCAAAATTTTGCATTCTAAAAAGCAAATGGGATTACATAGGCTTCTTGGACACCATGCGAGTCAATGAGAGGACATATCTAGGCCTCTATGGATATGACGTGGAAGACCTGAAACAGAGAATGATTGCTGTTTTCGACGAATTCACGATGAAGAAAAAAAACCACCTACTTCAAGCCTACAACTGCGAGAATGTGTTCTCGGCTTTTAATTTTATGCTTCTTTTTTCGTTAAGATTATTCGATAATTAGGATTTTGTGATTGCAGCAACCATTTCGTCTTCATTTGTGTTAATCTTGCCAAAAATCTGCTCAAGGTGTGGGACTCGAAGAAAAAACCATTTCATCATTTGGATGCACTGGTGGCAGTGCTGAATTAGTAAGCGATCCTAATAACATATTATTTTCTAATCACATATACCGCTTTCTAATGTTTCTCCTTTTAATGTTGCTCAATGTCCGAAGAAGACATATCGGTGGGACGCCGATCCCATTCAAGGTTGTCGAAATGGAGGGGAAGTACCTATCACAGCCGGCGGGAAACAATGAATGCAGGTTTTATGTAATGTGGGCAATGCTTCGCTACATCGGCGAGAAATCGGAAGAAGCCGATAAGTTGGTGTGTATAATCCCCATTTCATTTATGTATGTTAATAATTCAATAAAATAATTTACTGTTCCTCTTTGGATATTATCTTTTTTGAATGACAGCGCAAGAAATATAAGCACCAAAGGCTGCTAGACATGGAGATCGTCGCACTACAATTGAAGCTGGCAAAATTCATCTTAGCCGAGATATTGGAAAAAGATGGAGTATTTTCCATTGCACAATCTGTGAAGTACAAGGACTAGTATGGCCCAAAGCGGATCGTCAGATTATTGTAGGAAGTCCGAGAAGCATGTGTGAAGTCCAAGAACATTTCTTTTTTATTTTGAGGGATCGAGATGTGGATAAGAACATTTGAATTGTAATCGTAACATTTGTAATGTTTAATATTGATGGACCTATCGTCTACGTAGCGTATATAAAGCGAAACCCGATTCTACGAAAAAATATAAATTAAAATAAATTATAAAACAATAAAATACGAACGGGTCATAACCGCCGGTTAGCAACAAATCGACAGTGTTGTCGTAACCATCACTGCCGGTTAGAAACAAACCGACAATGTTGGCTTGGTCAACACTGCCGGTTTGATCCACGAACCGAAACTGATATTTACTACAACACTGTCGGTTTGATCCATGAACCGACACTGATATTTACTACAACACTACCGGTTTGATCCATAAACCGACACTGATATTTACTATAACACTGCCGGTTTGATCCACGAACCGACACTGATATTTACTACAACACTGCTGGTTTGATCCATGAACCGACAGTGTAGGCTTGCTCAACACTATTGGCTTGAGCCAAGAACCGACACTCTTGAAGCAACCGTCACTGTCGGTTGTAACTACCAACCAGCAGTGTTGTTCAACTGGACACTGTCGGGTGGAGCCAGGAACCGACACTGTTTCCTGTAGATCAGTGTCGGGTTTTAAGGACCGGCAGTGATGTCAACCCCCCATCACTGCCGGTATGCCACTGTCGGTTCAAAATCCGGCAGTGAAGTAGGTTTTTGAACCGGCAGTGATGTCCAGATCTGGGGTAGTGGTCACTTCGAGATCATGCATATGTTTTTCGTGTTTTATTAAAAAGGACAGGATAATCTCTTCATTTACTTCACTATGCTTGAACCGTATATGTTTATCACGTAGATCGAACAGATCACAACAGTACTGAGCAACTAACCCCACTTTTTACATGCATGTCCTTTAAAGTTAATATTTATTTATAACATATGTGAAGCATATGGTTTTGAGTCACCTTTAGCTGGTACTGTAAGCGTAGTAATCGATTCTTTGCTTTGTTCTAGTAATCTAGATAGGCATATAGGTATCTTTATTTTTTTTCCTTTTTTTCTTTTTCTTTTTACCCTTTCCCTTTAACTGCTTTATTTTTGTCGATCGGTTGCATATAATAAGGCTGTGCAGCGCGTGACATGTTCCTTGCCTGCCTAGCTAGCCTCTTTGTGACATTGAGAAGATTAATCTGTTCACCAACAGATCTACACAAATCCCACCATAGTATCTGAGACGTCCATGCGAATTGGGCTGATACCATACCGATTAGTCGTTGCTAGAGCAAGAGGAGAGGAAAGAGATGAGTAGGAAAAAAATGCTAGGATAAGGAAGGAGGCTCACCCAGCCGCCACTGCCCTTGGAGTTGACTGGGCTTCCAGCGACCTACTTAAGCGGCGGCAAGGCGTAGGTGGGCGTTGCATAGGATTAGGTGACGCGGCGGTGTTGCGCAGCTAGCTAGTGAAACCGAAGATTGCGCGCCTCCAATAACAAATAGTACTTATTTTGACCTACTGGTTAAACATATGGAACTTCGACACTTAATAATTTTAAAAACATTTTGTTCGAGACATAAAAATTATAGGGGTAGATTTATATTGAAAAGAACTTTTGTCTCACAGTAGTACTTATCTAACATTACAGCTATTTTCTAATAAAAATTGTCGTCATAATTAAAATTCGGAGACCACATAACGTCACTTCTAGATCATGCATATGCTTTTCGTGTTTTTAAAGGACAGGATAATCTTTTCATTTACTTCACCATGCTTGAACCGTATATGTTTATCACGTAACAGATCACAACTAAGCGTAATCGATTCTTTGCTTTGTTCTAGTAATCTAGCCATCTAGGTATCTTTATTTTTTTCCCTTTTTTTCCTTTTCTTTTACCCTTTCCCTTTCACTGCTTTACTTGTCGATCGGTTTCATATAATAAGGCTGTGCTGCGAGCCTGCGAGTGACATGTTCCTTGCCTGCCTAACCTCTTTCTCATATCGAGAAGATTAATCCGTTGTAACACCCTGTGGCCTCCTCACTTGTTTTGAGAGAAAAATAATAATTTGAGTGCGTAAAAGTGGCTGCTGGATCATCTATTGGCGTCCATGCTATAGCGGCTATATTCAATTCAACAGCCAGGTATTATTGGTATCCTTGTTTCTTCATGGCTAGTCTGAATATGTAATAAATAACGCGTGTTAGAAAAGTAAAGAGGAGCTCGGGAGATTGATGGCCAAATGCCACCCATCGCTGTATTGACCAGTGTATAGGAGAGAGTTTCGCTGCGGACGAGCCACCTAAAGTCCCAAATCAAAAAGGTGAATGAACAAATTAAATTTATAATAATAGTTTATATGTCTTATGAGAATGAAGAAACATGTATAGTTGATACCTGGAGTAACACACAGTTCTTAACATAGTCATCCATATATATGATGTGAGATTTCGGAGTTTTAACTGTATAAATGATGATGTGACATAACAATTAAGAGGAAAGAGGAGATGAGTTTTTTCATCCTCACGAAACCCGGCTGGCATTGTTTTTCCAACGAAACCTCACCCCTTACGTTTTGCCCATCTTGTCTTACTTGCATTCTCGCTGTGCACCGCGCATCCCATATTTACCATATGCTATATGTATTTTATTTTGCATATGTGACTCTATTATATATTTTCTTATATCATATGAATATTGAAGTAAATTAAACTTTTGACATTTTTATGCTAATACTTAAATTATATGTATATGTAGTATGCAAGTGACAATATTGTTTATATGGTACATTTGATATCACAATACCATTCAAGAATTAAATGCTACAGCGTATAGATAGCATATGAAACAGTGAATGAAACTTTGGATTGAGAGATGTTGTTCCATGTCCTTGTTTTAAGACTGCCACATCTTAGAAACAGATAGATAAAATCTTCGATTAAGACTGGCCTTACCCTTTGATCAAATGCATTACTATTATCTTTCATGCGTTTAATGTGCCAATGGCATTGCCTCCATAGAAATGAACAAAAGAATGGTATAAAACTATACTTTTGCCAAAATCATTGCAACGTTTGAATACTACTACTTGATACTAGTATACTCTCCTATTCCCAAATAAATCAACTTCTAAAAATTGTCCTAAGTCAAATTATTTTATATTTAACCAAATTTATAAAAAAAAAGACCATCAATGCTTATGACATCAAATTAGCATCACCAGATATGCCATTAAATATATTTTTATAATCTACTTATTTGGTATTATAAGCTTTGTTATTCTTCACTATAAAGTTGGTCAAATTGACTTCGGGTGATTTATGACTTGATTAATTTTGGGATGGAGGGGGTATCTTTTTAAAATCGACGGAGGTAGTATTTTATTATATTGGTTACAAACTTATACTCCCTCCATTCTAAACTGTAAGGCGTTTTGGTTTTCTAAATACTTTACTATATATCTAGACATAGTGTTTATATAAGTGTATAATAAAAACTATGTATCTAGAAAGATAAAACGATCGACTTATAATTTGGAATGGGGGGTATAATTTAAAGAGTCTAACTGCAGATACTTGTAAATAATAGCCAATACTATTGATTATGTCGTCGTGAAATAGTAATAAACAGATAAATCAGAAATTCTCGGTAATCTTGTGTAGAAGGGATGGCAACTATGGACCGACGTCTCCTGAAAGCAGCCACATCCGGCGACGCTGCATCACTGAAACAACTGGCATCTCATGACCCGGGCGTGCTGCTTGGGACAACTCCACCGGGCAACACCTGCCTCCACATCTCGTCCATCCAGGGCCACGAGGAACTCTGCGAGAGCATCCTGGCGCTGGACCAATCCCCGGCGCTCCTCTCCGCCGTCAACAAGGACGGCGAGACACCGCTGCTGGCCGCCGTGGCAAGGGGTCGTGCGTCTCTAGCCTCTGCTCTGCTCAGGCGCTGCCGTGAGCGGCAGCTGAGCGAGGCGATCCTGAGGCAAGACAGGCACGGGTGCAACGCGCTGCACCACGCCGTCCGCAGGGGACACACGAAGCTGGCGCTCGAGCTGGTCGAAGTGGAGCCTGTCTTGTCGAGAGCCGTCAACGGGCGTAGCGAGTCACCTCTGTTCATCGCGGCGATGAGAAACTTCACGGAGGTGGCGGATAGACTGCTGGAGCTTCCTGATTCGGCTCACTCTGGAGCTTTCGGCTTCAATGTTCTCCATGCTGCTGTCAGAAGTGGAAATCTAGGTAACTGAATAGCACTAATAAGCATTGCATTGTGGTGAATCTTTTTACAAAATCTTGGCAGTGTTATGTACTACGTTCTTGCATCAATGCAATTATGCAATGTAGTAGAGTGCTTAACCTTTTTCCTTTTTTGTCCCTCGATTTGCTTTATTTCAGCTATCGCTAAAAAGGTTATGGAGACACGTCCGTGGCTAGCCACAGAGGAGAACGAGAATAGGCACACTCCAGTGCACCTGGCTGCATATGACGGCGAGATTAACGCGCTAGCAGTATTGCTGGAGCATGATCCGTCTTTGGGGTACCTAACCTCCACAGACGGTGACACTCTTCTCTGTGTCGCAGCATCTCAGGGCCATGGTGGTGTTGCTCGAGGGCTTCTTGAACACTGTCCAGATGCTCCCTACTGCGATGCAAGCAGCTCGACATGTCTTCACATTGCCGTGTTGTGTGGACATACAGAGTTTGTAAGATCTATCCTGGGGTTACAGCAGCTTGGCCACCTGATTAACATGCTAAATGGAAGCGGAGAAACTGCTCTGCATCTCGCTGTCAGAAACTGCAAGCCGGACATGGTTGCTGCTTTACAGCTTCACCAGGACATAGACGTAACGGTGCTTAACAGCGCCGGTGACCCGGCAAGCCGGGTGTTGCCTGATGCCGCCAATCACACCAAGGCTTTAATCTCGGTACGCTTTTTTTTTCTCGCACCGTAAATATATATTTTAGTAGCAAATATGTCCTTGCATTTATAATGGGATGTACAATTGTATGGTGCTCATGCCAATAAGGCAATAATAAACAGCCTACTTCATGTCAAATAAAAAAAAAACAGCCTACTTTTGTTAGATTTAATTGGGCTTCGTCTAACCTTATTTTAATTAAATAAAAAAATAAAGGAAAAATATGATTTAATTAAGGTTGGCCTAACCTTATCTTGATCTGACATATTTACCTCCCCTAATATTAGAAATAATGATAAGTCCCCTAAGGGCTTGTTTGGCTATTCATATTCAACTCAATTCACATGTCTTGGAGTGGATTGGGGTGAAAATTAGTTAATTTTCCACCCCAATCCAACCTAATACGTGTGGTTTGAGGTGAATACGAGTGTAGTCAAACAAGGCCTAATGGACATCTAAATTAAACAATTATTACATTAAGGAAAAAGATAAACTCAAAGTACCCACTATGTTGGTTTCTACTATTCATGAGAAACAAACTAACTCGACCATTATTAAAAATAACAAAAAAAAAGCTTCTGGATTTACTTATATTTGATATTATATAAAACAATAACCCAGAGTACCCTCTACATGTGCTTCTAGATTATCGTAGGTTCTGCAAGTTTTCATATATGGAAACAAAATTTCATATCTTGGGCACTACAATGCAAGCTAGAGTCTGCCTATCTGTGCTATTGAAATTACAAAGAAAACAATCTATGATCTAGAATCCATGCCATCTTAATATTAGTAATTGGAGGCATCTAAGAGAGCCTCCATGTTAATCCTCACAAGATGCTAAGGAAAAACAATAAATCCTAGAAATTCTCACAAAAATGAAAACCATCTTGCCTTTAATATAGTAGTCTCCAATCATCATCACCTATAACAGTTACTGGATCTATTCTATTTTTCTAAAATATTACCCATCTTTTGCTATTACGAAAAATACATAATCTAACATCCTGAATTTGAATCTAAATTACCCACCTATAGCATTATAATAGATAATGAAAAATAACCGCCTAAATTTCATTTTAAATTACACACAGCTACCATTATGAAAGATAATATAAAATAACCCCTTTAATTTGTATCCAAATTATCCATCTCTACTGTTATAAAATTTTAAACTAAAATATCCCTCAATTTTTTGTCTAGATACTAATATATAACCTATTATGGAAAAAATTCAATAAACATAAAGTATGACATATATGGTTCTAAATTACACATTTCTTCTACTCTTAAATTAAAATTAAGCATAAATGCTATGTGCCAACATTTTTTAAGGGCTGCAATACAGGCTCAAATGAGTGTTTATGACATTGCAGCAACCAAGAGTGTAGTTAGAACATAAAATCTAAGAAAATACAAAAGGGAAATTCTAAATAAAAATGCAGTAAGCACTAGAGTTTTGGGTTAACATATGGATAAAAAATAATTGCAGACAACTAATAAGATCAAAAGTTAAAAGCTAAAATATAGATTCATCATGTCATAGAAAATAATGCAACAAGAACTAATATAACTTAATGCATATGAAAACCCCATATAGGTGCAATTCAAAGTATGACAATATGTATCCTAATATTACTAACTTGAGGATCTAAACATAGCATCCATATTAATTCTTACAAGATGCATTAGCAAAAGAATAAATCCTACAAATCATCATAGAGAACAATAATTATAAGCTATATTCTATTTTCTAAAAACGAACCGCTTTTGGCATTTAAAAAAAGGAATAAATAACCCCCTAAATCTACATCTAAACTACTAACCTTTACCATCTTGAATGATATTTTAATTAATATGTTCCCTAAATTTTCTTTTAGATCACCTGACTCTACCATTATGGAAGATAGCACAAAGTAACCCCTTTAATTGCATCTAAATTTTCTGTATTTGCCTCTATCAAATAGAAACTAAAACATCCCTCGAATCTAAATTTAAATTACCGGTATAAGCTATTATGAGAAAGAATTAAATAACCATAAACTATACTATAAATATGGTTCTAATTACTTGGGTTCTACTACTGTTAAATTCAAAGTAGACATAGATGCTATGTGTCACCATTTATACCAAGTATACATGGATACATTAGTGATAAATATATATTTTTGTAGTTTATCGATCATGAAAATGAAATGTTCCCTTAACAAACCACATATAAATGACACCGATAATTCATTTTAAATTATATTGAAACTCTATGGCACTTAATTTTATAAGTTGCTAGTTTTTAAAAGGACATGTTACTTTATATAAGTTTATACCTTTCGACAAAATCCTTATGACATATTGTGCAGGTAGTTTCATTTGAAGCACTCTATTTTTTATAAAACAATACCTATATATTTTAAAATACTACACATATAATTTTATATCAACTCCCGCAACTTTTTAAAACACTTATATATTTTAAAAAATTGCTAGCATATACAGGAGCAGGAGCAGGAGTCGAACCGACTAGTTAGATTTAATTTATTCGTTATATTCGATCAAACGTTTACTAACAAGTAGTAGCATTCTTATATTTGCTATATTTTAGACGACGGCACATCAAACAGCTACGGCCGCCGTTAATTCGACAGGAGCTGCCATAAGCACACCCTCCGATGGAGCAATCATGATGAATTCATCATCAGGAGCAATCATGATGAATTCATCACTGGCAATCCACCAACGTCTCCTGGGCGCAGCCGTGTGCGGCAACTCCGCGGAAATGAAGCACATGGCCCTGCAGACCCCGGGGGTGCTGCTGGGAACAACTCCCCAGGGGAACACCTGCCTCCACATCGCCTGCATCCATGGCCACGAGAGGTTCTGCAGGGACGTCCTGGCGCTGACGACCAACCAGCAGTCTCCGGCCCCGGCGGCGCCTCTTCTCGGCGCCGTCAACGCCGACGGCGAGACACCGCTGCTCGCCGCCGTGGCCAGCGGCCACTTCTCCCTGGCCTCGTTCATCCTCGGGCGCTGCCGTGACGAGCAGCTGAGCGAGGCGATCCTGGCGCAGGACAAGCGCGGGTTCAACGCGCTGCACCACGCCATCCGCAGCGGGCACCGGAAGCTCGCCCTCCAGCTGATCGACGCGGAGCCCGGCCTGTCCAAAGCTGTGAACATGTACGACGAGTCGCCCATGTTCATCGCGGTGATGAGGAACTACGCGGAGGTGTCCGAGAAACTGCTGGAGATCCCTGATTCTGCTCACGGGGGAGCGTATGGCTACAATGCTCTGCATGCTGCCGTCAGAAGTGGCAATCCAGGTATGCATGTCTTCTCTTCTCTTTATAAAAGCAGAATGTATGATGATGCCATGCATGGCTGTTAACCATGCATGTCCTGCCACGTACGATTTGGTTTCTCAGTTGTCGCGAAAAGGATCATGGAGACACGTCCCGGGCTGGCCAGAGAAGAAGACGAGCACATGGTGACTCCAATGCACATGGCTGTACAGTGGGACAAGATTGACGTGCTAAGAGTGCTGCTGGAGCATGATTGGTCCCTAGGGTACGTACTCACCTCGAATGGTAACCCTATTCTTGATTCAGTTGCACGTCAGGGATACGTCGGGGCTGCCCGAGAGCTTCTCAAGCATTGCCCAGATGCTCCCTACGCCCGTGCAGATGGCAAAACGACATGCCTTCACCAAGCCGTTCAGGGTGGTCACATGGAGCTTCTGCAATTCTTCCTGGGGTCAAAGCATCTTCGGAAGCTAGTCAACATACGAGACATCATGCATGAGACTCCTCTGCACGACGCCGTCCGAAAGTGCAATCCCAAGATAGTCAATGCTTTGCTGCAACACCCGGACACCGACGTCACAGTGCTCAACATCTCGGGTAACCCGGCTACCTGGCTACTATCTCCTATGACCGACCACGCCAAGACTTTAAACTGGGTACGCTTAATTATTTTCTCTTGGACTTGCATTGTTTTTTCCGGTCCCCTTGACTATAGCTCCCTATATAATACATCAGTCCGATCCCTTGACAACGTATATATTCATTACATACAAATACAATACAATAATATCAGCCTAAATATATGTTTTAAGTTCTCGTCATATTATAAATCTATGTTTTTTGATTTTTTTCAAATGGTCTCGAATGGATACATGACCTATATCAAAGTAGTAGTGCTCAATGTGATCGATCTAAAACTTTCTAATTGATTTGTTTTCGTTTGAGATAGTTTAGGTCGCCAAATATTTTATAAAAAGTTTCATAGAAGTTGATACAAGGGATGTCATGGTATATTCACTCATAGGTGACTGTGAGCGAGGTAAGATGACACAAGTTCAAGTCCTAGAAAATGCATGCACATGTATTTCTTAGTGGTAGGAAACCCGCCTCTAGAAATGCTTCATATCGGTATACTAAGTAGTGGGTGCTAGTCTATGACTGTGGGTTGAACCACAACAACACTATGGGGCAGAGCAGTCTGATTTTCTTTCCTTTTTTTGTAATTTTTAACAATTTGCAAGATAGAGGGTGTTTATATCTTATGAGTATATTTGGACACTTATGGACTTATACAACTACGAATGATTAAACGTTTACATATATTGCATAGCAATCTGGAAACTTATCCTGTGCACATTAATAAACGATCCATACAAACTATTTTAGAGGGGAAAAAACAAATGACCATGTTCAAATCAACAACCACCGCAAGATATGCACCATTAAATTGTTGAAATCAATGACAGATAGGTAAGCAACTAAAGATATATGGTTGTCAAAATGAATAAGTACTCTGTAGCCTTCTTTTTTAAACAAGAGGATACTATTAAAACATTGTAACAGAAATATATCAGCACCTGAGAAAAACAGTTTGCTACCACTAACTAGCGGACACAATGGTGGAATATTGTCTTTTTTGAGTATTGTGCTGATGTGTGCTCCGCACATACCTTTCTTTGAGACCTTGTAGAATGAAGTCTCCATGCTTATGCTGAAAGCTGATCCTGAAGCAGCAAATGATATTTATAACCTTCATAAGCAAATCAAGGATCGAGTAACTTCTGAATCAAGGAAGGATATAAAGACATTGACTCAGACATATACAAGCAACACTTCTTTAGTGGCAATCCTCATTGCAACATTCACCTTTGCTGCTGCTTTCACCTTGCCTGGAGGATATAGCAATGATGCTGCAAGTGAGGGGCTACCCATCATGGCAAGAAAGATTGCATTCCAGGCATTCTTGATCTCTGATTCATTGGCAATGTTCTCCTCGCTGGCTGTTGCTTTCATATCCATAATAGCAAGATGGGAGGACTTTGAGTTTTTGCTTCATTACAGATCCTTTACTAAGAAACTTATGTGGGTTGGCTACATAGCAACCACCACAGCATTTGCAACTGGTCTATACACAGTTTTAGCCCCTCGCCTCCTATGGTTGGCTATAACAATTTGCCTTATGTCGGTTCTACTGCCCGTTCTTACGAAGCTACTAGGTGACTGGCCTGTCTTGAAGCTTAGAATTCATCTGGGCAAAACATTCAAGTCAGAGCTCCTTGATATGGTTTGATTTCATCAACTCATCTTATTTCTTCCAACTACTCTCTGTTTTACTATATTTAAAAAAATACTATGTATGCTTCATGTTGTTTGAATAAATTAAATGTCATTGTGATTTTTAATGACATGTAAACACTAAACTTTGTATTTTGATGTTTGCATACAAGGTAACCAGTGTAGCTCTGGACCTTTATCTGCAATGGATGTGCATAATAATTTTTTCTATGTTGGTTCTACTACCCATTCTTACAAACCTACATGCAGTGGCAGACACAAACAAAAAATCAGGGAAGAGGGATTATCTTCAACCTCTAGCAGGGAGCAACGTCTTTAATCTCTTCTTCCTCTCTTCTACTCCTAAAAATTGATTGGTGGGGGCAAAGGGGTGGGGTGCACATCTTCAAACTCTAGCAGGGCACAATGTCTTTAATCTCTTCTTCCTGTTTTCCACTATTCCTAATTTTTTTTTGGAATCACAAGGGGCTGCATGGCCAACAAACGAATGGTAGGGTGGGCTTGAGCCCCACTGATGGCCCCTTATCCTGCATGCAGTAGCAGGGGCAATGTTTTGGGGAAGATGAAAAGGAGCGCTCGATCGTCAGAACCTCGGATACGTGTGAAATGTATGTCTAGCTTCATAGCCATCATAAGGTCATGCAAAATGGGGACATCATGCTTTTTTGGCCAACCAAATCACCATCTTCGTCAGGATATATGGAACAAATTTAAAGCGGAGAGTTCTAGGACTTGCAGTGATAGAGCAGGCTAGGAAAAAGCAAGCTTAACGGGTCATGAACCTCAAGCTGGGAGACGCAAATTCAAAATTCTTCCACCATAGGATCAACGACCGTAGAAGAAAGAACCATATCCAACGGTTGAAAAAGGGTCAAGGATGGGCTTTCAACCACGAGGACAAAGAAAAAGTAATTCGTGATCACTTTGCCGTTGTAATGGGGCGCCCCATAGAACGCACACCAGATCTCAATTGGGACAACCTTGACCAGCCTGCGCTCGACCTTCACTCGCTCGACGATCCTTTCTCAGAGGACGAAATCAAAACTGCCATTTTCCAAATGCCAGCTGACAAAGCGCTAGGCCCGGACGGCTATACAGGTGCTTTTTTCAGAGCATGCTGGGATGTGATAAAAGGCGATTTTATGGAGGCGGTGATTGCTTTCCACAATCTACGGATCTCGAGCCTACCACTTCTAAACTCGGCCAACATTGTGCTAATACCAATGAAAGAGGGCGTTGATTATGTGACAGACTGTAGGAGGCCCATAAGCCTCATTCACTCATTTGCCAAAATCATTGCCAAAGCTCTGGCCCTAAGACTTGCTCCGTACATGAAGACCACAGTGCCACCTACACAAAGTGCATTTATTAAAAAGAGAAGCATCCATGACAATTTCATGGCTGTGTGAAACACAGCCACAGGTTTTGCTCAACGAAGTCCCCTGCACCCCTCTGATGCACGGCAGAGGCCTACGGCAAGGTGACCCCCTCTCACCGCTCTTATTTGTTATCACCATTGACCTGCTGCGACGTCTCCTGGACTTAGCAATAGAGAGAGCCATTCTAAGCAAGTTAAGGGGGACACATGCACAACATTAAAACCTCCATGTACGCAGAAGATGCAGCCCTCTTCATCAATCCTCGAAAGAAAGTCATCTCCACCTTGGCAAATATTCTTACTTGATTCAGAGAGGCAAACAGGTCTCCTAACAAACTTTCAGGAGTCCACAGTGGTCCCAATACAATTGCTCCATTGCTGACCTCCCAACAACACGAGTGCACTTTCTGATCAAGTACCTAGGCTTACCTCTCACCACTACGCGATTACGGCGTGTGGACCTTCAATTCCTTGTCGATAAGGCAGTTAGCAAATTTATCTCTTGGAATGGAAAAAACACAACTCCAACAGGTTGACTCACGCTGATCAAATCGGTGCTCATGTCACAACCGGTTTACCTGCTCACAGCCCTGCAAGCACCCAAGGAGGTGCTAGATGAAATTGACAATAAGAGGAAACAATTTATGTGGGCCGGTTCTAAAGCTTTGATCGGAGGAAAATGCAAAGTTAATTGGAGCCGTGCAAGAAGGCCAAACGTGTACTGGAGGCCTTGGGATCCTACACTTGGGAAGGTTCACTACGGGCGCTTAGGCTTCATGGCTGTGGCATGAATGGAAGTCAAGCGATAAGCCCTGGGTGGGGGTCCGAAATCCCCTGCAACAGAACTGACCACCTCTTGTTTGCTGCTGCAACAAAGATTACCATTGGGGATGGCAAGAAAACTTCCTTTTGGTATGGGGCCTGGAGTCAAGGACAAAGGCTAAAAGATATTGCGCCAAACCTCTTCAAAATTTCTAAAAGGAAAAATAGATCCCTTTATGTTGCCACTCAAAATCAAAACTGGATCAAGGATCTTAACTTGCAGCACCGTGGCTTCAATGCACAACACTTTATCGAGTACGTGGCAATATGGCGTGTGGCAATATTGCAGCATGGTTGATGGTGAATATTGTGCAAACTCAGCTTACAGAGCCCAATTCTTAGGGTCGACAACAGCCAATTTTGGCACACCCATTAGGATGGTTTGGGCACCACCTAAATGCAAATTATTTGGATGGCTCGCCATCCAAAATAGACTTTGGATGGCAGATAGGCTCCAGGCGAGAGGTTGGTCCAACAACGTTGTTTGCCCCCTCTGTCGTAGAGAGCCAGAAACTGTCCTCCATCTTCTCGCTCATTGCAGATACTCCATGTGTATTTGGGAGGAACTTGCTGCTTCGATTGGACTCAGTGGCCTCTTTTTGCCTTCCTGGTTGCAAGCCGAATCGCTTCATCAATGGTGGACCTCCCTATCAGTCGTACCTTGCCACTCCAGGAAAGGAATGTGTTCTATGATCATCTTAGTTTCATGGGAAATTTAAAATGAAAGAAATGCACGAATATTCAATCACAAAGAGTTACCTCATAATCAGCTACTTCAGAAAATAAAAGATGAAAGCGAGATGTGGATTATGGCAGGAGCGAAACATCTAGCAATATTCAATCACAAAGAGTTACCTGAGAGTTTACAAAGTCTAGGAGGGGGTCGCTCCATATCACAGACTGGCATGGCACACGGGTCCCAACTCACACTAGAGCGAGCTAAATCGTGAGCACATGAGTTACAAGAGCGATTAGAATGGACGATCACGACCTCAATGAAGGACGAAGCAATCTCAGCTCGAGCTTCCCTGAAGAGCAAGCGGCCCACCCGGAGCTTGATCATAGTCACTGCTGGTTCAGAGAGCTCTTACCAGAGATAGGGAATCCGTCTCTAGGATGATCCATGATAAACCATATTGTATGGCTGCTTGTAAGGCTGCAATGCAGGCCTCTGATTCCGCACATAAGGCCTCTGTGTCGCTGAAGGGCTCCCCCTCTCGCGGGAGAGCACCCGCACCACAGGCACGGAACGGGAACGGGACGGCGACGGCGAAAATCCACACACGGAGAGACAGAGACAGAGACAGAGACAGAGACAGAGACGGGTGGTTGGGCTGCCGTGCCGTCCCGTCTCGTCTGGACGTCTCCTTCCCTTGGCGTCCCGTCACTAAGCTTGGGCTGTTTCTGGAACAGATGTATAGGACCCCTTCAGCGACGCAAAGCAAACACACAACATTAAATTTCGCAGACCAAGATTGTCGCCAGAGGCCCATACTTTCTGCTTCTAGGCAAACACAGCTCTATGGGCCGAAGCAACTACAAAGAGTATACGTGTCCCGCCCTTTTTCCTCATAGGCCTGTAAAATGATGGAAAATGGACGGGTCGATGGGCACCGCGAAAGTAGGCCCATTGGTTCATGTCACCTCACTATTCTTAACAGTGTATATACGAGTAAAATGTATAGGGCGATTTTGGACGAAGTTGACACCGAAGACGGGACAGACAAGCTTAATATATATAGAATAAACCTCATTCAACGTGAATTCGTACTAAATAAAACAGAATAAGGTAAAAAGTACTTTCTCCACTTCAACATATAGGTTGTATTAGTTAGGATTAAAAGAGGTGCAAATTTCAAAAAATTTAACTAAAACCATTACTCAAATTTGATATAAATTTCATAAACTGATTATATCTTGCAACAGAGTGTACTTCAAAGTTTTTTCCAAATGTTAATGTCCCTTGTAAAAATAAATGGAGCACACGGAATACAATGACAATAATGACAATAATTTGTTGTGCACAAGAATACTACTGTTTTATTTCACACTTGGATACTGTTGTTTGGATAAAAGGCTTCCGCCTGCATCTGTTAGGCAGTGCTTGCTCTGCGGCGGATGCTCCCATGTGCTTTTCTCTGCTATGCGATGCATGTGTTGTGCTTGTATCCACATGTCACTGTCACCCATCATAATTCTAAAAAATATTATACTCATGTTTACAGATGGATCAAAGCCATCATAGAACTAGGCATCACAGTAGGTATGCCATTGCTCAAGTTCAAAAATAAGATAGTTACATGCCATCACCCATTCAGGAAATACAGCCACAAGGTTGCTTTAGACCAAGAGACCCTCAAATCAGTTCATAACTGATGCAATTCTGAACCACCAAGTTTGGATATAAGTATATAAAAAACAATAAACACAACTTTGCAGCCACTAACCGGCAGCACAGAGTTATAAATATGAGTGTGAAGCATTGTTAAAAATTACAAACAAATAAACACTTTCAGAGAGATTCCATTACATGCATATAAGAATAAATGGATGGCCAATAGATTTTTGAAATTGAAAATAAGCAAACTTACTTGTGTTTGATTGTGTTCCAAGCTTATTCACTTCTTTAGTCGGCCACAAAGCACAAAGTCTTGTTTCAAAGCCTAGAAATATCTCTTTGTTCGTGGCATCGTTAAAAACCTCGGAAGCAAGGATCTTTACATCAAAAGACAGACCAACCATGTCCTTTAAGATTTTTTTTTATTTTTAACACTTTTTGTAAACTAATTTTGAATCTAACACTGTTTAATTTTTTTTCAAGGCTAACACTTTTTGCCGCGCCTATTGCCATGGCGCGGTGAAACGCCTATGCCGCGCAATGCATGGTGGCGCGGCGGGACGATGACGTGGCGACGATCGGGGCGCTGACCGATGACGTGGCAGGGTCTGCCGCGCCATAGACCATGGCGCGGCACTGACACGTCAAGGCCCACGGCGCGGCAGGACCTGGACGCAGACAGAAGACCAGCCTCAATTGCAATTAAACGGGAGCAGCTGTCGGTGAGGATCGGCAGCGACGCTACCATGGACCCGGGCTTCGCGTCGCAGCTGAACGGCACCTGCAGCTCCGAACCCAACGCCTTCGCCTTCCTCGACCCCTCGCCGGTGGGCTTCGACAATGCCTTCTACCGGAACCTACAGGTCGGCAAGGGCCTCCTGGGCTCCGACCAGGTGCTCTACTCCTACATGAGGTCGCGCAGCACGGTTGACTACTACGCGTCCAACCAGGGTGCCTTCTTCGGTGATTTCGTGGCGGCGATGACCAAGCTCGGGTGGATCGGGGTCAAGACGCCGGCCACCAACGGCAAGATACGCCAGGACTACCGGTTCTCGAACTAGTTGCTAGTTAATCTCGCCGGCAGTGCTGCCGCAACGCATTGAAATGAATATGAAGCAAATAAATTGAGTCCGTGCGTAAGTTGACAAGTTGCCACATAACATTTTCATTGGTTCGACATAAGTTTGACATAACATAACCAACTAAGTCTGCAAGTTTCGGACAACAATATTCGTTAGACATAACAAACTAAGTCACAGGAGTGTAAGGATCCCTCGGATGCCTCTGTCTCTTCGGATTTATAGGCAACACATTGGGAGTGTAGCCAACGTCAGTGTGGTCGCATTGCCGGTGCGTACGGCTCGTACCCTACAAGTATATGATATGCATGATTACTTATAATCTTTATTATCGTTAGTTCATGGAGCCTACGTATTTAAAGAAACTACCTTTGTTACTACCTGTGAGGCTCCTTGGGTACCAAGCGGGGCACCACCTAGCTGAGACATTCCGATCTTGTCCTGCTGCCAATCGTCCCACTAGTGGTGCTGTATGCGGAAGCCCGGGGGGTCATCGTCGTCATCGTCGTCCTCGTCGTCGTCGTTTGCAGGGTCCTTCCCTTTTGCATAAATAGACGTTAAAGTTAGTGCATTTCCTAAACACATATACACTAAAGAAACATTTTCAGAATGGACAAGTTTATGTTTACCTCCACAAAAGCCTCGAGAATGCCTGGCCCGTGCCCTCTAGACTCATGAAGCCAAAACGCTGCTTTGTTGGACAGCCTTGACAATTGTGTCGCCTGGGTACAGAAACATGGTTGGACAGTTTTAGTACAGATACTTAATACCAAATGGATAACAAATGGTACCATTTGAGTATCTTACCACGTATCTTTGAAGCGTGGCTCTCTGTAGTTGTGTGTGGTCTCTAGTGGCAATGTCGTACACATCTTCGATCACATCTTCCTTGTCGTCCTCGTCAATCGCCTCCTCAGTGTACGGGATTTTGATATGTGTCCTCGTAGACCTGTGAAGCCACCGCAGGTACTCGTTGAAGGTGTGCTGGTCGTGTGGGGGACCCGCATCGACCGACTGCCGGTCCCTGTTCTGCCACAACTGGATGTACGCGTTGTGTGTCACACGCCAATCCTTGGCCTTGTACCTCTTCCTGCGGTCATACCTGCAACAAAACGATTGTTAGTTGTACCATACACACCTCTTTATTGTAGCTTTGTTATTAATCGATAACGCACCCGTTCAATTCTTGGTTGGTGGAGTAAAGCGGTGGTGAGTAGCCTGTCATTCTTCGAAACTGCCTACAAACCCTGATGGGCAAGTGAATCTCGACCACGTGGAAGTAAATAAGTGGGACGTTGCAGCGATACTCGTCTGACTCATCCCTAGTGATAGGACTCAGATAGTACTGGAGCTCCGGAGCATCCCAAGGACACCAATGCACCTGAACATTTCGTAATTGAGTTAGGTTGTGATATAGTGTACATCGAACAAGATACATGTATGATAGTAAAGAGAGTGTAACCTAGTGCTGTGTCAGGACATCGAGACAGTCTGTGTACTCCCTGTACTTGCGTCTCGCATTCCCTCTAACTAACTCTGCTTGCGTCCAGATATACAGAGCTATATGGAGTGTATCCTGCCCGTTCCAACAATGCATTGAACACGATAATGAATTAGCCATTAATAATTTCATCATATGTAACTGCCTCAAAGAATATAGTGAAACGAAGTACTTTTCGGTAAACTAGTAACAAGGGGCCTCCCAACGGACCATCATTCCCAACACTAAACCTGGAGTAGGTAGGAGCAACCCCCAAGGTTCGCATACCCTGAGGTGCGATGGTAGGCAACACATAGTTGTCGATATGTCCATGCCAGGACTACGCTGCCCCAGCTGTATGCTCCTATGTTATCCCACGGCTGGCGTAGTATGTCAAGAAAGATCTAGCTGATGGTGTTGCCCAAGGCGTCTGGGAATAGGAAAGTACCAGGAAAGTGCGAGAGCCACACTATAGCGAACTTGTCGATCTAAACCTCATCAGCCTATGGGTCCAAGTAATCAAAGCGCTCTGTGATCCACGACGACGAAACACCAGAATTTTTTTAGAAATTCACCAAAGAAAATGAGACCCGATGGCTGCAAGAAAGCAATGCAAGTATTAAATAGGCTTGGATTGTTCACTTATTTTTCTTGGAAACCTCGTCGTCCGGTGGAAGAAAGCCAGTGAATGGAGCCACTAGCTCCCTCCATGTATCTTTGAAGCAGGGCTCTCTGTGGTTGTGTGTCGTCCCTAGTGGCAATGTCATACACATCTTCGATCACATCTTCCTCGTCATCCTCGTCAATCGCCTCCTCCGTGTACGGGGGCTTGATATGTGTTCTCGTAGACCTATGAAGCCACCGCAGGTACTCATCGAAGGTGTGCTAGTCATGTGGGGGACCCGCATTGACCGGCTGCCGGTCCCTATTCTGCCACAACTGGATGTACGCGTTGTGTGTCACGCGCCAATCCTTGGTCTTGTACCTCTTCCTGCGGTCATACCTGCAACAAAACAATTGTTAGGTGTACCATACACACCTCTGAATTGTAGCTTTGTTATTAATCGATAACGCACCCGTGCAATTCTTGGTTGGTGGAGTAAAGCGATGGTGGGTAGCCTGTTATTCTTCCAAACTGTCTACAAACCCTGATGGGCAAGTGAATCTCGACCACGTGGAAGAAAATAAGAGGAACGTTGCAGCGATACTCGTCTGACTCATCCCTAGTGACAAGACTCAGATAGTACTGGAGCTCCGGAGCATCCTAAGGACACCAATGCACCTGAACATTTCGTAATTGAGTTAGGTTGTGATATAGTGTATATCGAATAAGACACATGTATGATAGTAAAGAGAGTGTAACCTGGTGTTGTGTCAGGACGTCGAGACAGTCCGTGTACTCCCTGTACTTGCGCCTCGCATTCTCTCTAACTAACTCTGCTTGTGTCCAGATATACAGAGCTGTAAGGAGTGTATCCCGCCCTTCCAAAGCTGCGTTGAACACGATAATGAATTAGCCATTAATAATTTCATCATATGTAACTGCCTCGAAGAATATAGTGAGCCGAAGTATTTATCGGTAAACCAATAACAAGGGGCCTCCCAACAGGCCATCATTCATAACATCAAACCTGGAGTAGGTAGGAGCAACCCCCAAGGTTCGCATACCCTGAGGTGCGACGGCAGGCAATGCATAGCTATCGATACGTCCATGCCAGGACTGCACTGCCCCAGCTGTCCGCCGCTATGTTATCCCACGGCTGGCTAGTATGTCAAGAAAGATCCAGCTGATGGTGTTGTCCAAGGCGTTTGGGAATAGGAAAGTACCAGGAAAGTGCCAGAGCCACACTCTAGCGAACCTGTCGATCTAAGCCTCATCAGCCTATGGGTCCAAGTAATCAAAGCGCTCTATGATCCACGACGACGAAACACCGGAACTTTTCCTAAAATTCACCAAAGAAAATGAGACCCGATGGCTGCAGGAAAGCATTGCAAGTATTAAATAGGCTTGGATTGCTCACTTATTTTTCTTGGAAACCTCGTCGTCCAGTGAAAGAAAGCTAGTGAACTGAGCCACCAGCTCCCTCCAGTGATCGTTGTCAACTATACCTATCACTGGAAGTCCCCCCAACTGAAGGCCAAAGATAGCCTTCATGTCCTGCATGGTCAAGGTCATCTCGCTGCAAGGTAGGTAGAACGTGTGGGTCTCAGGCCTCCACCTATTATAAGAATAGAACGACTAGTAGTTGCCTCAAATTTGTTATAACAATGTTTACGTACAATGAAGGCACTCGCACCTGTCTACAGCTGCAGTAAATAGTGCTGGGTTAAGGGGCGGAAGACCGTTGTTGACAACACGGACAAGCTCGAGGAAACCGGCACACCGTATGTACGGCGCGTAACACTCGTTCCACTGGTGCGTCCTGGTGTGCGTGCGGGGCCTCAAAGGAGGCAAGGGCACCTCTGCGTCGGTGTCAATCAAGAAGTGTGCTCGGTGCGGGTTGTCGTACAGCACCTCAAGAAGGGGGTACAACTGGTGCTGCGTGGGAGGGGCCATCCTGTTACAAATTGATAATTAAAGGGTTAGAGTATTCAAATTAACAATATTTAAATTAACATTATGTAGCATTACCAAATTTGAACTACTTGTTATGCAATACGAACACAATATGAAAGAACATGTATATATTCACAGTAACATTAACAGACATATTAAACAACTTCACTAGAAAAATAAGCATTTGACCAAACTTCATCAAGTTATCCAAATCGCCGTATCACACACTACTAAGTACCGACACTTGAAAACTAGTATCTATACTGACAACCTTTACTACTATAAACTAACTAAATAATAAATACATAATCAATCCCTAAACCCAAAATCCTAACTAACAATAACCTAAACCCTAACTACCTAACCAAACCTTAACTATACTACAACACAAAACCTAAACCCTAAAAACTACCTACCAAAATAAACAAATTCACTAACCTAACTATCCTAAATCACTAACCCTAACTAAAATAACATTCATAATAACAAGAAATCGAGAGAGGGAGCTACCTTGATATGAGCAGGGACCTTTTTGGGTCACCCAAGCCGAAGGAGATGGCTGGTCGGCGTCTTGGTGGGTGGGGGCGGGGCGGCCGTGGCGGCCGGACGTGTCGTGGCCGGCGTTCATGGCACGGCAGCAAAGGCATGGCGCCCGCTGGGGAGGGGGCGCGGCGCGGGCGGGCGGCGGCGGGAGGCGGGCAAAAGCAGAGAGGGAGGGCGGCTCGCGGGCGATATTTACCTAGAACTGCCGCGCTGTTAGGGATGGTGCGGCACTGTCGCGCCAAGATCAGTGGCGCGGCAGAACCTGCCACGTCACCGGTCAGCGCCCTGGTCGTCGCCACGTCATCCCCCTCATCGCGCCACCATTCATGGCGCGGCACAGGTGTTTCGCCGCGCCAGGGCAAGAGCACGGCCAAAAGTGCTAGTTTTAGAAAAAAAAAATTAAACAATGTTAGATTTAAAATTTATTTACAAAAAGTGTTAAAAATAAAAAAAAATCTCCTTTAACACGGGCAACTGTTCCAGTACTCCTCTTTCTAAAAATTGTATGCATCTCAAAGCAGTCTATTAAACTAATTAAATATTTTCTTAATATTTTTTTGTTTGGGTAACGCTTGAGTCCAGCCCTAACCCAAAGCTAAAGTCAGGTCCCCATCCCGTCTGTTCCGTGGTTCTCCGTTTACACGTGGATTCGTTGAAGGAGACGACTACGATGAGCGGACTCGACGGCAAACTCCTCCAGTTCCTCCGTCTGTGATCCTCGCAACTCGTGTACAGATCCTAAGAGGCAACTTATTTGTATGTTGAGGAAGTGAGCGAGATTTGGCCCCACGCAGATGATCGCCAAACTAGAATTGCCAGCACATGTTCATGTTCGTTCGTCAGGCATAAAAAAATTTCTTAATGCAGTGCAATTGCCTGAAAGAGGCATACAATCTGTCAAATATACGCAATCCTTTAACATTTGTAGTTCTGTACCGAACTGAATAAGTGTAAGCTGACACTATTAGAGATTCGATTAAGTGTTAATATTTAAAATAATGTTTAAGCGGAGACCAAAAATGCAAATGTAGTTTTGGAAGCCTGAACTCTCAGGCGCCACCAGTTAGAGGACGGCACCCCGGTCAAGGACGACGTGGATGGTGGCATCGGACCTCCTCACGCCAAATCGAACGGCGCCTTCGGAGCTCCTTGCCGGCTGCCAGCACACGACGAAACGGGGTTGGTGGAGGAGGATGGAGGTGCCGCCTTTCGCTCGCGGTTCGCCAGTTGCTGATGCTCCGGAATAATCGGCACAGCGGCGACGTCTCCTTGAACTTTAGGTTTGGGTAGAGGTATGGACTGAGGACTGGGTTGGATGGGCTGAGCCTAAACATGATCCAGGTACAGAAAATGTTTATAATCATTTAATAGGCTGCTTCGAGATGTGTGCAACTTTTAGGAGGAGGAGTACAGGAGCAGTTCTCCGTATTGTTAACATATTCTAATGAAAAGAAACTGCTGCATCTGTGGGTAATGCTGACTCACATCACATACATTACGTTATGGATCCCTGTCACCATGCATCAGGCTAATCATGTCCGATCCCCTAGTCTTTATTCTCCTCCCTGTGGACGGTACACGTTTGTTCCATGCGCGGTGTCACGAAGGCTATCGAACAAGATAGCAGGCAAAGGGCCCCTAGGAAAAGAAGATCATGGAAGGACTGAAGTGGAGCGCCTTGAGGCGAAGGAAAACACATAAAGAGCTCCGACAAGCAAAAGATGAATAATGCAATGTCCTCACGACCTCAAGAACAAGAACATTGCATTCCACAAACATCATTGAGGTTTTGCGCTTTCTTAGTTAATTTGTGTATTTTCCTTGTCGTAGCCACACTTTCTTTCACTGGTATGCTTAA
Source organism: Miscanthus lutarioriparius (assembly GCA_904845875.1). Lineage (NCBI taxonomy): Eukaryota > Viridiplantae > Streptophyta > Magnoliopsida > Poales > Poaceae > Miscanthus > Miscanthus lutarioriparius. The sequence goes on along the minus strand of CAJGYO010000010.1, from coordinate 99,529,520 downwards.
TTACTCGTGGCATCTAGCTCATTTAATTAAGATCTGTTTGCGCAGTGTGCTTGAAGAACTGAACGTATGTGTTGTGCTGCGTTGTTGCATGCGCCGAGCATAATTAGACTACTCAGCCACCTCGACGTCCAGGCCCAGCATTGTGATTATTTGGCCTGAATTAATTACTGTATGTATACTGCTTGTTGGTACCGAACCGCGTCAACCGTACCGGGGGCTGGCCGGGGTTGCGTTTTCGCTGGCAGCGCAGCGCGTGGTCTTGGCCTCGGGTGGGGCTCAGTTCGCTCGCTCGTCGAACAAGGCTTCCGTCGCCGTTTCCTTCTGGGAGTGGGGAGCAGAGATCGTCGAGCCCCTCCCATCCGATCCGCCACATGTCGAAATCATATCCACTAGGAACTCACAAGATAATACTTGTGTACTGAACAATCGGTTGTTTTATAGCTTTCTGGCACTCGGTTGTCGGTTGTTGGAAGGCAAGAAAAACACCCGAATTCTACAACTAAGCCAAACTGGGTGCTAAAGACAAAGAAAACACACGATTTACAGATCCTTAAATCAGAATCCAATGGTCACAATAATCACAATTCTACAAATCTGAAGTATTAAATAGAAAATATATATCAAAATACCTCATATGAACTATCTCACAATCAAATAAACAGAATTTACATCTCAAATGGCCGAAATTTACAGTTACACATCGGTATAAATTCAAAAACAAGCCAATGTAATTGCAAGCATATGGTACACTAATACAAGGGACTAAGATCTATTGCCATAATTGCACAGAGACTAGGATCGACAGAAAGAGCTCACCATTAAAATACAAAACAAATGACAAATTGTAAAAAAAAAAACTACATTTCCAAATGTTTTCTATGAATTCCAGAACTCTGAGAAAATTACAGCAAATTGATCACAAATATAACAAATTTTCACAACATCTTTTCTAAATAAATTCATATCAATAAAACGCACATTGGCACTAATACATACAACAACAACAACAACAAAGCATTTAAGTCCCAAACAAGTTGGGGTAGGCTAGAGTTGAAACCCAGCAGAAGCAATTAAGGTTTAGGCATGTGAATAGCTGTTTTCCAAGCACTCCTATCTAAGGCTAAGTCTTTGGGTATATTACATCCTTTCAAGTCTCCTTTTATTGCCTCTACCCAAGTCAACTTCGGTCTTTCTCCACCTCTCTTCACGTTATTATCCTGGCTTAGGATTCCACTACGCACCGGTGCATCTGGAGGTCTCTATTGGACATGTCCAAACCATCTCAACCGGTGTTGGACAAGCTTTTCTTTAATTGGTGCTACCCCTAATCTATCACGTATATCATCATTCCAAACTCGATCCCTTCTTGTATGACCGTAAATCCAACGCAACATACGCATTTCCGCGACACTTATCTGTTGAACATGTCGTCTTTTCGTAGAAGCAAATAATACATAGAAGCAAAAAATTTGGACACACGAAATTACACTAGTACAATAAAATTGAGAACACTAAAATGATAAACGGGTTTCTTCTATTGCCTCGCCTAGTAGACTTACGAGTCTAAGAACCAACTAGATGATACACTACAAGGGTAAGATCACCCCAAACTACTCCAAAATGCCGCCTGAACTAAGACAGAACAACAACAGGCCAAACTTAAAAACGAAAATTATGCAACATGCACTTGCTCAGAGCACAATGCCTCTTACTGAGCAAATGGCTAAAGGGTAAGACCAGTTGCTCATACAAACCATATGAACATGAACTACTGGCCCACCTTAAAAAAGCCAAATGCTTGAACTCACTAACTGAAAAACAAGTAGAAGAGAACAGATAGAATTGCAATTTCTTCAAAGACCAAAACTGACAAGAGAAATAAGAAACAACCTACAACTAATAATGCCAACGGTAAGTCATCAAACCTAATAACTACCTGCAGGGCATCAAGAATCTAACAACGGCGACAAGTACACCAACAAAAATAGCTAATCCTACAAAAAATGAAACTCCACATAAGTACCAAATCCCTGCTTCAACCCTAGACACAGCAGTGCAAAAGCAAAGGAAACAAAGGGAGCAAACCTTGCAGCCTGATGGAATCACCTCTCAATAGTGCAAAGAGACACGGGCAAGAAAACGATGAGGAAATGTAACAGCCACAGAAAACAGGCGCGACTGTCAATTTTAAACAGCACAACTTTATATTTCCTTCCATGTTTCTTCCCCTTCTGCAATGGCAGTGAACAAGACAGACAATACAAGTCATGGTGCCAAACACACTAAGAAAAATGAAAACATATTACAAATTACAAAACAATAATGAAAAATTACGCATTTCAACTAGTGCAATTTCTAGTATTGAAAAATGCAATATCAGATCTTGTAAGCTTACTTGCAAAATCAGATCCCTCAGAAGTAAATAGGGTGGCATTTGTCCGTCTAATACAAACCTGATAGTAGCTGGCACCTGAAATTATCAACAAACCTGTATTCTTTTTCTGGAGTTGACTCAAGCGTAACCACAGTATATGACAATGTGATAAGATCATGCACAAAACAGAAAAAAACTGAGACGATAGAGCTATTTTGCATAAATTCCACCACAAATAGATCACATGATAAGCCCCATCTTACAGTAGATGCATAAATAGTGATGAGAGGATAGAGCTCTAGCTGTCCACTGACTAGCTACTGCTAGGGCAGGGAGACAGAGAGAGACTGAGAGAGAGTGTGTGGGTGGGTGGGGAGGAAGAGAGCCAGCCAGAGGTCCAAGTCCAGGCCAACAGTGGCCTGACCCACACACGAGAGAGAATATTTGAAAGGAGGAGGAGCTGAGTTTGTGGGGTCTGTGTTGCCACAAATCACATTTTTTCAACATCATATATATGGTTCATTGTTTAGAGAAATGTGCATATAGAAAAGCCTGAACTAGAAAAGCCCACTGGTGCATAATCAAACACCATCTATATGTTCTGTGGTGCCATTGAGGCCTATATCTCAAGGCGTACCATAGCACACAAGATGAGGAAAAACATATCAGGTTTTTCCTGTTGGGCCCTAAAAATCCATAAATGCTTCCTAAATTTTTTGATATATAGTAAGGTAAAATTGCATTCTATACTCAAATCAGCTTCATCTAGAACTACACCAGAGGCCCCAAACTACGTAAAAGATTGAGCATGGGATGGAGTTGTTCTATACTGAAGCGACCCGATTTCCGCGAAGGGGAATCCACAGAGTCGAAGTGTAATATGACCGTTGTAGATCATATTACCCAAATTCCAGTCGAATACCACATCCATGCAACGATAATATCAGAGTACAAATAGTGCGGAATTACATAAATTATTACATCGCCGCATTGGCGGAATCAAAAGTAGCATTCATTCAGAACAGCTTGAAGATAAGATCACCAAACTCGAGCGTAGGAACGAACCCCTCAACCGTCAAACTCCTCAGAGCTATACTCCTCAGCAGAACCTGTGTGCCAAAATTTATCAGTACGATTTGTACTGGCCACTCCCACCCTATGAGCATTGCTTTGTGGAAATTGGATGCAAGTTGGATATAATCAAAATGAACCTATAAGGCTGGGGTTTTCCCTATGTTTTAGCATATCAAGTATATATATATAATAATAGTTGGTCAAGTTTTAACACATTCCCACACGCCATTTCCGTCCAGAGCCAGGTTTCGATCCAGGGATCGATATACCACCATCTCCACACCATCACCATACCATCGCTCAGTCGACAGGCCAACTCCCTCTCGGCACTGCCTCAAGGCCCGTAGCCCCTAGCTACGACTGACACTCTCTCACTGGGGAAGAAGAGAAGGACTCATCTCGCTATCTAGTTTAAGCGAAACCCAGGAAAGGTCCATAGCCGACAAGTCGGCACATGTATCGATCGATCAACCATACACTCTGCAGAGGTTTTACATAACCACAAGATCCGCCTTCTTCGCTGACCGTCGTCAACTGGGCTGATTCCGGCCGCTTGCTAGCCTAGGATATGCCACTCTACCATCCAGCCCTGGTACACCCCAAGTCTAGTTTGTGGTGGCTGAAACTGTGAGTCATGAGACGGATCCACAAGGTCTCCATGAAGTCTCGGAAGGGTGTGGGGGGAAAATTCCGCATCCCCGTACCTCCTTGCACTGTCCGTTATCAACCTAGCATTAGTGACAATATCCTACCAAGTAGTCCGGCCGTCCCGCACCATATAGGGTTAGTGGTACGTAAGGCTTCCTAGTGAATCTGAGTACTAGTAAGTCCTTAGGGATGACCAAGCCAGAATGTCTTCATCAGGGTTTCCATTTACCGTGCCACCATAGCACCTCCACCCCGGGCTCCTCCCATCACAGGTCCACACCAGGGCCACCTCATATACCATTTACCCACCACAGGTATCCATTTCCAGGGGTGCCTAGGTAGCACCCTGCGGCAAGACTTGCCCAAGGCTCGTCGTATACTCCAACTTGGTCGACACAACCCTCACCCTCCACACACCCAAGTCACACACGCAGCACTCTCCCCATAGTCCAGATAACTCCAGTTTCCACCACGCATCAGTGTAGTACAAGAGTAGTAGAAGTAATGAGCAATGAAATATAGCAGCAAGCGTGTGTCTAGCCTAATAGCAGGGTAAGCATGGGTAAGGTTGCGTTAAGGTAAAGGCCATCAAGTAAGCATACTACCACGCAAGTCCTATCATAGTGTGAATATTACAATAAAGTAAAGCAATAGTAGCTCTATATTAGCCATGCGTAATAGGTGCTACGAGATTGGGTGGGATGTGGCACCTTTCGTGTAGTCGTCTCCGTACTCCTCACGGTACTCTCGGTCCTCGTCCGTCTGGTTCTCCTCCGAGTTTACAAACGATCGCATTATAGTCGCGTTAGTGACGTCTATAGAATAGCACAAAAAGCAATGACAATTCAAAAGAGCCAAATGCACTCAAACATGGGTTCATTGCGTAGAGCTCGATTTTAGATGAATTTTGGTCCTAGTTTCATATTTTTCTGAGTTCGTATGAATTAGTTATGAATTTCCGAAGTTTCAATCATTTCTGAAAATGGGAAAAGGCTGAATTAATCCTGGGCTGACACGTGTCACGCTCCTGTTGGTCCACGTGGCATGCTGACATCAGCATGACATCAGCATGGCATCATCATCTCGGTTCCGAGCTGCCAGGTGGGGTCCCGCTGATGTCAGCATGACATCATCAACGTCATTAGTTCCGACAGGTGGGACCGGGGGCTCTTGGGTCACTGACATGTGGGTCCGGTCAACGTCAAGTCAACGGGTGAGTCAACGGTCAACGGATCATAGTCACTGACAGGTGGGGCCAGTGCTGCTGACGTCAGCAACCGACGTTATCGTGACGTCAGCATGACGTCGTCTCGTCTGTTTCATCCTCTGACAAGTGGGTCCCGTATGGCGGTGTCACTGACATGTGGCCCCGATCAACGGTCACTGTTGACCGGTCAATGGTCAATATAGGCTGGGCCTCGACTGGGCTGGTTGGGCCTGGATTCGGGCTAGGCTTTGGCCCGCCATGTGGCGCGCGTTGGTGCGGCCACGTCGTCTTACTAGGCCACTAACGGGCCGTGGTCCACGGGCGCTGGTGAGGCACGGTTCATGGTGAACCCGCCTGCGTTGGTCCACAGACCGCAGAGCCGGTCTATGAAGGACTTGGTCCACTTACTCCTTCCTAGGGTTTGGTTCACGTGCACGATGTGGTCGTGGTCGGAACTCGGCAGAGCTGCTCGGGACGTGGTCGGCGTGGTTGTGGTCGGTGCTCGGCGGAGCTGCTCGGGATGTGGTCGACGTGGTCGTGGTCGGTGCTCGGCGGAGCATGCTTGGGATGTGGTCGACGTGGTCGATGAGGTCGACGAGGGGAAAATCCCCTACTCTTCCTCGATGGGGTTCCCGCCGGCGGTGAGGTCACCGGCGAGCCTTAACCGCGGCGCTGGTGTTCAATTAAGGTAGGCAAAAGCGTCGCTAAGCCTCGGCGAGTGCAGCGGTGGGGTCAAGGTGGTGGCTGGGGCTTCCTAGGGTCCCGGCCATGGTGAACGGCGGCGTGGGTTCATCGGCGTGCATGGACAGGGCTGCGGTGGTAGTGAGAGCCCAGTTGGAGGAGCGTGTGAGCTCCACGGTGCTTCTACGGCCATGGTGGGTATGTTGAAGGAGCTCTTGGTGCTCCCAGTGGCTCTAGCCACGGTGATGGGGGCAAAACAGAGGCCGTGGCGCTCCGACGAGGTGCGGTGCGGCAACATAGGGCTCCGGTGGGCTTCTTCCTCGGCTAAGATGGGCACGGTGTGTCTCTCGTCATAGCGGAACGAGTTAGGGTGTCAACGTCGTCTTTTTCCACGACGTAGAAGACGTAGTGGTCTCGCCATGGTTGTGCTCTCGGCCATGGTGAGCGTGTCCGTGCATGTGCGCTCCTGTTCCGATGTACAACGTCATGGCTGGGGTCCTCCTTTTGGCTGATGGCAGCGCGCACGGCGCGTCCTAGGTTTCGGCAAGAGTGGCCATGGCGGTCTCCCTAGCTAACCAGTTGGGCTAGGCCAGAGCTCCAAGCTTCAGCAAGGTTTCGATCATGGCGGTGCACGTTCCATTTGGCTAGAGAGGTGGTCTCAGCAAGATGGCTCATCGTAGGGTTCGTGGCGGTAGGATGGCGGTGCGGTGGCGAGGCGAGGCCATGATGAGGTGATGCAGTGCCGTGCCGAGCAGCTACGTCACTGCAGCTGATCGGGGCGGCGCTCCTGGCTCTGGCGAGGTCCTCCCCGCAGCGGCTTCCTTCTCCACCTTGCTTCTCCCTCCTCCCTCTCTCTCGGCTTGACGATGTGTGGTGCTGTGCCACCAGCGGCGGTGGTGAACGGGTTGAGGGTTAGGGCTCACGGACGTTGGCTTTTATAGCCGAACTCCAAGGGTTCCAATGGCAGACGGTGATCGAGCGGTGGTGATGCGTGCGGCGCATCCGACGGCTCACGTGCGGTAGCGTAGGCACGGCGGAAGGGGAAACAGGGTCATGCAATGTGCGTGACCCCAGGCCTACGCTTGCTCTGCGGTCGGCTCCCGATCGCGAGGAGAGGCTGGCGTGGGGATGAAGATGACCCTGTAGCTGGGTGGCTGACAGAGGGGTCACGTCGTCAGGTGCTTGGCGTGTTGTGGCCGCGTGCGGCGTGTGAAGGCTGATGAGCGGGCCCAGCTCGTCAGCGGCTGTGCGTGTGCAGGCGACGACGCCAGGCCGGCTTCGTGGGCTATGCGCGTGAAAGGGCAGGCGAGGCTTGGCTGGGCTAGCTAGGCCGGTCGAGGCAGGCTGGGCTGAGCTGCTGCCTCCCTCTTCTTTCCTTATTCTTTTTCTATTTTGTTTTCCTTTCTCTTTTATTTGTTGCCAATTTGGTTAGGGTTTATTTACTCATCACATAAATCAATAAAATCCAAATCACAAGATGCATGCAAGATTCTATTTCATGGGAGTTTCAAATACACTTGTGACAATGCATCATGCTCTGCTTATGATATAACCTAGTTGGGTTGCACCTAATGCAAAACTAGGGTTAGCTCCTACAAATGTCACCCATCATCACATGGGGTTAACAACAAAAAATTTTATAGTTGTGATTTTTGGTGTGTGGATTTTTGGGTTGTTACAGTCCTACCCCCTTAACAGAATCTCGTCCCCGAGATTACAGCGTAACGTACCCTTCGAAGAGATAAGGATATTGTAGCTGGAGGTTAGACTCTTTCTCCCATGTTGCTTCACTCTCAGTGTGGTTGCTCCATTGGATCTTGCACATAGGAATAGTTTTGCTTCGGGTCTCTGTGGTATCTCTACCCAGAATTTCTGATAGGATGCTCTTTATACTCGAGAGTATCTTGAATGTCAAGTGTATCAGTCGGGATTACTTCATCGGGCACTCACAAACACTTGCGTAGCTGTGAGACATGGAATACGGGATGTACACCCGCCAATTCCTCAGGTAGCTCAAGTTTGTAGGCGAGCTTTCCAATTCTTTTGCGGATCTTGTATGGCCCAACAAATCTAGGGGCTAGCTTTCCTTTCACATGGAATCGGACAGTTCCACGTAGAGGGGATACCTTGAGATAGACGAAGTCTCCCACATTGAACTCAAGTTCTCTTCTTCTTTTGTCAGCATAGCTCTTGTACCAACTTTAGGCAATTCTCAAATTCTCCTTTACTTGGGCAACTCCTTCTTTGGCATCTTGAATCTTAGCAGAGTCAAAGAACAATCTTTCCCCTGGTTGAGGCCACATCAAAGGTGTCTTACAAGGTCTGCCATACAGAGCTTCAAACGGTGACATCTTGATACTAGCTTGGTAGCTGTTGTTTTAAGAGAACTCTGCATAGGGTAAGCATTTCTCCCAATCAGAGCCAAAATTCAGTACACTAGCGCGAAGCATGTCTTCTAAGATCTGATTTACTCGTTCAGTCTGTCCATCTGTCTGTGGGTGGTAAGCGGTACTGAAATCAAGTTTGGTTCCAATGGACTTGTGCAGGGCTTTCCAGAATCGGGACACAAACTGAGGTCCATGATCAGATACAATACTAGAGGGAGCTCCATGCAGTCTGAGAATATGCTCAACATATAGATCTGCTAATTTTTCGGCATTGGTCTTGGTCTTAACTAGTACAAAGTGAGCAATCTTGGTCAAATGATCAACAATCACCCAGATGGAATCATTGCCTTTCTGTGAACGGGGCAATCCAACTATGAAATCCATGGATAAGCTCTCCCATTTCCACTCGGGAACGTCAAGAGGCTTCAGCAATCCTGCAGGCCTTTGATGTTTAGCCTTGACTCTAGTACATGTGTCACACCGTGCCACATGTCCTGCAATGTCTGTCTTCATGCCTTTCCACCAAAAGTGTTTCTTCAAGTCTTGATACATCTTTGAACCTCCAGGGTGAATACAGTACTTAGAATCATGAGCTTCTGACAGAATTTCCTCTCGTAGTGCTGGATCAGAAGGTACACAGATTCTGTCCTTGAACCAGATGGTTCCTTATTCATCTTCCTGGTGGTTGGTCTTGTAGCCTAGTTTCATCGGACCACGGAGATATTCGATCTCTTCACAACCTTTTTGAGCTTGACGGATGCGATGTGTGAGATCATACTGTATGCGGAGCTCATTCAACAAGCCATGCGGTAGTATCTCAAGCTAGAAATCTTCAATCTCTTTCTTGAGCTCAGGTGGTACGGATTCAGTGATCAAAGTGTGATAGTAACTCTTGCGACTGAGAGCGTCTGTGACTACATTAGCTTTTCCCGGATGATAGTTAATTTCTAGGTCATAGTCCTTAATCAACTCTAGCCAACGGCGTTGCTTCATATTCAAATCTTCTTGAGTGAAAAAGTACTTCAAGCTCTTGTGATCGGTGTAGATATCACACTTGTTGCCTATCAAGTAGTGCCTCCAGATCTTCAAAGCATGCACAACTGCTGCTAACTCAAGATCATGAGTAGGGTAACGGTTCTCGTGTTCTTTTAACTGTCGAGAAGCATAAGCTATCACTCTTTCACCTTGCATCAATACATCCTTGACGGGATGCGTTGCAATAGACCACAAAATCTTTGCTGATATCAGGCAATGCTAGCACAGGAGTTGTGGTAAGCTTCTATTTCAATTCCTGGAAGCTTTGTTCATACTCGGGCGTCCATTCAAACTCCTTGGTCTTCTTCAGAAGGTTGGTCATTGGGCGGGCTATCTTGGAGAAGTTCTCGATGAACCGACGGTAATATCCAGCCAATCCCAAGAAACTTCTAACTTCTGTCACATTACAGGGTTGATCCCACTCTTTCATAGCTTCAATCTTGGCTGGGTCAACTGCGACACCTTCAGCTGATAGTACATGGCCTAGGAAGGCAACTTTCTGTAGCCAAAATTCGCATTTACTGAACTTTGCGTAGAGCTGATGTTGGGCTAGTTTCTCAAGCACAGTTTTTAGATGATGTTCGTGTTCTTCAGTGGTGGGTGAATAGACAAGGATGTCATCAATGAATACTACCACGAATTTATCCAGTTCATTCATGAAAACCTTATTCATCATGTTCATGAAGTATGCGGGAGCATTCGTGAGTCCAAAGGACACCACGGTGAACTCAAACTGCCCATACCTAGTTACAAAAGCTGTCTTTGGGATGTCACTCTCTCGAATCTTCATCTGATGATAGCCAGATCTGAGATCGATCTTGGAAAAATACTTGGCACCTCGAAGCTGATCAAGCAGATCATCGATTCTTGGCAAAGGGTACTTGTTCTTGATGGTGACTGCATTCAAGTTCCGGTAATCAATGCACATTCTCATTGAGCCATCTTTCTTCTTAACAAATAGAATAGGGGATCCCCAGGGTGAAGCACTAGGTCTAATATATCCCTTCGAGATGAGCTCATTAAGCTATTTCTTGAGCTCGGCCAGTTCATCAACTGACATGTGATAGGGTCTCTTGGCAATAGGTCCTGTTCCCGGCAAAAGATTAATGATGAACTCTACATCACGGTCTGGTGGCATAACCGGTAATTCTTGAGGGAACACATTGGGATAGTCTCTGACCATAGGCACATCATGAACTGTCTTCTCCTCTTTTTGTGATTCTAAACTCGCTTTAAGGGCACACAAGATAGAAGTAGACTTTCTGGACTGGGGTTCACATCTAATAACTTGGCCTGATGGGTGGGTCACTTGGACGTACCTAGGTGAACATGATATGATACCTCGGTGAATGGTTAGACAATCCATGCCTAAGATGACATCTAGGTTCGTGGAAGGTAACAAGGTTAGGTCGGCTTCAAAGATAAGACCTTCAATGGTAAGACTCACTCCCTTATAGATGTGGGTGCACTTTAGGTCTCCTAAAGGGGAACTGGTGATGATAGGCTTTCCACATGGGGTTACAGGCAGGTCATGCTCTCATGCAAACTTGGATGATATGTAAGAACAAGTTGCTCTAGAGTCAAATAGAACTGATGCAGTATTGCCATTAACTAAAAACATACCGTACACAATGTCAGGGGCAGTCTGTGCTTCCTCGGCGTCCAGATGGTTGAGACGTCCACGGGTAGCAGATCCCTTGAACTGAGACTTCTGAGCAGCTGAGTTCTGTGGGCACTCAGTGACTTTGTGACCTGGTTGGCCACAAGCAAAGCAGGTGAAAGGCGTACTGCCTGTAGGGGTTGGAGCGGGTGCCTTCTAGTTTCTAGTGCTTGGTGCGGAGCGGTTCTGTGCTGAGCATTCATTCACAGAGCGGGAACGGTTGATACAGTCCTGAGTGTTGTGGTCCTGAGCATAACGGTCCTAGGTGTAACGATCCTGAGCAGGGCGGGAGTATTTGGTGGTGTAGCCTCCACTACCCCTACTCGATCCAGGGTTGTCATCCTTGTTGTGGCGAGAGCGTTCCCTGGGTGGTGCATCTCTGTAGAACCTTTTGCGATCACGTCCACGGAAGGACTCCTCAGGCTTACGCTTCCTCTCCCTGTACTCCTCTCCAGCTTCAACACGGTCCTTCTCGATCTAGATGCAGCGATCCACCAGAGCACGCAGCGTGCTACTCTCAGTACCGCCAAACTTTAGCTTGATGTGCGGGTTAAGTCCCTTGCGGTAATAGTACAGCTTCTCCTTCTCAGATTTCACAACATAGGAAGGTGCATAGTGTAGAAGGTTGGCGAAACGAGTAGTGTACTCAGTCACCCTGTCCTTTCCCATCTTGATGTTGTGGAACTCCTCGGCTTTGGCCTCCATGATACCCTTGGGAATGTGATACTCAGCGAATGCTTCGGCGAATTCATCCCATGAGATGTTGGCAGGGTCCTCATGGGTATCACTGAAACTGTCCCACCAGGCGCGTGCTGCACCTATGAGCTGGTGTGTGGTAGCTCCAACACACTCATCGTCGGTGAAAGTAGTGAGGTCAAGCTTCTTCTCCATCTCCTTGAGCCAGTCATTGGCTACAAGCGGGTCAGGGTTAGTGCCATCAAAGGTAGGTGGCCTTAGCTTCAGAAATCCCTCCAGCTTCCTCTGGAAGTCATTATGCTGACCTCCCTAGCGACGGTTTGGTCTGTCTACAAGAGCTGTAAGAAGCTGGGTCTGTTGCGCCATCACCTCTGCTAGGGTCGGTGGTGGTGGTGCTGGAATGTTCTCCTCATCAAGCGGTGGGGTATTCTCCAGGTTGAAGGGTATCCCTCCACGTCCACGGCCACGGTTGTTGCCACCATGCCCCCCATTTGGTTCGATTGGTTCAGGGGTGGGCGCACGTCCACAGTTCATTAGGCGATCAGATCGGCGGTTCAGCATCTGTAACACAGATCATAGGAATTTTAGTGTTTGTGCCATACGTGCTTATATTTTAGTATGATTACATGATTTTGATGATTTAAAGAAAAACATTTATACTATCCACATTCATTACAAAGAAGCATTAAGATCCATAAGATGCAATAAGATCCAAAACATTCATTACATGGGTTCTATTACATGGCATCATCTCCAGTAGCTACACTTGGAGACTCGTGAGAATCGTACTACGCATAGTGTCTCATATTACATCTCATAAGGGGTACATCATGGGGTACAACTTATGGAAGCCACTAACATGACTCATGACCACGCAGGGTCATCTACTTTAACTCGTACACCGCAGCTGGGATATGACTGTTCTCGATCTCGATCTCCTTGTCAGACTTGTAAAGTCGGGACACGTACTTCAAGGCCTCGGCGAGCTCCTCAGTAGGCTTGGCTCTAGGTAGGGTAGGGCAGGTGTCTAAGTTGAGGCGAGTCGGGGCTAACTCAAACTCCTCTATCCTAGGCTTTGTCTTGCTGCGAATCTCCTTGGGTAGTTGATCCCACATACCCTTCATCTCCCTAAGGCGCTTCTTGTCAGACTTCTGCCAAGCCTACCAAGTCCTCTCACACTTGTCTTGTAGGTACTCGTTCTGCCTAAGTGCCTCGATCAGGTGACCCTGGTTGCGAACGACCTTCTTCCTAAACTCTTCTAGCTCCTGTGTCATGGTCTTGTTCCGAGATTGGATTTTCAGCATATCAATCCCCTTGGACCTCTCTCTGTCTCCTCTGCAGTTGAACTCGGCCTTCTTGTCGTCCAATTCTCTCTGCAACTCCAAGAACTTGCTGTTGAGGTAGCAGTTCCTGTTGCCTAGGTTGGCGGCTTTGTCCTGTATGTCAGCGACATTGGCTCTATGGACTTCTTCACGACGATTGAGCTCGTCCTGTAGCTTGGCAACTATCTCAAGCAGCAAGCAGGCTAGCTCGCTCCTGTGCTCCCTGCGAGTCTCACTCCTGGTACTCCCACAGAAGGGCCCGGTCCTGACGTCTCTTCTGCTCAAGCTGGGTCACGTACCTATCCTGCTCTAGTAGGTGGATAGCCGAGACGCGAAGGCATCTGTCCTCCTCAGCAAAGGTAACTCTACCGGCTGCGAAACTCTTCTCACTAGGGGTAAGGCTGAGGTCGAGGGCCTAGAGAAGTAGACGGAACTCTTCATCTTCAGGTGCTTGTAGTGGTCCCTCATCACTCCGCGAAGTGCCTTGTGTGAGACAGCTCGTAGTCCCTCCTCAACTGTGTCCCCTATAGTCAACTCGGTGAAAGCTGGGACAGAAGATAAGGTAGTGCTAGCTGGGAACTCGACTGAGGTGACAACCGGTCCTTCGATTCTTCCTTCCTGAGCTGACTTCCCGGTGCAGGTGACCTTGACAAGCTCGTTAGGGACTCCTAACGTGACGGGAACTCGGCAGAGGGTCTGTGCAAAACCCCCGAGCTCACGTAGGTCGAAGGTAAGCATGGTGTGGTCCAGAGGTAGCGGTCCTATAGGAGGCCATTCGACGATCGTCGCCATCTGCATGTTTTAAGGAACAGGTGTTAGCAGGTCAATAATAGATAAGCCTTGCATAAAAGTAAATGCAGGGTCAGTATATAACCGAAAGATGAGCTGTTCACGTCCTATTCTATCGTCCATTTTTGAGGGTTTCGTCCTATGGTCAAATATGGCTCTGATACCAACTGAAGCGACCTGATTTCCGCGAAGGGAAATCCACAGAGTCGAAGTGTAATATGACCGTTGTAGATCATATTACCCAAATTCCAGTCAAATACCACATCCATGCAACGATAATATCATAGTACAAATAGTGCGGAATTACATAAATTATTACATCGCTGCATTGGCGGAATCAAAAGTAGCATTCATTCAGAACAGCTTGAAGATAAGATCATCAAACTCGAGCGTAGGAACGAACCCCTCAACCGTCAAACTCCTCAGAGCTATACTCCTCAGCAGAACCTGTGTGCCAAAATTTATCAGTACGATTTGTACTGGCCACTCCCACCCTATGAGCATTGCTTTGTGGAAATTGGATGCAAGTTGGATATAATCAAAAGGAACCTATAAGGCTGGGGTTTTCCCTATGTTTTAGCATATCAAGTATATATATAATAATAGTTGGTCAAGTTTTAACACATTCCCACACCCATTCCACCCCATTTCTGTCCAGAGCCAGGTTTTGATCCAGGGATCAATATACCACCATCTCCACACCATCACCATACCATCGCTCAGTCGACAGGCCAACTCCCTCTCGGCACTGCCTCAAGGCCCGTAGCCCCTGGCTACGACTGACACTCTCTCACTAGGGGAGAAGAGAAGGACTCATCTCGCTATCTAGTTTAAGCGAAACCCAGGAAAGGTCCATAGCCGACAAGTCAGCACATGTATCGATTGATCAACCATACACTCTGCAGAAGTTTTACATAACCACAAGATCTGCCTTCTTCGCTGACCGTCGTCAACTGGGCTGATTCCGGACGCGTGCTAGCCTAGGATATGCCACTCTACCATCCAGCCCTGGTACACCCCAAGTCTAGTTTGGGGTGGCTGAAACTGTGAGTCATGAGCCGGGTCCACAAGGTCTCCATGAAGTCCTGGAAGGGTGTGGGGGGAAATTCCGCGTCCCTGTACCTCCTTGCACTGTCCGCTATCAACTTAGCAGTAGTGGCAATATCCTACCAAGTAGTCCGGCCGTCCCGCACCATATAGGGCGAGTGGTACGTAAGGCTTCCCGGTGAATCTGTGTACTAGTAAGTCCTTAGGGATGACCAAGCCAGAATGTCTTCATCAGGGTTTCCATTTATCGTGCCACCATAGCACCTCCACCCCGGGCTCCTCCCATCACAGGTTCACACCCAGAGCCACCTCTTATACCATTTACCCACCACAGGTATCCATTTCTAGGGGTGCCTAGGTAGCACCCTGCGGCAAGACTTGCCCAAGGCTCGTCGCATACTCCAACTTGGTCGACACAACCCTCACCCTCCACACACCCAAGTTACACACGCAACACTCTCCCCATAGTCCAGATAACTCCAGTTTCCACCACGCATCAGTGTAGTACAAGCATAGTAGAAGTAATGAGCCATGAAATATAGCAGCAAGCGTGTGTCTAGCCTAATAGCAGGGTAAGCAGGGGTAAGGTTGCGTCAAGGTAAAGGCCATCAAGTAAGCATACTACCATGCAAGTCCTATCATAGTGTGAATATTACAATAAAGTAAAGCAATAGCAGCTCTATATTAGCCATGCGTAATAGGTGTTATGAGATTGGGTGGGATGTGGCACCTTCCGTGTAGTCGTCTCCGTACTTCTCACGGTACTCTCGGTCCTCGTCCGTCTGGTTCTCCTCCGAGTTTGCAAACGATCGCATTATAGTCGCGTTAGCGACGGCTATAGAATAGCACAAAGAGCAATGACAATTCAAAAGAGCCAAATGCACTCAAACATGGATTCATTGCGTAGAGCTCGATTTTAGATGAATTTTGGTCCTGGTTTCATATTTTTCTGAGTTCGTATGAATTAGTTATGAATTTCTGAAGTTTCAATCATTTCTGAAAATGGGAAAAGACTGAATTAATCCTGGGCTGACACGTGTCACGCTCCTGTTGGTCCACGTGGCATACTGACGTCAGCATGGCATCATCATCTCGGTTACGAGCTACCAAGTGGGGTCCCGCTGACGTCATCAACGTCATTAGTTCCGACAGGTGGGACCGGGGGCTCTTGGGTCACTGACATGTGGGTCCGGTCAACGTCAAGTCAACGGCGTGAGTCAACGGTCAATGGATCACAGTCACTGACAGGTGGGGCTAGTGCTGCTGACGTCAACAACCGACGTTATCATGACGTCAGCATGACGTCGTCTCGGCTGTTTCATCCTCTAACAAGTGGGTCCCGTATGGCGGTGTCACTGACATGTGGCCCTGATCAACGGTCACCGTTGACCGGTCAATGGTCAATACAGGCCGGGCCTCGACTGGGCTGGTTGGGCCTAGATTCGGGCTAGGCTTTGGCCCGCCATGTGGCGCGCGCTGGTGCGGCCACGTCGTCTTACTGGGCCACTAACGGGCCGTGGTCCACGGGCACAGGTGAGGCGCGGTTCATGGTGAACCCGCCTGCGTTGGTCCATAGACCGTAGAGTCGGTCTATGAAGGACTTGGTCCACTTACTCCTTCCCAGGGTTAGGTTCACGTGCACGATGTGGTCGTGGTCGGAACTTGGCAGAGCTGCTCGGGACGTAGTCGGCGTGGTCGTGGTCGGTGCTTGGCGGAGCTGCTCGGGATGTGGTCGACGTGGTCGTGGTCGGTGCTCGGTGGAGCTGCTCGGGATGTGGTCGACGTGGTCGTGGTCGGTGCTCGGCGGAGCATGCTCGGGATGTGGTCGACGAGGGGAAAATCCCCTACTCTTCCCCGACGGGGCTCCCGCCGGCGGTGAGGTCACCGGCGAGCCTTACCCACGGCGCTGGTGTTCAATTAAGGTAGGCAAAAGCGTCGCCAAGCCTCGGCGAGTGTAGCGGTGGGGTCAAGGTGGCGGCTGGGGCTTCCTAGGGTCCCGGCCATGGTCAACGGCGGCGTGGGTTCATCGGCGTGCATGGACAGGGCTGCGGTGGTAATGAGAGCCCTGTTGGAGGAGCATGTGAGCTCCATGGTGCTTCTACGCCCATGGTGGGTATGTTGAAGGAGCTCCTGGTGCTCCCAGTGGCTCTGGCCACGGTGATGGGGGCAAAACAGAGGCGGTGGCGCTCCGACGAGGTGCGGTGCGGCAACGCCGGGCTCCAGTGGGCTTCTTCCTCGGCTAAGATGGGCGCGGTGTGTCTCTCGTCATGGCAGAGCCAGTTAGGGTGTCAACGTTGCCTTTTTCCGCGACGTAGAAGACGCGGTGGTCTCGCCATGGTTGTGCTCTCGGCCATGGTGAGCATGGCCATGCATGTGCGCTCCTGTTCTGATGTAGAGCGTCATGGCTGGGGTCCTCCTTTTGGCTGATGGCAGCGCGCACGGCGCGTCCTAGGTTTCATCAAGCGTGGCCATGGCGGTCTCCCTAGCTAACCAGTTGGGCTAGGCCGGAGCTCAAAGCTTCAGCAAGGTTTTGATCATGGCGGTGCACATTCCATTTGGCTAGAGAGGTGGTCTCAGCAAGATGGCTCACCGTAGGGTTCGTGGGGGTAGGATGGCGGTGCGGTGGCGAGGCGAGGCATGATGAGGTGATGCAGTGCCGTGCCGAGCAGCTACGTCACTGCAGCTGATCGGGGTGGCGCTCCTGGCTCCAGCGAGGTCCTCCCCGTAGCGGCTTCCTTCTCCACCTTGCTTCTCCCTCCTCCCTCTCTCTCGGCTTGACGATGTGTGGTGATGTGCCACCAGCGGCGGCGGCGAACGGGCTGAGGGTTAGGGCTCATGGACGTTGGCTTTTATAGCCGAACTCCAAGGGTTCCAATGGCAGACGGCGATCGAGCGGTGGTGATGCGTGCGGTGCATCCGACGGCTCGCGTGCGGTAGCGTAGGCGCGGCGCAAGGGGAAACAGGGTCATGCGATGTGCGTGACCCTGGGCCCGCGCCTGTTCCGCGGTCGGCTCCCAGTCGCAAGGAGAGGCTAGCGTGGGGATGAAATGACCCTGTAGCTAGGCAGCTGACAGAGGGGTCGGGTCGTCAGGCGCTTGGCGCGTTGTGGCCGCGTGCGGCGCGTGATGGCTGACGAGCGGGCCTGGCTCGTCAGCGGCTGTGCGCGTGCGGGCGGCGACACCGGGCCGGCTTCGTGGGCTACGTGCGTGAAAGGGCAGGCAAGGCTTGGCTGGGCTAGCTGGGCCGGTCGAGGCAGGCTGGGCTGAGCTGCTGCCTCCCTCTTCTTTCCTTATTCTTTTTCTATTTTGTTTTCCTTTCTCTTTTATTTGTTGCCAATTTGGTTAGGGTTTATTTACTCATCACATAAATCAATAAAATCCAAATCACAAGATGCATGCAAGATTCTATTTCATGGGAGTTTCAAATACACTTGTGACAATGCATCATGCTCAGCTTATGATATAACCTAGTTGGGTTGCACCTAATGCAAAACTACGGTTAGCTCCTACAAATGTCACTCATCATCACATGGGGTTAACAACAAAAAATTTTGTAGTTGTGATTTTTGGTGTGTGGATTTTTTGGTTGTTACATATACCGTGTTCTTCAACACCTTGGCCATCTTGCGGAATCCCTTGCGCATGACAAACTTGTCATAGAGGCTAGTAGCAAGGACGATCTTAGATTGTGGGGTCTGTATTGGCACAAATCACAATAAAACAGAATCACAAAAATGTGGTGTGTGCTAGCACAAATCATAATTAACAAACTACAATAAAAAAATGAAAAGCTATGTTAGCACAAATCACAAGAAATAATTTTTTTTCTATGAAAGGACAAGGACAAAAATATGGTGTGTGCCGACACAAATCACAATAAACAAAGGACAAGGTGTGTTAGCATAAATCACAACAAACAATTTTTTTCTATGAAAGGACAAGAACAAAAGTATGGTTTGTGCTAACAAAAATCACAACAAACAAAGGACAAATATCTGAATTGCAAATGGTCCAAACGTTATGCGCAAAGATTAAGAATCGTGAGAGCCAAGATCAGGAGCTTAGCGGTGCATAGTTTACCAGAGGAGGCCACGAGGTGCTAGGATGTCCATAGTTGTGAATCCTCTGATGCATTGGGCAGCTTGTCCTTCACCTGTCATAATGCAATAGTTAAGCAGAGTAGAGTACTAAGTGGTACAACCAGTTAAGCACGCCTAATTAATGTAGTTTAGGATGAGCTTCTGTGTCTTGTTCTGGGCAAGTTGGTTCTGCATCCATACCACATCCATCTCATAGGCATTGCACATTGGATCATAGCCCAGGCATCTCACAGGTGAACAGGAAGGAGAATGTGAAGCTTAAGGCATAGCCCCTTTTGACGCCCCAGAAGGTCAGCTCCAGAACAGAAGCGGCTGTGAGCATGGTAGTTTGCAGAACCACTGTGCCTGTTGACAAAATACACGGGTTCAAACATTTATACATAAAAAGAACACAAATTAAAAGTTAAATAGGCAAATAGTGTATACTTGTGGAATATATAGATCAACTAGCAGAAAAACGAGAACATGAGGAGGCAAAATAGTGTATACAATTTTGTGCTTTCATGTTAAGAACAATCTGACCCAATCTTTCAGGTTAGAGTGAACTAGCCTCATCAGTTCCTATTTGTACTGTAGATTTTAGGTTTGCATCAGTGTGACAAATAGACGATTTATGCATAACATTGCTTTACATGTAGTGCTCTTTTCCCCTATTTTTTAATGGATAGATCACGATATATTTTTTCTCGACCACACAAAAGAGTTATGCATCTTTATATCAAGAAGATGAAAAAGGGGGTAAGAGAGCCCCAACAAAAGAAAACAAACCCACAGTCCCACACATGATAAACATCTTATCTGTTCCATATGAAATCAAACATAACTGGCAGGACTCAATAGAATCTTGGAGGTGTAGCATATATTCATCCATTAAGATACAAAAATATAGGACTAGGAGACACCAGGAACAAACAGAGAAGACACATCAACTCTCCTCTTCAGAACCCATCTGTAAGATAATCAATTTGTCTTTTGATATGCAGCTTGGTTCTTCAAGGGCTTTGAAAATTATAATTAAAAGTTGCTACAAATTTGCTTCAAATATTGTAAGTGCCAATTATACTCATGAGGTAATTAAATTTTCAAACATTGCATATGCTCAGAACTATAATTGCAGTGCTCAATACTTGCAATTTGTATTATTGCTAATTGCAATTAATTAACTTAATATTTTTTGTTTGGTTTTCATGAGAAGGGGAGATTAACATGAACAGAGCACTATAACTGTATATTGGCCAATGACTAACAATGATTTGTATTGGCCAATGACTTACAATGAACTAGAGTATTAGTTTGTAGAGGAGCTACAGTAGACTTGTTAATCTTATTTATCAGTGCTTGCATATCTTGTAAGATTCAAAAATCATCAATTAAGGTACAGGTTATGATAAAACTATATTTCATCATGAGATGCACTCACAAATGCTTTGAATGCAGGCCTAAAAGCAGTCATCTCATAGATGCAGCAGCTGGAGAATGGACATTGTAGGAGTTTAGCCAAGATGACAGACACCCAATGTTGAGAAGAATAGATGCAACTGAAAATTGATGTATACAATCTTACCAAGGGACCATATGGAATGTCAGTAAAAAGTTTAGGGCACATGTAACTTGGAGTTCCCACAACCTTCAGAAGTGGCACATAATGACAATCAGAAGCAACATAGACAGAGATCACATTTCTAACTATTATCCCCATACATACATAGGTCGTATAGAACTGCAGCCTAAAAATTTATAGTTTTCTCTATGAGCCTTTTTAAGATGGAAAAATCATGAAACAAACCATGTAATTCAGACTGTGTAGTTCAGAAACATAGTACTGCATTATCAAAATCCTAAGCCAGATCATGTAACATAAACAAAGCTAACTAATGACAAGTTGTACTAAATTGCCTACAGATCAAAATAGGTATGATAAATGATGACTCAAAAATTGCGACAAAGATCTAACAATTTACACGATATCCATAGCACTAGAGTCAGCGAAATATGGCATTGGAGTCATGGAACTAATAACTAAAAGTGAAAGCACAATTAGCTGCAGATAATAGTATAAAAGTAAAGCTATGATGAGATGAAGCAAGTGACCACTATGACACTGGCCCCATTTTTTCCTCTATCCATGTACTATCCAGAAACAACCCCGAAAAGGCTCCGTCACAAGAAGAAATTAAAGAAATTTGCACCAAGTTAAAAATTGAAGTAAATGCTGATAAGAAAACTTTGCGCCCCGGGGAACTCACCCAAGAGCACAGCCATGCTGCACAGCACATGAACAGAGCAAACACCAGAGCCCAACTCTAAGCACTACAACAACAACAACGCAAAAGGACGGGCGTAGGATTGGTGCATCTCAAAGTCCAACCTGATTCCTTTGGATGTTCCTAGCAAGCACAAGTTATTTTCAGGTTCTACTCAGTCAAAAACTTAAAATGTTATATCAACTTCTTTTCTGAAACCACAAACTCACGACTAAAGTTTTTTCCTATGGTTTCTTATTAAGAGCATGATAGGATTGCAAACTCCAACTGCTGTAGCACACTTATTTATTTGAAAATTCGCTGACCATACTGGACTCAACTATGTTGAGACCCATACCCATATTTTGATTGGGGCAACTGCTGGCCAAGAACTATAATTAACGTCGGACTTATTACATCTCTCTTTTCCTTCTCCACAAAAGAGAAAGCATGCAAGCATTCTAAATTTTGGACAGATTTCTTGGATGTTGAAAATTACAATGCTGCAAAGAACATATACATTTTAGCACTCATATAATTAACTTTCTTTGCTCTCTTCTTAATTGAAAGGCAGAGCTCCCGCCATTTCATTAAAAAAAATAACACGCAAATCAATTCTTTGCTTGATCAAGATCCCAATTTCAGTAATGCACATTAACATACCAGAATGAAAAAATAAGCACAAAAGTTCTAAACTGTACAATTTGGCTAAATTTCTTAATTCAGTCCAGTTCACCTTTTCACAGCGAGCACAACTATGAGTAGTAGCGGTTCCTCCCCCACATCTTTATTTGTATAGAGTGAGGGAGGTGCAACAAGCAGGCTCTGGGCTCTAGTTTGAAGCTGACTCGCTTCAGCTTCAGCTCCCACTTCCACTACCGGGGACAACATCTGTTCCAACTAGAACCAATAGACATGTCATGACACACCAGACCACAAAATTCAGCGCTAACCATAAACCTTCACTCTTTATACAATTTGGCAATGGATACAATCTACTTATGCTTCTTTTGGCATTCGTAATACAAAACTAGAAAGTAAGAAGAACTTAGTAACATAAACTCAGTTAACAAGTTGCATTAAAATGACTACTACCAAACATAAAATCCAGCGACATCTCCTAGCCTCAGACCACCATGAGTACAAAATTGTAGCAAATAAAACAGAAGTGACTATAAGGACACAGATAATTATGTGCTGATGTGGTGTTGCTGATTTACCTAGCTAGCTAGAGAATGACAACATTTATTCCTTTGGAACAATTCTCTGAAAATTCTGAAATCGCAACGGCCGATGCAGTCCCAATTTGCAGCACCAACTGAGTAACTGATTCTCAAATTCTCATGGAACAGACGACACAGTTGAAAAAAGCAGATTAGCATGAACCTTCACCAAGACATGGAGAGGGAGCAGATGAGAACGGCTATCCTGAACCAAGAACAGATCTTCAGACAACAAGTACTAAAAAGTCGAGCATTTCATTTGCTTGTGGTCTGCACAATATGCTGAATTCTCTCTGCATCTCAACTCGACGAGGTTAGCACAATTTCTCACCACTCTATTAGTTCCTACCGAATCATTCAATCAGATACAGGAGCTGCAGCGGCTGTACCATGTCCAGAAGCAGCTGATGCAGCAGGCACAGACGACTGCTCCGGCGAGCCATGCTCTGTTGGCAGTCGTCGACATCAAGCCAAGACCACAACAACTGGACATCTGATGCAGCGAGAAGGCGGCAACAAATCCTCAGCAACAGATCATCAGCTTCACAGCTTCACCGCTGCAAAAAGGCCGCAGCACCTGGACCAGCGTGTGCACTCGCTGATGATTGCAACCTTGAACTGACACTGGCAAACGGACCAAAGCGTCTTTGCAGCCGCGAAGAAGCGACGGCACCCACGGCATGCGCAGGCGTCGTCGATGCGGACGAAGGTGCCGCGGCGTCTACATCGGCGCCTGTCCTCCCGTATCCCGCCACCACCTCCGTATAGGCGGGCGGCCGGGCAGTATGGGCCCCGGCATGGACCGGCACGAACGGGATCGTCGACTCCCCTCTGATGCCCCCGCTCGCACGCTCACTCCCCACATCATCCCCGCAGGCCGCAGCAGCACGTGCTCCGCTCCCCATGTCGGCACGACCGAGCTCCGAGTAGAGTCCCCTACCCCATCGATCCCCGCCGCCTGGCTACATCCCAAAATCCCCACCCAAATCTCCACCCCTTTGCCCTCGTCACATTACAGATCCACGAAATCTACTCCACATTACCAAAAGTGATCGAGTACACACCTTCGGCAGTAGTCCGCAATGAGGAAGCGCGAGTTCGCCAGAGCAATCGCCGCAGCACCAATGAAACCGCCAGTCGCTGCCGTCGGGGAATGAGAGAACTGCGAGGTCGCCGTCGATGGGGAACAAGAGCACCGCGAGGTTGTCGCCGACGGGAAACGAGACACAAGGAAGACAAGATGGAATGAAATGAGAAAAAGGGGAAACGGACGCTACAACGCGACTCCCCCAAACTCAAACAGTAGCGCCGACGCGCGGACCCCATAGGCAGATAAACGAGAGCGCCGGAGACAGTTCAGGCGGCAGACCGAGCAAAATCGGACGGTAGACGCAGCGACACGTGCCAAATCCAATGGACAGAAAATTCACGTGTCAACAAACCATAAAACACACGTGTCCTATAGCATTTCTGTAATAGTAAGGCGCCGACTTAATTTGTATATCTGTCCTGTGGTGCCCTGCGTGGTGCGTATTATTTTCTCTCACCGTAAATATATATTTTAGTAGCAAATATGTCCTTGCATTTATAATGGGATGTACAATTGTATGGTGCTCATGCCAATAAGGCAATAATAAACAGCCTACTTCTTGTCAAATCAAAAAAAAAACAGCCTACTTTTGTTAGATTTAATTGGGCTTCGTCTAACCTTATTTTAATTAAATAAAAAATCAAGAAAAATATGATTTAATTAAGGTTGGCCTAACCTTATCTTGATCTGACATATTTACCTCCCCTAATATTAGAAATAACGATAAGTCCCCTAAGGGCTTGTTTGGCTATTCGTATTCACCTCAATTCACATGTGTTAGAGTGGATTAGGGTGGAAATTAGTTAATTTTCCACCCCAATCTAACATAATACATGTGGTTTGGGGTGGATGCGAGTGTAGTCAAACAAGGCCTAATGGACATCTAAATTAAACAATTATTACATTAAGGAAAAAGATAAACTCAAAGTACCCACTATGTTGGTTTCTATTTCGTGGGTTCTGACTATTCATGAGAAACAAACTAAGTCGACCATTATTAAAAATAACAAAAAAAGCTTCTGGATTTACTGATATTTGATATTATATAAAACAATAACCCAGAGTACCCTCTACATGTGCTTCTAGATTATAGTAGGTTTTGCAAGTTTTCATATAGGGAAACAAAATTTCATATCTTGGGTACTACAATGCAAGCTAGAGTGTGCCTATCTGTGCTATTGAAATTACAAAGAAAACAATATATGATCTAGAATCCATGCCATCTTAATATTAGTAATTGGAGGCATCTAAGAGAGCCTCTATGTTAATCCTCACAAGATGCTAAGGAAAAACAACTAGGATTCTCACAAAAATGAAAACCATCTCGCCTTTAATATAGTAGTCTCCGATCATCATCACCTATAACAGTTACCGGATCTATTCTATTTTTCTAAAATATTACCCATCTTTTGCTATTACGAAAAATACATAATCTAACATCCTGAATTTGAATCTAAATTACCCACCTATAGCATTATAATAGATAATGCAAAGTAACCGCCTAAATTTCATTTTAAATTACACACAGCTACCATTATGAAAGATAATATAAAATAACCCGTTTAATTTGTATCCAAATTATCCATCTCTACTGTTATAAAATTTTAAACTAAAATATCCCTCAATTTTTTGTCTAGATACTAATATATAACCTATTATGGAAAAAATTCAATAAACATAAAGTATGACATATATGGTTCTAAATTACACATTTCTTCTACTCTTAAATTAAAATTAAGCATAAATGCTATGTGCCAACATTTTTTAAGGGCTGCAATACAGGCTCAAACGAGTGTTTATGACATTGCAGCAACCAAGAGTGTAGTTAGAACATAAAATCTAAGAAAATACAAAAGGGAAATTCTAAATAAAAATGCAGTAAGCACTAGAGTTTTGGGTTAACATATGGATAAAAAATAATTGCAGACAACTAATAAGATCAAAAGTTAAAAGCTAAAATATAGATTCATCATGTCATAGAAAATAATGCAACATGAACTAATATAACTTAATGCATATGAAAACCCCATATAGGTGCAATTCAAAGTATGACAATATGTATCCTAATATTACTAACTTGAGGATCTAAACATATTAATTCTTACAAGATGCATTAGCAAAAGAATAAATCCTACAAATCATCATAGAGAACAATAATTACAGGCTATATTCTATTTTCTAAAAATGAACCGCTTTTGGCATTTAAAAAAAGGAATAAATAACCCCCTAAATCTACATCTAAACTACTAACCTTTACCATCTTGAATGATATTTTAATTAATATGTTCCCTAAATTTTCTTTTAGATCACCTGACTCTACCATTATGGAAGATAGCACAAAGTAACCCCTTTAATTGCATCTAATTTTTTTGTATTTGCCTCTATCAAATAGAAACTAAAACATCCCTCGAATCTAAATTTAAATTACCGGTATAAGCTATTATGAGAAAGAATTAAATAACCATAAACTATACTATAAATATGGTTCTAATTACTTGGGTTCTACTACTGTTAAATTCAAAGTAGACATAGATGCCATGTGTCACCATTTATACCAAGTATACATGGATACATTAGTGATAAATATATATTTTTGTAGTTTATCGATCATGAAAATGAAATGTTCCCTTAACAAACCACATATAAATGACACCGATAATTCATTTTAAATTATATTGAAACTCTATGGCACTTAATTTTATAAGTTGCTAGTTTTTAAAAGGACATGTTACTTTATATAAGTTTATACCTTTCGACAAAATCCTTATGACATATTGTGCAGGTAGTTTCATTTGAAGCACTCTATTTTTTATAAAACAATACCTATATATTTTAAAATACTACACATATAATTTTATATCAACTCCCGCAACTTTTTAAAACACTTATATATTTTAAAAAATTGCTAGCATATACAGGAGCAGGAGCAGGAGTCGAACCGACTAGTTAGATTTAATTTATTCGTTATATTCGATCAAACGTTTACTAACAAGTAGTAGCATTCTTATATTTGGTATATTTTAGACGACGGCGCATCAAACAGCTACGGCCGCCGTTAATTCGACAGGAGCTGCCATAACCACACCCTCCGATGGAGCAACCATGATGAATTCATCATCAGGAGCTCCCACGACTCCACCACCATCAGTGTCACTGGCAATCCACCAACGTCTCCTGGGCGCAGCCGTGTGCGGCAACTCCGCGGAAATGAAGCACATGGCCCTGCAGACCCCGGGGGTGCTGCTGGGAACAACCCCTCAGGGGAACACCTGCCTCCACATCGCCTGCATCCATGGCCACGAGAGGTTCTGCAGGGACGTCCTGGCGCTGACGACCAACCAGCAGTCTCCGTCCCCGGCGGCACCTCTTCTCGGCGCCGTCAACGCGGACGGCGAGACGCCGCTGCTCACCGCCGTGGCCAGCGGCCACGTCTCCCTGGCCTCGTTCATCCTCGGGCGCTGCCGTGACGAGCAGCTGAGCGAGGCGATCCTGGCGCAGGACAAGCGCGGGTTCAACGCGCTGCACCACGCCATCCGCAGCGGGCACCGGAAGCTCGCCCTCCAGCTGATCGACGCGGAGCCCGGCCTGTCCAAAGCTGTGAACATGTACGACGAGTCGCCCATGTTCATCGCAGTCGCCCATGTTCATCGCGGTGATGAGGAACTACGCGGAGGTGTCCGAGAAACTGCTGGAGATCCCTGATTCTGCTCACGGGGGAGCGTATGGCTACAATGCTCTGCATGCTGCCGTCAGAAGTGGCAATCCAGGTATGTATGTCTTCTCTTCTTTTTATAAAAGCAGAATGTATGATGATGCCATGCATGGCTGTTAACCATGCATGTCCTGCCACGTACGATTTGGTTTCTCAGTTGTCGCGAAAAGGATCATGGAGACACGTCCCGGGCTGGCCAGAGAAGAAGACGAGCACATGGTGACTCCAATGCACATGGCTGTACAGTGGGACAAGATTGACGTGCTAAGAGTGCTGCTGGAGCATGATTGGTCCCTAGGGTACGTACTCACCTCGAATGGTAACCCTATTCTTGATTCAGTTGCACGTCAGGGATACGTCGGGGCTGCCCGAGAGCTTCTCATGCATTGCCCAGATGCTCCCTACGCCCGTGCAGATGGCAAAACGACATGCCTTCACCAAGCCGTTCAGGGTGGTCACATGGAGCTTCTGCAATTCTTCCTGGGGTCAAAGCATCTTCGGAAGCTAGTCAACATGCGAGACTACGGGAAAGAGACTCCTCTATACGACGCGGTCCGAGAGTGCAATCCCAAGATAGTCAAAGCTTTGCTGCAACACCCGGACACCGACGTCACAGTGCTCAACATCTCGGGTAACCCGGCTACCTGGGTACTATCTCCTTTGACTGACCACGCCAAGACTTTAAACTGGGTACGCTTAATTATTTTCTCTTGGACTTGCATTGTTTTTTCCGGTCCCCTTGACTAGTCCGACCCCTTGACGACGTATATATTCGTTACCTACAAATACAATACAATAATATCAGCCTAAATATATGTTTTAAGTTCTCATCATATTATAAATCTATGTTTTTGATTTTTTCAAATGATCTCGAATGGATACATGACCTATATCAAAGTAGTAGTGCTCAATGTGATCGATCTAAAACTTTCTAATTGATTTGTTTTCGTTTGAGATAGTTTAGGTCGCCAAATATTTTATAAAAAGATTCATAGAAGTTGATACAAGGGATGTCATGGTATATTCACTCATAGGTGACTGTGAGCGAGGTAAGATGACACAAGTTCAAGTCCTAGAAAATGCATGCACGTCTATTTCTTAGTGGTAGGAAACCCGCCTCTAGAAATGCTTGATAGCGGTATACTAAGTAGTGGGTGCTAGTCTATGATTGTGGGTTGAAAGACAACAACACTATGGGGCAGAGCAGTCTGATTTTCTTTCCTTTTTTTTGTAATTTTTAACAATTTGCAAGATACAGGGTGTTTATATCTGATGAGTATATTTGGACACTTATGGACTTATACAACTACGAATGATTAAACGTTTACATATATTGCATAGCAGTCTGGAAACTTATCCTGTGCACATTAATAAACGATCCATACAAACTTTTTAGAGGGGAAAAAAACAAATGACCATGTTCAAATCAACAACCACTGCAAGATATGCACCATTAAATTGTTGAAATCAATGACAGATAGGTAAGCAACTAAAGATATATGGTTGTCAAAAAGAATAAGTACTCTGTAGCCTTCTATTTTAAACAAGAGGATACTATTAAAACATTGTAACAGAAATATATCAGCACCTGAGAAAAACAGTTTGCTACCACTAACTAGCGGACACAATGGTAGAATATTGTCTTTTTTGAGTATTGTGCTGATGTGTGCTCCACACATACCTTTCTTTGAGACCTTGCAGAATGAAGTCTCCATGCTTATGCTGAAAGCTGATCCAGAAGCAGCAAATGATACTTATAACCTTCATAAGCAAACCAAGGATCGAGTAACTTCTGAATCAAGGAAGGATATAAAGACATTGACTCAGGCATATACAAGCAACACTTCTTTAGTGGCAATCCTCATTGCAACAATCACCTTTGCTGCTGCTTTCACCTTGCCTGGAGGATATAGCAATGGTGCTGGAAGTGCGGGGCTACCCATCATGGCAAGAAAGATTGCATTCCAGGCATTCTTGATCTCTGATTCCTTGGCAATCTTCTCCTCTCTGGCTGCTGCCTTCATATCAACAATGTCAAGATGGGAGGACTTTGAGTTTTTGCTTCATTACAAATCCTTGACTAAGAAACTTATGTGGGTTGGCTACATAGCAACCACCACAGCCTTTGCAACTGGTCTATACACAGTTTTAGCCCCTCGCCTCCTATGGTTGGCTATAACAATTTGCCTTATGTCGGTTCTACTGCCCGTTCTTACCAAGCTACTAGGTGAATGGCCTGTCTTCAAGCTTAGAATTCATCTGGGCAAAACATTCAAGTCAGAGCTCCTTGATATGGTCTGATTTCATGAACTCATCTTATTTCTTCGAACTACTCTCTGTTTTACTATATTTAAAAAAATACTATGTATGCTTCATGTTGTTTGAATAAATTAAATGTCATTGTGATTTTGAATGACATGTAAACACTAAACTTTGTATTTTGATGTTTGCATACAAGGTAACCAGTGTAGCTCTGGCCCTTTATCTGCAATGGATGTGCATAATAATTTTTTTCTATGTTGGTTCTACTACCCATTCTTACAAACCTACATGCAGTGGCAGACACAAACAAAAAATCAAGGGAAGAGGGATTAATTATCTTCAACCTCTAGCAGGGAGCAACGTCTTTAATCTCTTCTTCCTCTCTTCTACTCCTAAAAATCGATTGGTGGGGGCAAAGGGGTGGGGTGCGCATCTTCAAACTCTAGCAGGGCACAACGTCTTTAATCTCTTCTTCCTGTTTCCCACTATTCCTAAAAATTTATTGGGATCACAAGGGGCTGCAAGGCCAACCGATGAATGGTAGGGTGGGCTTGAGCCCCACTGATGGCCCCTTATCCTGCATGCAGTAGCAGGGGCAATGTTTTGGGGAAGATGAAAAGGGGCGCTCGATTGTCGGAACCTCAGATACGTGTGAAATGTATGTCTAGCTTCATAGCCATCATAAGGTGCATGCAAAATGGGGACATCATGCTTTTTTGGCGAACCAGATCACCATCTTCGTTAGGATATATGGAACAAATTTAAAGCGGAGAGTTCTAGGACTTGCAGTTATAGAGCGGGCTAGGAAAAAGCAAGCTTCACGGATCATGAACCTCAAGCTGAGAGACACACATTCAAAATTCTTCCACCGTAGGATCAACGACCGTAGAAGAAAGAACCATATCCAACGGTTGAAAAAGGGTCAAGGATGGGCTTTCAAACACACGAGGACAAAGAAAAAGTAATTCGTGATCACTTTGCCGCTGTAATGGGGCGCCCCATAGAAAGCACACTAGATCTCAATTGGGACAACCTTGACCAGCCTGCGCTCGACCTTCACTCGCTCGACGATCCTTTCTTAGAGGACGAAATCAAAACTGCCATTTTCCAAATGCCAGCTGACAAAGCGCTAGGCCCGGACGGCTATACAGGTGCTTTTTTCAGAGCATGCTGGGATGTGATAAAAGCCGATTTTATGGAGGCGGTGATTGCTTTCCACAATCTACGGATCTCGAGCCTACCACTTCTAAACTTGGCCAACATTGTGCTAATACCAATGAAAGAGGGTGTTGATTATGTGACAGACTATAGGCGGCCCATAAGCCTCATTCACTCATTTGCCAAAATCATTGCCAAAGCTCTGGCCCTAAGACTTGCTCCGTACATGAAGACCATAGTGCCGCCTACACAGAGTGCATTTATTAAAAACAAAAGCATCCATGACAATTTCATGGCTGTGTGAAACACAGCCAGAAGCTTCCATAGAAACAACATCCCTGCCCTCTTCATTAAACTGGACATCACTAAAGCGTTCGACTCAGTGAGATGGGACTATTTGCGAACGCTTCTCCAATGATTAGGCTTCCCTCCAAGATGGCGGGACTGGATTGCCTCACTCCTTTCCACCTCCACCTCACGGGTTTTGCTCAACAAAGTCCCCAGCACCCCTCTGAAGCACGGTAGAGGCCTACAGCAAGGCGACCCCCTCTCACCGCTCTTATATGTTATCGCCATTGACCCGCTGCGACGCCTCCTGGACTTAGCAACAGAGAGCCATTCTAAGAAAGTTAAGTGGGACACACACACAACATTAGAACCTCTATGTATGCAGATGATACAACCCTCTTCATCAATCCTCGAAAGAAAGTCATCTCCACCTTGGCAAATATTCTTACTTGATTCAGTGAGGCAACAGGTCTCCTAACAAACTTTCAGGACTCCACAGTAGTCCCAATACGGTGCTCCATTGCTGACCTCCCAGCAACATGAGTGCACTTCTGATCAAGTACCTGGGCTTACCTCTCACCACTACACGATTACGGCGTGTGGACCTTCAATTCCTTGTCGATAAGGCAGTTAGCAAATTTATCTCTTGGAATGGAAAAACACAACTCCAGCAGGTTGACTCACGCTGATCAAATTGGTGCTCATGTCACAACCGGTTTACCTGCTCACAGCCCTGCAGGCACCCAAGGAGGTGCTAGATGAAATTGACAATAAGAGGAAACAATTTATGTGGGCCGGTTCTAAAGCTTTGACCGGTGGAAAATGCAAAGTTAATTGGACCCGTGCAAGAAGGCCAACGTGTTCTGGAGGCCTGGGGATCCTACACTTGGAAAGGTTCACTACGGTGCATAGGCTTCGATGGCTGTGGCATGAATGGAAGTCAAGCGATAAGCCCTGGGTGGGAGTCAGAAATCCCCTACAACAGAACTGAGCGCCTCTTGTTTGCAGCTGCAACAAAGATTACCATTGGGGATGGCAAGAAAACTTCCATTTGGTATGGGGCCTGGAGTCAAGGACAGAGGCTAAAAGATATTGCGCCAAACCTCTTCAAAATTTCTAAAAGAAAAAATAGATCCCTTTATGTTGCCACTCAAAATCAAAACTGGATCAAGGATCTTAACTTGCAGCACCGTAGCTTCAATGCACAACACTTTATCGAGTACGTGGCAATATGGCGTGTGGCAATATTGCAGCACCGCTGATGGTGAATATTCTGCAAACTCAACTTACAGAGCCCAATTCTTAGGGTCAACAACAACCAATTTTGGCACACTCATTTGGAAGGTTTGGGAACCACCTAAATTCAAATTATTTGGATGGCTCGCCATCCAAAATAGACTTTGGACGGCAAATAGGCTCCAGGCGAGAGGTTGGCCCAACAACGTTATTTGCCCCCTCTGTCCTAGAGAGCCAGAAACTGTCCTCCATCTTCTCGCTCATTGCAGATACTCCATGCGTATTCGGGAGGAACTTGCTACTTCGATAGGACTCAGTGGCCTCTTTTTGCCTTCCTGGTCGTCAATGGTGGACCTCCCTATCAGCCGTACCTTGCCACTCCAGGAAAGGAATGCGTTCTATGATCATCTTAGTTCCATGGGAAATTTGGAATGAAAGAAATGCACGAATATTCAATCACAAAGAGTTACCTCATAATCAGCTACTTCAGAAAATAAAAGATGAAAGCGGGATGTGGATTATGGCTGGAGGGAAACATCTAGCAATTTTGATAGGCAGACACTGAGAGTTTTTCTTTTACACTCCTTCATATATTTTTTTGTACAATCTTGTTCTAGCCTGCCTTGGCTCACCTTCTTTTTAATACATCAGGCAGTCCTTATGCCTTGTTCGTTTTAAAGAAAGAGCTATATATGGACTGCACCATGGGAGTGAACAATGTGGCTTGGCATCTCACATCTCAAACTTGATAAAAATATCCTTCAAAGAAAAACACTTGATCTCTCAGGGACAAACGGCACCATCCTTGGATTGCTTGACATTAGAGTTACAAACCTGAAGAGGTCACCGATGCTACCCTGCTGAGACCGATCGCAGGTTCAGATTCGCCGGCCAGCAGGATTGACCGAGCCCAGGGTAAGATTGCCCCTCCCCGTGACAACTGATAAGCTTAGCATCCGACTACCCGAGGGCTAAGGCTACACGCCGTCCGCTGTGGATGGCGATGAGCTGCGAATGAAGAGATATGTAGCGGTAGCAGTTTTTTTTGAAACTTCAAGCGCCCGCTCATTCGTTGTTCATACGGGGTTTAGCAAAATCACGAACCACAAGATTGTTTACAAAGTCTAGGAGGGGGTCGCTCCATATCACAGACTGGCACGGCACACGGGTCCCAACTCACACTAGAGCGAGCTAAATCGTGAGCATACGAGTTACAAAAGCGATTAGAATGGACGATCACGACCTCAATGAAGGACGAAGCAATCACCCGGAGCTTGATCATAGTTACTGCTGGTTCAGAGAGCTCTTACCAGAGATAGGGAATCCGTCTCTAGGATGATCCGTGATAAACCATATTGTATGGCTGCTTGTAAGGCTGCAATGCAGGCCTCTGATTCCGCACATAAGGCATCATGCACCGTGTACAGATTAAATTTCGCAGACGAAGATTGTCGCCAGAGGCCCATACTTTCTGCTTCTGGGCAAACACAGCTCTATGGGCCGAAGCAACTACAAAGAGTACATGTCCCGCCCTGTTTCCTCGTAGGCCTGTAAAATGATGGAAAATGGACGGGTCGATGGGCACCGCGAAAGCAGGCCCATTGGTTCATGTCACCTCACTATTCTTAACAGTGTATATACGAGTAAAATGTATAGGGCGATTTTGGACGAAGTTGACACCGAAGATGGGACAGACAAGCTTAATATATATAGAATAAACCTCATTTAACGTGAATTCGGACTAAATAAAACAGAATAAGGTAAAAAGTACTTTCTCCACTTCAACATATAGGTTGTATTAGTTAGGATTAAAAGAGGTGAAAGTTTCAAACATTTTTAACTAAAACCATTACTCAAATTTGATATAAATTTCATAAACTGATTATATCCTGCAACAGAGTGTACTTCAAAGATTTTTCCAAATGTTAATGTGCCTTGTAAAAATAAATGGAGGACACGGAATACAATGACAATAATACATTGCAAATGGCTAATATGTCATGGAATCCCCTAACGCCAAAGTCGCGTATTTAGATTCAAAATAAGATTTCTATTTTACTCGCGTATATGTGAGCATTATGTATGTATTGTGATTCACAATTAATATAAGAGAAAAGTAGATTTTTTCTGTTCCTTTAGGTCCTGTTTGGCAATAAGGTATTTTTTCTCAGGTGCAAACCATTTTCGCTTGTAATTTGTTGTGCACAAGAATACTACTGTTTTATTTTACACTTGGAAACTGCTCTATGGATAAAAGGCTTCCGCCTGCATCTGTTAGGCAGTGCTCGCTCTCCTGCCGATGCTCCCATGTGTTTTTCTCTGCTATGCGATGCATGTGTTGTGCTTGTATCTACATATACGATTTTTTTAACACTTTTTTTAAACTATTTTTAAAACTGACATTGTTTATTTTTTTTTCAAAACTAACACTTTTGGACGCGCCTGTTTGCATGGCGGCGCGGCAAGGGGCAGTCAACGGCTGCGGCGACCACTGACGTGGCAGGTCTGGCGCGCGTCCGTCACAGCGCGACAGCCCTTG
Source organism: Miscanthus lutarioriparius (assembly GCA_904845875.1). Taxonomy (NCBI): domain Eukaryota; kingdom Viridiplantae; phylum Streptophyta; class Magnoliopsida; order Poales; family Poaceae; genus Miscanthus; species Miscanthus lutarioriparius. Next base: position 99,494,750 of record CAJGYO010000010.1, on the reverse strand, counting down.
TACAGGCCTGCGGCCTGGCCTCGCTTCCCTTTCTCTCTCTTTGTCTCACTCGGCCCGTTTGAACCGGTTGGAGAGAGGAGCCGCACCCTGAGCCCGCCGCCGCGCCACGCACGCCTGTCGCGCCCGCCACCGCCCTCACTGCCGCGCCCGCCACTGCCGCCGCCGCCCTCACTGCCGCGCCGCCCCTCCATCTCTTCCCACTGTCGCCCGCCCCTCCCTCTATCCCACTGTAACACCTCTGGTGTTTTAAACCCTAAAACATGCCATGTCATCATATGCATTGCACATCATTCTTGTGTTAGTGAAAACTTTGATATGCATTCACTAAAACAAGTTTACTTTTATGATCATATATGTTGACTTGTATGGATGAATCAAGTTTAAAACCTTTGTATTGAATTGGATTTCTGAAAACCCTAATTTCCAGCATTTAATTCTACCCTAGAAAACATAATTCAAAATCTAAGCACATTTTGGGGTTGAGCCTAAAAGAGAAAGTGTAGAGCTTGTCAATGTGTGCAAAGTTGGTTTTTAGAGTTTTCAAAGTTGTTATGAAAAATTTGAAGTATTTTGAAAGGGGGTAAATTCTTAAAGTGTCCCCTTTTGATTTTAAACTTGTATTTCAAAATGTAGACATAATTTGAGTATGGTTATTAAAGCATAGTTGTAGAACTTTTAATTTGGAACAACTTTTATTTTTGGAGATTTTTGAGTTACCATACAAATTTGAAAGTAATTTGAGAAATTAGGCGAGTGGCAATTCGGTAATTAGTGGGAACAGTGCCAGCAGGCGACACCTCACCGACGGCGAGCTTCCATCGTCTTCCAGTCGCGCCCGTGGCCACCTCCAGCTTCACGCTAGCATGGGAAGGCTGCTACGTGGCTTCTCCAAGCTTCTTGGTCGCGCTATAAAGCCTACGTCGTCGCCGTTCTCCTCCGTTTCCTCTCCTCTGTTTTTCCCATCGTCGCCGCTCAGCTTCGTCGAGCTTGCGCCGGAGCCGTAGCGCATTCCCAGTCTCTGCATAGCATGCCATAGCTCCGCCTACTCCTTGCGAACCCAGCCGACTAGTCCTAGGCGCCTGATTTCGCCGAGATAAGCTATGCGTCGCCTTTCTTCCTCGCGGCCGACAGCATCACCGTTGAACTCGCTTCACCGTGGCCAGCATTCTACGGTGCGTCTCTGCCCTTACGAAGCGTAGCTCCATCTTCTCCGTGTTGCCGTGAGGCTTTGTGTCGTGTTGGTTGATCCGTTCGTCCACTGTAGCCACCGGAAGCCATGCTTGTCGTTGCCACCGTCGCCATCAATGTCGTCAGACGTGCCCTTTGCTGCTCGCAGTCAACCAAGTGCTCTAGCCCGATCTAGGTGAGCTGCTGCTGCTATTCGAGTAGTTGTAGGGAGCTCTAGCGAACTCTAGCAGCTAGAACGACGCGGCGCCACCGTGCACTGCTCGGCCAAGCTGCCATGGCCGGCGTCGAGCTCGGACCAGGTCGTTTTCAGTTCAGCTAGTATCACCAATCGATGCGCTGTGATGTGGAGAACATGGTAGTGCCTCAGTCGTGGCCAGAGACCTCGCTGACGGTGAGAAATCGCGGGTCAGAGCCTCGCCGTCGTGCTGCTCTCACTGACGAGTGGGACCCCACTGTCAGTGACGATTTGATTTAGAAATGGAATTTTTTCTTTTTCAGAAATTAATGAATAGTGTAAGTTTTTGTTTATTTTGTGTAGATTTAAATAGAGCTCCAAAAATTATGAAAATTTTTGTGTGACCTCTCTGAGATGTAAACTATTTAGGAAAAATATTAAATGTTACTTTTTAGTTTATTTTGAATGTGATAAAAATTGCTCAAATTAATTAATAAATGGGTTTCCATGATTTTTCTAGGCTTAAATAATTATCCAAAAATTATGAAAATTATTTTGCCACTTAGTTATCATGTGATGAGCCTTCACAAAATTTTGAGCTCATTTGGAGAAAGTTGAATTATTTCATAATTTCGAATTAAATAATTAATTCATAAAAACAAATAGTAAACCTTAATGACTTAAGTTTTATTTGAATTTTGGATTGAGTGATGACCTTGGGTCATTAGCATAAAATGATCCTTGGTACTTAAAGTAAGTGTTTGAGTTTATGAAATAGGTTTAGTTAGTTTTTGACTTTTAACTGTACCACGAAGGAAAGTTGTATTCAAGTTATTAACTTTTGCATCCATCGTCAAGCATCATGTTTTATATCTCGCGTCATATTGAACATGGCATTATTACTTCGTGTAGTGAGCGAAAGTGAGAACGTGGTAGTCAACCAAGTTGTTGAGGAAGTTAATCCAACTATTGAGGTCGGGTTTGATATCTGTGGAACATCTCCGGAACCTAACTTTTTCGACAACCAAGGCAAGCCCCGGATGCATTTAAACCTACCTTGTGTTTTACAAATTTATATCGCTTTTGCTTTTAAATATTGCATTAAGTGATTAGGAGTTGTGTGGAAACCTAATTGGTGCATTACCAACCTTGTTTTCCCATATCAACCTTGTTACCAGTTTTAATTTGAGAATGCCTAATATTGCTTAGTCATGCTTAGACCGATAGAAGTCGGGTGATTACTTGTCACCTATGAGATAAAAATGGATTTTTGGGATACGAATGGTTATTTATGTTATCATGAGATATGAGCATGTGGAGTAATAAATCTAGACTGGGCGGACTCGGTGTATGAGAGCCACAAGACATGGAGGTCTTGTGAGCGGGTTCTTTCCACCTGCGTCGATTAAGAATCGTCCGTTGTTGAATTGCATGAGGTGAGACTTTGTAGTACTGACCACATGCTCCGGTAAGCCTTAACTCGGCTATTTTATTACGAGAATGGGTACTCGCGCACTGGGAGTGGAGAGATGGCGGGAGTAGCATGTACCCACGTGGCAATGGGCTGGATTGGTGGAGTACTGTGCTCTCAGGTGGCGCGGACCCGTTCTTGTTTTAGAGGATCTGAGGGTAGGTTGGTATATGTAGGTCAGGGACCTGCATATGTCGTGTGGTTGGGAATCCCCAGCTGGGTTATAATCGGTTTGAATCGTCGTTGCTCCTCGGTTATGGAGACTCAACTCACTGTTCATCATCGTAGTAAATAACTGGAACTTGAGTACGTGTTGAGAAAGAGTTTGATATGAAGTTCATGGTCAACTTGAGTACGTGTTGAGAAAGAGTTTGATATGAAGTTCATGGTCTCAATACGGATCATGGCAGATTCATATCTGATCTTGATGAAGGTTTTAATGTTAAAAGAAAGAATCTTGTTAGAGAGCTTTTACACAAAAGAACTTTGTTTATTGCTAAAGCCATACCTTGAATCCCTGAGCCTACATTCTTGAGTCTTATCAGTTTTTATTTCGGTTAAGTCTTGTTGAGTACTTTTGTACTCAAGGTTCGTTAACCCTTGTTTCAGGTGAGTCTCATGAGCAGGTCTGCTTTGGACCGTGCTGCATGACGGTTTTTCAAATTGAAGATGACAAGTAAATGTGTGGCCCTTGGGCAGGACATTTTTTTTGTGTTTTGTATTATGTTACTAATGGCACTCTACTACTATGGTTGGTAATAATAATCATACTTAGTTTGTAAGGTTTGAAACAACTGTTTTGTAAACTAAGTTATTGTAAGACTTCCGCTATTTTGCTCTGATATAAATTAATGAATAAACTGTTGTAATACTGCAATGACTCTGTAATGGATCCTGCTCGGAAAAATCGTGGATGATTCGGGGTTCCCCGAGGACACCCGACAATCTTCTTAAGTTACCGGGAACATATGCATAGTCATCAGAGGTCAGTGGACAGTGACAGGTGTATGTGGGGCCTATAATTTAGGAGGTTCTACCATAGAATGGTATCAGAGAGACCATTACAAAGGTTTTTGTAGTATTGTTTTACAAAAACTTTAAAATGATTTGGGACAAATAAATTTAACTTGTTACTTTGGTCCAAATTGCTTCTGACTTATCTTAATTCGTTCTCGCCCTTCCTTATTTGGTTAGTAAGGTTTTTTATGGTGGAGTAGTAATCTTATTATGCCCTATATAATAAAAACTATTGTTTATGTACAATAGGAGCTTTGATGTTTAAGTTTCGTAAGGACGATTCATGCATCATGATTAATTCACTTGTTACTTACTTTCCCTCTTAGTCTGGGTTGAGTAGTGTAATCCATCCTTGCTACTCTTTAGACTTATCTCAGATTTTTCTTACTGTATTAAATCTTGCTTTCTATAGTATGGCTCGTACCAAGGTAACACCCCGTAAGTCCGTTGGACCTAAAAGAGTTCCTCGTCACCAGCTTGCCCCATAGAGTGATGGTGCTAGCAGTAGCAGCTTTAGGCCTGATCCCCAGGCTAAGGTACAGAGGCTTTCAGTAGAATTAGCATATGCTACTAGAGATAGGGCCTTGGATGCCATCCAGGTGGGCAAATTACATTATCAATTGAGGTGTCTCACCACCGCTCATAAGAACTATGAGCGTATGTTAGTCCGTATGGTGGAAGGAAGAAATAAGGCTTGGCATAGAGAAGATGTAGCTAGAGCTCGAGTTCATGATCGAGTTAGAGTTCTATGTAGAAGACTTAGAAGAATATTATACCAATCTGCATGAAGAAGTCCATAGGCTGAACAATCTCTTAGATCCAAATCATGAGCCTCAGGCAGATGCAATGGACCCAGGTGTCATCATTGCAAATGATGATGAACTTGAAGAGGAACAAGAAGAGGATCCAGAAGAAGTAGTGATGATCAATGAAAGTGATAATGAAGGTGGAAATGTTTCTAGAATGGATCCCGATCCTGAGGTTTGAGGTGATCGAGGAGAAGAGTAGAGTTGTAAAATAGTGAGTTCTAGTAAAGTTGAGTAGTCTTGTTTAGGTGCAGGCTTGTGTATAAATAAGTGAACCCAATGTAATGTGTTTGTAGTAAGCTCTTTTAATAGTTCAATAAATGGTTGTGAGTAAAGTTTGGTTTGTCATGAACAGATGCATCGTACGCGGGGTTCGCATATTCCTGGTTCTTCGCAAGACGAGGATGGTATTCCTGATCCACCACCATTTCCGCCGAATTTGGCTGATGCTATCACAACACTAGTCAATGTGACTGTTGATAATGCTCGGTTGCTTTGGGAGTTAGCTCAAAGCAATCAAAATATAATGCAAGGGAACCGTGGTCGTATTCATCAAAGGCAAGAAGCTACGTATGTTGACTTCACGGATACGCGACCACCAGTATTTACCAAGGCTGACGAACCACTTGAAGTGGATGATTGGCTTCGTACCATGGAGCAGAAGTTTGACCTCATTCCATTCACTGAGTTTCAGAAGCCTGTTTTTGCTGCCCAACAGCTTAGAGGTGCAGCAGGTGCTTGGTAGGCAAACCTTGTGGCTATGCAACCAGCTAGTATTCAGTTAACTTGGGCCAAATTCCGCAATGCTTTTCATGCCCATTATATTCCGGAGGGAGTTATGGCCATGAAGCTTGATGAGTTTCTTGCTTTGAAGCAAGGTGATCAAACAGTCATGCAGTATGTGGGCAAGTTCAATCACCTTTCACAGTATGCACCTAAGCATGTTAACACAGATGCCAAAAAAAAGAAGTGGTTCATGCGTGGCCTTAATACCAAACTTCAGACCATGATGACTACCTGCACCAATGTCACGTATCATGAGGCGGTTAACATTGCTATTGCTTCAGAGGAGAAATATTAGCAGCATAAGGAGATTAAGAAGAAAAAGAGTGTGCCATCTGGGTCTTTCGGTGGCAATCAAAAGAGACAGAAGATAATCTATCATCCAGTGAATCACTATCGTCCTCCTTATCGACCGTCGTAGTTCCAAGCCAGGCACTGATCAAATGTCCGTCCTGCCACAACTTACCCGAACTCACAACAGACAAATGTTCCTGGTGTTCGTGCTCCAACACCCCAAGGCCACAATTACCCATGTTTCAATTGTGGGAAGTCCGTTCATTTCTCTAGGGAATGTCCGTATCCTAAGCAGTATAATCTAAATTTTTAGAAGGCTCCTGGAAATCAACAACAGGGTCAAGCTCAGGACAAGAACAACAACCAAAATGCTGAGAAGGGCAAAAATGAAAAGAAGACGGGGCGGGTTTTCTATACTCAAGCTGGGGAGATTCTAGAAGGGGAACCTGTAATGCTGGGTATGTTTCCTGTCGTCAATCATCCTGTAGTTATGCTTTTTGATTCTGGTGCATCTCATACATTCATCAATAGAACCTTTGTCATAAAGCATGAAATTCTAATTGGGGCCACAATGGAAAATTTCTATATACAGTCGCCCGGAGGACGTCTGTGTACTAAGGAAATGGTGTACCAGGTATCCATAAACCTGGGTGGGCACATTTTTCCCACCACCCCGATTATTCTAAAAGATCAGGATATAGATGTGATCTTGGGAATGAACTGGATGTATCAGCATAAAGCTATTGTAGATACTTTGAATAGGACAATAAGGTTGAGTTTGTCAGATAGTAATTCTCAGCTTCTTATCCAACTTCCAATCTTAAAGAGATTAGTGGAAAAAGTTTGTGCAACTTCTGTCAAGGAGATTAGAGATATCTCTGTAGTTTGTGAATTCCCAGATGTTTTTCCTGAAGATTTACTCGGTCTACCACCTGATAGGGACGTTCAGTTTGGAATAGATCTAAAACCTGGAACAGCTCTGATCTCTCGGAGAGCTTATAGAATGCCTCCCAAGGAATTAGCCGAGTTGAAGACTCAGTTGCAAGAGTTGATTGATAAAGGGTTTATCCAACCTAGTTCATCACCTTGGGGATGTCCTGCAATTTTTATGAAAAAGAAAGATGAGACCCTGAGGTTGTGTGTTGACTATCGTCCATTGAATGAAGTGACTATTAAAAATAAATATCCCTTACCTCGGATAGATTTACTTTTTGATCAACTGGCTGGAGCCAAAGTTTTCTCCAAGATTGATTTGAGGTCAGGTTATCATCAAATCAAAATTAAGCCTGAAGATATTCCCAAAACAACATTTACCACTAGATATGGATTATATGAATACCTAGTAATGTCTTTTGGTTTGACATATGCCCCAGCTCATTTCATGTATCTGATGAACTCAGTGTTCATGCCGGAGCTAGACAAGTTTGTAGTGGTCTTCATTGATGACATCCTAATATATTCCAAGAACAAGAAAGAACATGCTGAACATCTCCGAGTTGTTCTGACCCACCTAAGAGAACATCAGTTATATGTCAAGTTCAGTAAGTGTGACTTCTGGCTAAAGGAAGTATAGTTTTTAGGACATGTCTTGTCAGTTGAAGGAGTTGCGGTAGATCCAAGCAAGGTTAAGGATAAACTAGATTGGAAACCTCCAACCACTGTTCATCAGGTTCGAAGTTTTCTAGGAATGGCGGGTTATTACCATCGTTTCATTTCAGATTTCTCTAGAATATCCAAGTCCATCACTGGGTTGTTGAAAAACCAAGCCAAATTTGTCTGGTCACCTGACTGTGAAGAAGCTTTCCAATCTTTGAAGAGGTTATTAACCACTGCCCCAGTGTTAGCACAGCCAGATATCGAGAGGCCGTTCGACATTTATTGTGATGCTTCTGGTATTGGTATTGGGTGTGTATTGATGCAAGAAGGCCGAGTCATTGCCTATGCTTCTAGACAACTTAAGTGACATGAAGAACATTATCCAACTCATGATCTGGAGTTAGCAGCAGTTGTCCATGCTTTGAAGATTTGGCGGCATTACCTGCTTGGTAATACTTGCCATATTTATACAGATCACAAGAGTTTAAAGTATATCTTTACTCAATCGTAATTGAATATGCCGAAAAGAAGATGGTTAGAATTGATTAAAGATTATGACTTGGAGGTGCATTACCATCCTGGTAAGGCAAATGTGGTTGCAGATGCACTCAGTCGTAAGAGTCATTGCAATTGCTTGACAGTAAAAACAATGGATCTGACTTTATGTCAAGAGATAGAAAAGTTAAATATAGAGGTAATTCAACAGGGTAGTTTGACCAATATAATTATTGATCAACTATTCAAGACCAGATTATTGCCGCTCAGAAAGAAAACAAGGGTATAGCCCATATCAAAGAAAGAGTCAGGAAGGGAAAAGCAGCATGCTTCAGGATAGATGATGTAGATGTGCTATGGTTCAAGGATCGCCTTGTGGTACCAAAGGTTCCTGAGTTGTGACAGTCAATTCTTGAAGAGGCACATACCACCAGGTTGTCTATTCATCCGGGAAGTAATAAGATGTACCATGACTTGAAACAGAGATTCTGGTGGACAAAAATGAAGATAGAGATTGCTCGGTATATAGCCAAGTGTGATACTTGTCAAAGAGTAAAAGCTATACATTTGAGGCCACTGGAGAGTTACAGCCATTGCCTATTCCAGCTTGGAAGTGGGAGGATATTAGTATGGACTTCATCATTGGTCTACCCAAGACATCAAAAGGTTTTGACTCAATATGGGTTATTGTAGATCGACTAACTAAGTCAGCACATTTTATTCCAGTCAAGAGTATATATCCCACTATTCAATATGCCAAGATGTATTTAGCACGAATCGTGAGCCTACATGGAGTACCAAAGACCATTGTGTCGGATAGAGGTACACAGTTTGTCTCCAACTTTTGGAAACAATTGCATGCTTCGTTAGGTACCAAACTTCTGTATAGTACCGCTTATCATCCACAGACTGATGGTTAGACTGAAAGAGTAAACCAAGTACTTGAAGATATGTTAAGATGTTGTGTCCTTAACTATTCCAATAAGTGGGATGAATGTTTGCCTTTGGCTGAGTTCTCATACAACAATAGTTATCAAGAGAGCATCAAGATGGCTCCGTTTGAAGCACTCTATGGTCATAGATGCAGAACATCACTAAATTGATCTGAACCCGGGGAAAGATGGTTCTTGGGAGTTGACCTTGTGAAAGAAACAGAAGAGAAGGTTAGGCAGATACAAAGTAATTTGAAGATAGCTCAGTCCCGACAAAAGAGTTATGCAGATAAACGACGTCGAAAATTGGTGTTTAACAAAGGAGATTTTGTATATCTGAAGGTATCACCAATGAAGGGAGTTACCCGTTTTGGTGTTAAAGGCAAGTTGGCACCTCGTTATATTGGACCATTTCAAATTTTGGAGAGGTGTGGAAAGGTGGCATATCGCTTGAAGTTACCAGAACATCTCTTAGCTATACACGATGTGTTCCATGTTTCTCAATTAAAGAAATGTCTTCGAGTGCCTGATCAGAATGTTGAGGTTGAAGGAGTCGAACTTGAAGCTGATTTGACCTATTCCGAATATCCTATTCGAGTTCTGCATCAGAAAGATCGTGTTACTCGAAGGAGGACAATCAAGTTCTATAAGATACAATGGAATCAACATTCCAAAGAAGAAGCTACTTGGGAATCCGAAGATTACTTGCTAGAACAGTTTCCAGAGTTTCTTGCGTCAATATAGAATAATGTTAGTTGTGCTCTGTCGTTACAAATCGTGTTTTATAAAGGGACCTTAGCTGTTTTATGGTCAGGTTTTGGATGTTTTTGCTTGACACATTTCCTTTTCCATTACTTACCCTATGACTTTGAATCTCGGGACGACATTTCTTTTAGGGGGGAAGGATTGTAACACCTCTGGTGTTTTAAACCCTAAAACATGCCATGTCATCATACGCATTGCACATCATTCTTGTGTTAGTGAAAACTTTGATATGCATTCACTAAAACAAGTTTACTTTTATGATCATATATGTTGACTTGTATGGATGAATCAAGTTTAAAACCTTTGTATTGAATTGGATTTCCGAAAACCCTAATTTCCAGCATTTAATTCTACCCTAGAAAACCTAATTAAAAATCTAAGCACATTTTGGGGTTGAGCCTAAAAGAGAAAGTGTAGAGCTTGTCAATGTGTGCAAAGTTGGTTTTTAGAGTTTTCAAAGTTGTTATGAAAAATTTGAAGTATTTTGAAAGGGGGTAAATTCTTAAAGTGTCCCCTTTTGATTTTAAACTTGCATTTCAAAATGTAGACATAATTTGAGTATGGTTATTAAATCATAGTTGTAGAACTTTTAATTTGGAACAACTTTTATTTTTGGAGATTTTTGAGTTACCATACAAATTTGAAAGTAATTTGAGAAATTAGGCGAGTGGCAATTCGGTAATTAGTGGGAACAGTGCCAGTAGGCGACACCTCACCGATGGCGAGCTTCCATCGTCTTCCAGTCGCGCTCGTGGCCACCTCTAGCTTCGCGCTGGCATGGGAAGGCTGCTGCGTGGCTTCTCCATGCTTCTTGGCCGTGCTATAAAGCCTACGTCGTCGCCGTTCTCCTCCGTTTCCTCTCCTCTATTTTTCCCGTCGTCGCCGCTCAGCTCCGTCGAGCTCGCGCCGGAGCCGTAGCGCATTCCCAGTCTCTACATAGCATGCCACAGCTTCGCCTACTCCTTGCGAACCCAGCCGACTAGTCCTAGGCGCCTGATTTCACCGAGATAAGGTGTGCGTCGCCTTTCTTCCTCGCGGCCGGCAGCATCACCGTCGAACTCGCTTCATCGTGGCCAGCATTCTACGGTGCGTCTCTGCCCTTGCGAAGCGTAGCTCCATCTTCTCCATGTTGCCGTGAGGCTTTGTGTCATGTTGGTTGATCCGTTCATCCACTGCAGCCACCGGAAGTCATGCTTGCCGTTTCCACCGTCGCCATCATCATCGTGAGACGCGCCCTATGCTGCTCGCAGTCAACCAAGTGCTCTAGCCCGATCTTGGTGAGCCGTTGCTGCTATTCGAGTAGTTGTAGGGAGCTCTAGTGAACTCTAGTAGCTAGAACACCGCGGCGCCGCCGTGCACTGCTCGGCCAAGCCGCCATGGCCGGCGTCGAGCTCGGACCAGGTCGTTTTCAGTTCAGCTAGTATCACCAATCGATGTGCTGTGATGTGGGGAACATGGTAGTACCTCGGTCGTGGCCAGAGACCTCGCCGATAGTGAGAAATCACGGGTCAGAGCCTCGTCGTCGTGCTGCTCTCACTGACGAGTGGGACCCCGCTGTCAGTGACGATTTGATTTAGAAATGGAAATTTTTCTTTTTCAGAAATTAATGAATAGTGTAAGTTTTTGTTTATTTTGTGTAGATTTAAATAGAGCTCCAAAAATTATGAAAATTTTTGTGTGATAAAAATATTTAGGAAAAATATTAAATGTTACTTTTTAATATATTTTGAATGTGATAAAAATTTCTCAAATTAATTAATAAATGGGTTTCCATGATTTTTCTAGGCTTAAATAATTATCCAAGAATTATGAAAATTGTTTTGCCACTTAGTTATCGTGTGATGAGCCTTCACAAAATTTTGAGCTCATTTGGAGAAAGTTGATTTATTTCATAATTTTGAATTAAATAATTAATTCATAAAAACAAATAGTAAACCTTAATGACTTAAGTTTTGTTTGAATTTTGGATTGAGTGATGACCTTGGGTCATTAGCATAAAATGATCCTTGGTACTTAAAGTAAGTGTTTGAGTTTATGAAATTGGTTTAGTTAGTTTTTGGCTTGTAACTGTACCGCGAAAGAAAGTTGTATTCAAGTTATTAACATTTGCATCCATCAAGCATCATGTTTTATATCTCGCGTCATATTGAACATGGCATTATTACTTCGTGTAGTGAGCGAAAGTGAGAACGTGGTAGTCAACCAAGTTGTTGAGGAAGTTAATCCAACTATTGAGGTCGGGTTTGATATCTGTGGAACATCTCCGGAACCTGACTTTTCCGACAATCAAGGCAAGCCCTGGATGCATTTAAACCTACCTTGGGTTTTACAAATTTATATCGCTTTTGCTTTTAAATATTGCATTAAGTGATTAGGAGTTGAGTGGAAACCTAATTGGTGCAATGCCAACCTTGTTTTCCCATATCAACCTTGTTACCGGTTTTAATTCGAGAATGCCTAATATTGCTTAGTCATGCTTAGACCGATAGAAGTCGGGTGATTACTTGTCACCTACGAGATAAAAATGGATTTTTGGGATACGACTGGTTATTTATGTTATCATGAGATATGAGCATGTGGAGTAATAAATCTAGACCGGGCGGACTCGATGTATGAGAGCCACAAGACATGGAGGTCTTGTGAGCGGGTTCTTTCTGCCTGTGTCGATTAAGAATCGTCCGTTGTTGAATTGCATGAGGTGAGACTTTGTAGTACTGGCCACATGCTCCGGTAAGCCTGTGTCGATCTAAGGGTAGGTTGGTATATGTAGGTCAGGGACCTGCATATGTTGTGTGGTTGGGAATCCCCAGCTGGGTTATAATCGGTTTGAATCGTCGTTGCTCCTCGGTTATGGAGACTCAACTCACTGTTCATCATCGTAGTAAATAAGTGGAACTTGAGTACGTGTTGAGAAAGAGTTTGATATGGGAAAGAGTTTGATATGAAGTTCATGGTCTCAATACGGATCATGGCAGATTCATACATGATCTTGATGAAGGTTTTAATGTTGAAAGAAAGAATCTTGTTAGAGAGCTTTTATGCAAAAGAACTTTGTTTATTGCTAAAACGATACCTTGAATCCCTAAGCCTGCATTCTTGAATCTTATCAGTTTTTATTTCGGTTAAGTCTTGTTGAGTACTTTTGTACTAAGGGTACGTTAACCCTTGTTGCAGGTGAGTCTCATGAGCAGGTCTGCTTTGGACCGTGCTGCATGATGGTTTTTCAAATTGAAGATGACAAGTAAATGTGTGGCCCTTGGACAGGGCACTTTTTTGTGTGTTTTGTATTATGTTACTAATGGCACTCTACTACTATGGTTGGTAATAATAATCATACTTAGTTTGTAAGGTTTGAAACAACTGTTTTGTAAACTAAATTATTGTAAGACTTCTGCTATTTTGCTCTGATATAAATTAATGAATAAACTGTTGTAATACTGCAATGACTCTGTAATGGATCCTGCTCGGAAAAATCATGGATGATTCGGGGTTCCCCGAGGACACCCGACATTCTTCTTAAGTTATCGGGAACATATGCATAGTCGTCAGAGGTCAGTGGACAGTGACAGGTGTATGTGGGGCCTATAATTTAGGAGGTTCTGCCATAGAATGGTATCAGAGAGACCATTACAAAGGTTTTTTAGTATTGTTTTACAAAAACTTTAAAATGATTTGGGACAAATAAATTTAACTTGTTACTTTGGTCCAAATTGCTTCCGACTTATCTTAATTCGTTCTCACCCTTCCTTATTTGGTTAGTAATGTTTTTTATGGTGGAGTAGTAATCTTATTATGCCCTATATAATAAAAACTATTGTTTATGTACAATAGGAGCTTTGATGTTTATGTTTCGTAAGGACGATTCATGCATCATGATTAATCCACTTGTTACTTACTTTTCCTCTTAGTCTGGGTTAAGTAGTGTAATCCATCCTTGCTACTCTTTAGACTTATCTCAGATTTTTCTTAGTATATTAAATCTTGCTTTCTACAGTATGGCTCGTACTAAGGTAACACCCCGTAAGTCCGTTGGACCTAAAGGAGTTCCTCGTCACCAGCTTGCCCCTTGGAGTGATGGTGCTAGCACTAGCAGCTTTAGGTCTGATCCCCAGGCTGAGGTACAGAGGCTTTCAGCAGAATTAGCACAGGCTACTATAGATAGGGCCTTGGATGCCATCTAGGTGGGCAAATTACATTATCAATTGAGGTGTCTCACCACCGCTCATAAGAACTGTGAGCGTATGTTAGTCCGTATGGTGGAAGGAAGAAATGAGGCTTGGCATAGAGAAGATGTAGCTAGAGCTCGAGTTCATGATCGAGTTAGAGTTCTATGTAGAAGACTTAGAAGAATATTATACCAATCTGCATGAAGAAGTCCATAGGCTGAACAATCTCTTGGATCCAAATCATGAGCCTCAGGCAGATGCAATGGACCCAGGTATCGTCATTGCAAATGATGATGAACTTGAAGAGGAACAAGAAGATGATCCAGAAGAAGTAGTGATGGTCAATGAAAATGATAATGAAGGCGGAAATGTTTCTGGAATGGATCCCGATCCCGAGGTTTGAGGTGATCTAGGAGAAGAGTAGAGTTGTAAAATAGTGAGTTCTAGTCAAGTTGAGTAGTCTTGTTTAGGTGCAGGCTTGTGTATAAATAAGTGAACCCAATATAATGTGTTTGTAGCAAGCTCTTTTAATAGCTCAATAAATAGTTGTGAGTAAAGTTTGGTTTGTCATGAACAGATGCGTCGTACGTGGGGTTCACATATTCCTGGTTCTTCGCAAGACGAGGATGGTATTCCTGATCCACCACTAGTTCCGCCGAATTTGGCTGATGCTATCGCAGCACTAGTCAATGTGACTGTTGATAATGCTCGGTTGCTTCGGAAGTTAGCTCAAAGCAATCAAAATATGATGCAAGAGAACCGTGGTCGTATTCATCAAAGGCAAGAAGCTACGTATGTTGACTTCACAGATACACGACCACCAGTATTTACCAAGGCTGACGAACCACTTGAAGCTGATGATTGGCTTCGTACCATGGAGCAGAAGTTTGACCTCATTCCATGCACTGAGTTTCAGAAGCCTGTTTTGGCTGTCCAACAGCTTAGAGGTGCAGCAGTTGCTCGGTCGGCGAACCTTGTGGCTATGCAAACAGCCAGTATTCAGTTAACTTGGGCCAAATTCCGCACTGCTTTTTGTGCCCATTATATTTCGGAGGGAGTTATGGCCATGAAGCTTGATGAGTTTCTTGCTTTGAAGCAAGATGATCAAACAGTCATATAGGTGAAACATGATTTAAATTTTATCTATTTTCATATCTAAAATATTGTATTTCTCGATCTACTTTCAAGCATAGATATGCTTACAAGTAATGACCCAGTATTTGCTTATAAGTAATGACAAAGTAAGCATAGACATAATAGACACGGAGAAGCACGCATAGCAAGACGTCACTACGGTACATGCACCCGATCTGGGGGCTCCACGGCCCCGCAGCGGCCAGGACACCCGGCAATGGGCAGCAGACGTGGTACCGGTCCGCGGGAAACTACAAGAATGGGCCCCGATGGCCCAGTGGGCAGGCTGACTGCTACGGCCTACGGATGTTTGGGTTCCCCTATAAAATGAAGGAACGCGTCGTCCATCCCAAATCCTGGAACCCCCAATTTCAAAGCATCGGAATTGGGCATCAAATTCAGCCCGCTATCGGAGTCGGACTCCGCCTGCAGCCCATCCCGGAATCACGGAGCCTTCCTCCGGTGCCTCTATATACACGCACGCACACCGCCATCAGCAGCATCAACGAACCGATCGATCAGGCGCCATGTCGTCGTTGCGGTGCGTCGCCGCGCTCGACGCTGCCGCCTCCGTCCGGGCACCGGAAACAACGTCACCGCCGCCGCCAGGGCGAGTTCGTCGTCGACCTCGAGCTCGGGCACGAGCATCGTCCCTCCACAGTGCTGCCACTGTCGTCAAGAGTGCAAGAGGAGGGCGAGTTCATGGACGTCGAGTTGGGACTGGGACAGCAACAGCAGCGCCGCACGCACCTCTACCGTGGAGCAGCCACCGCCGCCGCCGCCGCTGAAGACACCGTCAGATAATCTGGCGGACAGCGGCGGCGGCAACTGCCTCAGCTATACAGAAGCGCTGTGAAGCGGTTGTGGCGATCGTGGTCATCCTCGTCGTCCTGGGGGTGATTGGCTTCAGACTTGTAATTCTAGTGGCATTGACGCGAGGGCCTTGAACTTGCCTTTGCATGGCGCATGAAAGTTAGTGTTGCGAGCCATAGAATAGACAGCGACAGACAAAAAAAATGAAACTAATGGAAACATATTGGGGGCAGGCTCTTAAAATGGACTGTAAAGTGAATTAGCGCACGCCTATACTGCAAAAAGGAATGTAAAAGGCAAATATGTTTCTACGCACCTCTTTTTTTTATTAGATATAATTTGGACGCACACAACTCACACCACACTCACTTCACATGTAGGTTTTTTTAATTGGTATAACTTGGACGCACACAACCCACACTCACACCACACGCGCACACACGCAAAGAAAGAGATTGGAGACTCTATAGCCTCCAATGCACGAGAAACATGCAGTACCACCAAATGCGTACGCGCTCGTGTATACAACGCCAGAGTTTGAATCTTGGTGGGTAGCGTCCCATTGGACAGCCGTACCACCAGACCACAGGCCTTTTCGCGTTTCTACGCACCTCCTACCCATACCAGTTGAAGATTCTTTTCTTTCTATATAAAACAGAGTACTAGAAAGCTCCTAGGCATGCACAGACACAAACTTATATAAAGATTTGTTTGGATCCATTCATTTTGAAGGAATTGAAATTTACTTAATGGACTAGGCTATTTAGCTTAAATTTTGACATTCCAAAACTTTCCAAATTTCTAATGTAAGTCTATCTTAAATTCATGGGGTGGGAGATGGAAATTGATTTTATAGATCCCAATTCTATGTTTCTACGTTACAACTTATAGCACGCTCTTCGACTCGCTTCCCTATAGTAGAAGTGCAGCCTATAAGTATCTCACTTATGTGGCAAATAATAGTATATATACAAATATATTTCACATATAACTATATTAGCTTTATTGATTTCTGCTAAATTATGATTATTTTTTGAGAAAAAAATATTGTGATTATTGGAATAGAATTCAAGAATTCCATATATTCAATCCAAACGGGGCCTAAACGTCTATGTAAACATTTACCCAATAGACCTTGACATTGATCACAAAGTCATTAGGGGTGGCTCGTATCTACGTGCACATGATCTACTATTAAGAATAACCAATCCTAGATATGCGAGCATTCGTACGTATTTGCTACCGCATGATGATGTTGTTGTTCCATATATTGAGCGGTGACAATCAAAACACCAGTTAAAAACAATTTATCTCGGCCCATTTCATAATTTCACCTCGGTAGCCATTGCTCTGCTTTTTCGAGAGAAAGGAGATGCCACGTGTCACAATAAAAAATGTGAATCCACACGTATAGGACACAACCGGACAATAAAAATTTCTTATCTGCTTTTCCGAGAGAAATGATGATGGCCCAACACTCTCTTTTTTTGGGGTACTTTTGGTATGACCTCAAGAAGTTAAGAGAAAAAACAAATAATTTTTTAGTTTTTCATGATTGAAATATTTTGTTGAGCAACCAATCTGCAATACCTAGCTATTTCGATAACTTGTAAGAACACGTTGAGCGATTTGAATCTAAACTGCAATTGTTGACTTTTCTTAAAAGTTGCAACATATATGTGTGAGCATCCGCGAATGTATTTAGTTTCAGGAAAATTTTTTTTGAAACTAAGACCCAAAATTGTCAAAAATAAAGAGGAAGTCTAAAACATTTCACGAAATGAGTATTTCGATGAAATGAGGACCAACAAAAAAAATATAAAACAACGAAACATTCATCTTAATTTCTGTTGGCCCAACATTCTTAGCCAGCCCATCTAATTGTAGCCCCAAGCATTTCCAGCCCAACAAAAAGCCCATGCAACTGAAAACATTGCACCCGATTACTAAGTGAAAGGCCATACATATATAGCAGCCCAAAAAATGAGTCACCAGTTTTCAACAATATGGGCTCAATATATGTACTTCAACTAGGAAGAGGCCTAGCTAGGGCCTTGTTGTCAAGACCTATTGGAGCATGTACATCTGTTACTCTTTGAATTATGTGTGCTAAGATAGTTATCTATTTTATCCGTTTGCACCTTCTCTATGAAGCTTTAAGCACTAAAATTGTAAATTAAAATATCTAACTTTTGTTACTAAAACAGTATCGCACTGCTACACCATTAGAAATCTTTACCACACGGAAGAGGCCACCATTTATAAAGCCGCGCGTCCCTATACGATGGCAGCTACACCAAATCATAAACCTACACGTCGGTACACAAGTTTTTTTTCCTTTTTTTTGATAAATCGAAGGGGGGAATCCCCCCACCTGGATGATATATTGATGATTGGCTCTGAAATAGCCATTTGATTACAAATACACTTTTCGGATTTTGTTGGTGCTAAGAGTACAATGCGCTAGCTATTACAAAGCACCAAAAAGAGGCGAAGTCATGTTGCTGTAGACGAGCACCCCATAGGTAAGCTTCATGTTTGCTCGGCATGGTTCACTGACAACACCACAACCAAGTGGCTAAACTCCGCGACCTCCACTCCAACGGCGACTGTTAAGCTTCGAGTCGATTTAGATAGATGACAGTCGTGATTACATTGTCTTAGAAGCACATCCGGGACCCAATTGACGCCCGCCAACGCCCAGTGAGGCGAGGAATCCTCAACGGAGGGAGGGCCGGCAAAAAGGAGCACGAGGAGATCTAAGAGAGGGGACCATGGTCTCGTTACCGGCATTTGATGAAAACAAGGCAACCAAGGACCTTGGAGAAAGACAGAGCTAGGCCACTGGAAGCGAAGCATGACAGTTAGAACTTATGCAAAACATCATAAAGAAGGGGTTGGAACTGAGGTGGGGTTTTGAGAAGTGCACAGCATGTCATTGTGCACCGGCAAACCACACTCTCAAGTGACAAAACTCCGACGACCTCCAATCCCCAAGCAACTATTAAGCTTGGAGCCAAGAAGGCAAACGACAGTCATGATTTGCACTGTCTTGAAGCACTTCCAGGATCGAGTTGATACCCATCAACGCCCATCAAGGGAAGGAAGCCTCGAAGGAGGGAGGGATGGCAAAAGGAGAACGAGGGGATCCAAGAGAGGGGATCATGGTCCTGCAAACCCGACATTTGGTGAGACAAGGCAATCAAGGCTCATGGATGATGGTGGAGTAAGTACACTAGTAGCGATATTTTGGGCACTGCGAACAAATACTGGCACCAATGGCCATGCCTAACGCCGACAACGGCGAGGAGCCCCACCTCCACCTCAAGGAGCCCACGGAGAGGCCGCCACCTTGACGACGTGTAGCAGCAGCGAGAGGCCTAGCGCGACGGCAAGGTTCTTCAGCAATGCCTTCAAGAAGGAAATTGTCGTCGCTGGCCCAGCCTAGAGTAGGGCTGAGCTTTCGCCCAGAACCTTGCAAGTGCTCCTGTAGCTGACGCCCTAACATCGCCCCACATTACCACTGCCACCGCGGGCATAGGCATGGGTGACACCACCACTCTGAAGAACCGGCGTTCTGCCCTCCCCAATAGGGGGAGGGCGCCCATGGACACGCAGCCCTGCCGCTAGCTTGCTGGCGGTCAAACTGCGCGCACCATGCTCGCACGTGAAGAAGAAACCACCCACAGGCACGCAGCCGCGCCGCCGGCATGCCCGCGGCCAAACCGCACGTCTAGGGTCCCAACACACGCACAAGAGGAAGAGCGTCGTAGCAGAGAGCACCACCACCATATCTTGCCATGAGGCCGAGAATCCAGCGATGGGGGTGGCAAGCCGTTGTCTGGTTGAGCAGACACCCGTGCCGGAGGGGCTGGCTTGGCCGCCGTCGCCCTGGTCGCCATGGCCGGCCAAGCAGGCATGGCCCGGCCAACCATGGCCGCATCCAGGACCGTGCGCCCAGCCAGCCACGGCCGTCGGATCTAGAGGTGGGAGCAGCAGATCTGGGGCCAGGGCGGCCAGATCCAACCGCCAACCAGCTGGAGACGCCGGAGACGAAGGGGAAGGAAGGGAGGAGGTAGATGGGGCTCGTGGGGGAGGAGGAGTGAGTGGATTGCTGCGGACGGGGCCCTTTTTTGGTCCACCGCCGCACGCCGGAGGGCGGCGGCGGCGGCGGCGAGCACCCCCCGAGTTGCCCTAGGGGAGCTTGGGGGGGGGGGGGCAACCCAATTGGAGGATTTTCCGTTGGCACACAAGTGGATATTGAGGAAGAAAGGTGGCAATGCTGCTCCATTTTTGGATAATAATAGAAAAAAGTATTTTGACTTCAGCCAGTTCTTTCCGAGAGGAATTGGCATATGCTATTATGGGTCAACTCTACAAAAACACCAAGGCATGCAATGGCGGCCCACGCCCCTTGCTGCTCGCGCTGCAGCCCGGCCCGGTCTTAATCCTACAACACAGTTACATCAAACTTAGTTATTAATTAGCAATGGATAAAATGTTAGAGCTATAACAAGAAATGCTAGGCCTAGGACTTGCTTGTTCCAGACTTCCAGGCTCCGCCCCTCAGCACATGGTGAAGAAATTAAATAAAGAAACCAAACGTAACATAAAGTTTTGTAATATCGTTAACCTATTCTAATGAAAAGAAACTGCTGCATCTGTGGGTAATAATGCTGACTCACATATATATATATTATGGATCCCTGTCACCATCAGACTAATGCCATCCTCCCCTAGTCTTTATTGTGTTCTCCTCCCTGTGGACGGTACGTAGGTTCGTTCCATGCGCGGTGCAATGCATGCATGAAGGCTTCCGAACAAGATAGCAACAAAGGGCCCCTAGGAAAAAAAAGATCATGGAGCTAGGGACTGGAGTGGAGTGCCTTGAGGCGAAGGAAAACATAAAGAGCTCCAACAAGCAAAAGATGATATGAATCATGAATGTCCTCAAGAACAAGAAGATTTGCTTTCACAAACATCATTGAGGTTTAATTTGCTTTCTTTAATTTGTATATTTTATTTGTGGCAGCTAGATGCATGTTCTTATTTCACCGATATAGTTTATGCGTATGTGGTATCCCATTTTAATTAGAATGAAACCCGGCCCGTCCCGTCAAGACTGGCCAATAATCAATACGATGTGTGTTTGTGTAGTGCTAGCTGACGTTTCCTTGTCGGAGTGGGGAGCAGAGATCGAGTCCTTCC
Organism: Miscanthus lutarioriparius; assembly: GCA_904845875.1. Taxonomy (NCBI): domain Eukaryota; kingdom Viridiplantae; phylum Streptophyta; class Magnoliopsida; order Poales; family Poaceae; genus Miscanthus; species Miscanthus lutarioriparius. The sequence goes on along the minus strand of CAJGYO010000010.1, from coordinate 99,473,907 downwards.
CATCCGCCACATGTCGAAATCGACTAGGAATGTCTCGTGGTGGCCTGCGTCGGTGGTATAGGTTCTGTCACGTCCGTTCTAGATCGGCCGCTTCGTAATCCGGCTGCTTGTCGGAGTCCTACGTTATTTAGTACGGCCCGGCCCCCTACGACTAGATGTCTCTATATGGTCCTCTTATAATCAGCAAAACAGGCAGGTAGCTGCAGCCATCGACGCACACACACATACATACTCGCAAACTAGAGATCGAGCTACAAGTAAACGCACATAATAAAGGGTGTTGTTACTCTTCGATCGTCCTCGACGAGCGAGATCGATGTCACAACCGGCGGCCACCGCGCCGCAACCCCTGCGGTCGGGAGCACACGAGGAGGGCGAGTTCGTAGACGTCGACCTGGGATAGCAGCCGTCGGCGGCGGTAGCGAGCGCGGCCGAGCATGCAGCGCCATCAGGGACCAGGTCTTCGGCTGCCTGTTCTCGTGTTTGTTGCGGCCTCCATGCGATAGGAAGGAGGAGCATTGAAAAATAAAAGCTGACGAAACAGATAGAAGAGGAGCAGCGTTAATTAGATGATGCATGTACAATAGCGTTGCTCAGTGTAGATGTATGCATCACTAGTATAGAAAAAAAAAAGTATGTCTCCGTCTCTCTCTCTCGCTCCTCAAAAGCACCTATTTGTTTTGAAATTAAAGGATTAGCTTTTACGATGTATATTTATTAGATAGATGATGTAGCAGTATCGATCTCTCTTTTAGGGCTTGTTTGTTTGATCCCAAACCAAAGAGGGTTTGAAAGGATTGAGAGGGATTCAATTCCGTGCAAGTCAAAATCCTCCTCTACCCCCTTCAATCCCTCCAATCTCAAAATCAAACGAACAGGGCCTTAAGCAATTACGTTACATGCCAAAGTGAAATAGTCATGAATATATATAGTAGGAGCACACATATGCCTTGAAAATATAAACAATTGGGACTCGAGCCACGACTCAAGTCTCATTGGATTTCAGACCGAGTGCAACTCTGGGAGTCTCTCATGAAATAGTTCCATGGTGATGGTCTGCCAAAACAATTATCAAAGATGGATGTAACACATTTTTAATTAGAGGTCACTACCCCAGATCTTGACATCATTGTCGGTTCAAAAACCCCCTTCACTGCCGGATTTTGAACCGACAGTGGCATACCAACAGTGATGGAGGGTTGATATCACTGTCGGTTCCTAAAAACCGACACTGATCTACAAACAATAGTGTCGGTTCCTGGCTCCACCCGGTAGTGTCCAGTTGAACAACACTGCCGGTTTGTAGACCTAACCGACAGTGATGTTTGGTTCAAGAGTGTCGATTCTTGGGTCAACTGGCAGTGTTGAGCAAGCCTACACTGTCGGCTTGTGTCTCAAGCCGGCAGTGCTGAGCAAGCCATCACTGTCAGTTGTTAGCTCAAACCAACAGTGTTGTCTTCAGCAACACTACCGGTTCGATTTCAAGCCGACAGTGATAGCTCAACCAACACTGCCGGCTCGTGCCATGAACCGGCAGTGCTCTCTTTACCATCACTGCTGGTTTTTTGCTAACCGGCAGTGATGTTCACGACAACACTGCCGGTTTGTTGCTAACCGGCAGTGATGGCCCGTTCGTATTTTATTGTTTTATAATTTATTTTAATTTATATTTTTTCGTGGAATTGGGTTTCGCTTTATATACGCTGCGTAGACGACAGGTCCACCAATATTAAACATTACAAATGTTACGATTACAGTTCAAATGTTTTTATCAATATCTCGATCCCTCAAAATAAAAAAGAAATTATTTGATAAGCATGCTTCTCGGACTTCTTACAATAATCTAGCGAGCCACTCTAGGTCATACTGGTCCTTGAACTTCACGGATTGTGCAATGGAAAATATACCATCTTTTCCAATACCTCGGCTAAGATGAATTTTGCTAGCTCCGATTGCAGTGCGACAATCTCCATGTCTAACAGTCTTTTGTGGATATATTTCTTGCGCTGTCGTTCAAAAAAAGATGATATCCAAAGAGGAATCAGTAAATCATTTTGTTGAATTATTAACAGACATAAATGAAATGGGGATTATACACACCAACTTATCGGTTTCTTCTGATTTTCCGTCGATGTAGCGAAGCATTGCCCACATTACATAAAACCCGCATTCATTGTTTCCTACCGGCTGTTTTAGGTACTTCCCCTCCATTTCGACAACCTTAAATGGGACCTGCGTCCCACCGATATGTCTTCTTCGGACACTGAGCAACATTAAAAGGAGAAACATTAGAAAGCGTATGTGTGATTAGAAAATAATATGTTATTACGATTGCTTACTAATTCAGCACTGCCACTAGTGCATCCAGATGATGAAATGATTTTTTCTTCGAGTCCCACACCTCGATCAGATTTTTGGCAAGATTAACACAAATGAAGACGAAATGGTTGCTGCAATCACAGAATCCTTCGAATAATCTTAATGAAAAAAGAAGCATAAAATTAAAAGCCGAGAACACATACTCGCAGTTGTATGCTAGAAGTATGTGGGTTTTGTTCTTCATCGTGAATTCGTCGAAAACAGCAATCAATCTCTGTTTCATGTCTTCCACGTCACATCCATAGAGGCCTAAACATGTCCTCTCATTGACTCGCAAGGGGTCCAAAATGCCTATGTTATCCCATTTGCTTGTTACAATGCAAAATTTTGCTATACACCTACATAAAATCATGGGAAGTGCTCAAAAGTTAACAATTTGTGTCTCGAGAGAGTAGTTAATTGTAATATCGTACGTGTAGGGTACTTACATAGTCCACAACATCAACATTTGAACATCGAGAGAGCGTTTCTGGTATAGCTAGAACAAGCACTCCCACTCGACATCGAACTTCTCTTCTTCAGGATAATGGAAAATATGTGACGAACGGATAATAACCTCAAAACCAAAGTCGTCCGTCTCTGTTGCTTGAGCCATGTAATATTCATGTAACTGGCGCATATATGTTGTCAGATTTTTATACTCATAATCGCGAACCAAAAGATTGCCCCTTTCATACTTCATTGCCGGTATTCCCATCCCTTGTATATCGTAATAGATGTTCGCGGCCTCTTCCATGGTTAATCCTGGGTTGTCTTCAACGTACTTCTGTATGTTCCTTAAATCTTTATTGTGTATTTCTTCGTCTCTTGTTGTAGCGTATTTATTTTGTGTTTGCCTTTCGAATTCGGACTTCAACAAAAACGAAGGCTTTGAGGCACAGAGATTGAAGAAACTAACACAATCTTCCTTTGAGATGTGTGCTATAAATTTTTCTTTCATCAAGGTGGTAATGCTGCCACTGAACGGCTTTTTTCTTTTTTGTTGGTCCACTTTGGGAGCATTAGCGACCGAATCCAAGGACCTTTTCTGCGACTACGAGGATGTCCTTGATCTTGTTTTGGGCTGAGGTGGAGGAGGAGGAGGAGGATGACGACGAGAATTCTATTTTCCCGACGCTGATGAAGGTGGAGGAGGAGGAGGAGTCTCTTTTCTCAGGGCTGATGAAGATGGAGTCGAGCGAGGAGGAATAGAAGGAGACCTCTGTTTTCTTAGGGGTGATGGCTCCAGATAAGGAGGGGAGTGATCTCTGTTGGGAGATGGTGAGTGATCATCGTGGGTGGGCGAAGACTCGCAGTCGTCCTCATCATCAGTGGACAATTGGTGGTCAAGCTTAATGAAGCGCTTGCGCCAGGCCACTTGAGAGCCCTTGTTTTGACCAAGTTTCGGCCTGTCTTCCACTACGGGGTACTCAATTGGTATCTTGTTATACTTCTTATCAAGTATTCTGTCAATGGTGACGCGAGCGTACCCCAATGGAATTGGGCAGCCATTAATTGTCCCGTCTCTCGCAGGCCAGGCCTGGCCGAGCGTCGCCTTGTCCTTTGTCCATTCCTGATGGATGTACAACTTTACATTGACGGGTTCAGTGATGTTGTCCACCGGATGAGGCACATTCACCTCTTCTTTGTCGAGCGGGGTTCATCCGCAGCTGCTGCGACCCCTAAACTGTGGGCTAAAGGCAGTAGGAGTAGGGTTTTGTGGTACTCCTAACCCCTTGGACAGCAAAATTTGCTCGACTCGCGCTTCAACAGTCGCCTCAATCCGTGCTTCCATTCTGTCTTCCATCTTTTTTAGTCTCCTCAAATACTATGTCTCCTGTTCCGCTTTACCCCTCGAGCGGCTCTGGTAAGTGTTAGATTCTTGGGGAAATGCTAGTTTCCAAGGAACAACACCAGTTCCTCTAGTGCGACCAGGGTGCTCCTTGGTTCCAAGTGCTTGGGTGAGCACGTCTTTCTCCCTATTAGAAGTGCGAGTCCCTTGCCTCACCTCCTCAGTTACCTGGGAGATCCTTTGGATGAGTTCGCTCATGGGTTTATTTGAGGGGCTAAAGCTCCTGTCCTCGGCGTGCCGTACATTCCTCCCCATACAATATATTACCGATCTGGGCTCCCAATCGGCGGTCTCAACCTAAACGCCTTCCTCAGCAAGGCGATCCATCTTTTGAAGTTCTGCGTCAAATTCTGGCATCTTTTTGGCGTAGCCACGAGAGCCGAGATGATGAGGATTCGTCGCTTTCTACGAATTCTCCTTATTATTCCTACTCAGTTCTAAGTACTCCTCAGATAACCTATATTCCTTGAAATCCTGCCAGAAGTCCTTCTGCTTGTTAAACTGTCCACCATCGAAATCTGGCTCTTTATTTTGGAGGACAAAATTCTTGTACAATGTCCCCTTGAAATTCTTGAAGCATGTCTCCATGATTTCTTTTGCTTTTTTCTTGACTAACTCCCTGTCATACTCGGCTGGGAAAGTGAAATACTCTATGATCTTGACATCCCATATGTAATCCTTCTCACTTTCAGAAACCCTCCACCGGTCATCATCTTTCCCAATCCACTTCCTATACTTAATCAGGATGAAGTCCCTAACAAGTAACCTGAGGATTGTCTTGTATCTGGTTAAAGCTATAGGTGGTGAGAGTGGATCCTCAAATTCATCGAACTCAGTAATGTGCCAGTGTGCATTCCTACCAACATGAATCTTTGACACGCCTCGCTTGGATCTGGCCTTCCTGCTACCCGAACCCTCTGGCTCCTCGGCGGCGGAGGCTCCTGCTAGAGACACCAAGTAAGCTATGACCCTCTCAATTGATTAGCGTGTGTGGCTACATAGTCGCATGATACCAAAGTTACCTGGCTATTTTGGTCATTTTGACCTAGATCGAGCAAGCTAGACGAGGTCCATGGCTGCTCATTTTCACCGTCCTGATTGACACCGTCACCATTTGTTGGATCATGCGGCTCTCCCGTCCCAGCGATATTAGCCGCTTCTTGTTGCCGATCTGTTCTTCGGCGACAGGGTAACAGGCGACGATGAGTCATGGCTGTGAAACGATCATGGTTAGTTTTTGCTGCGGACAACTACTAATAGCATATGTTCATATATATATATATAATATGTTTAATGCAATGTCTAATAATAAGTCCACATACAACAAAGTCAAATAATAGCATATGTTCACCTAGAACAAATTCATTGTTTGATTGACCACATACAACAAAGTCCACCTACTGTTCTATGAAACTAAACCTATATCAACTTCCAAATAAGAAAAGCAATGACCATAGCCATAAATAAAAGCATGACATCTTTTCAAGACCAAGGAGCAATTCTCCTAATCTTTACATCTCCGGCGGGTGGCTTCTCTTCAATCTCCAGTGCCAGCGGATGGCCATGGTTTGCATTCATTGGACCATAGTAGGCCGGTTGCCCATGGTTTGCAAGGTAGGCCAGATGACTATAGTAGGCCCTCAAAGCTTCAACTTCTGTGTTGTACTTTTTGTGCAAATTACTAGGGTAGCGATTGACTTGAGCATAGCAATCTTCCTAGGTTCGATAAATCCCAGGCATGTGACCAACATGCACTACATACCATGCCATGGTTGCCTATACATTTAAGTAAATTAGGCATGTGGTAAGTGGTAATGGTAACCCACTGAACAAGAGTTATTATTCAAGTTATATGGCCAAATTAAATCTATTTAATGTTACTCATCCTCCAAGCAATCCAGGTAACATTTCAAATGAAAATTTTGCAGGGCTGCAAAGTCTATTTTACTAAATCACATAATGCACATAAAATACTCACTTTGCAATCATTGATCATGAGAGAAAGTAAAACAGCTTATTATGTGCATTGCTTTGCTAGTATTGCCTGTCGCTACTGCAACAGTTGAGAGATGCTTTTCGGGAATAAAGATTGTCAAAATAACTTTGTCTAATCGCATGGGTGATCAACACTTGAGTCATAGACTTATTTGCTATCTAGAGAAAGAAGAAATGAAGAAAGTGACCAATGAGGCCGTGGTTCGACGTTTCATGACAATGGAAGGAAAAGGGCGTAAATATGATCTCTGATAGGTAATGCAATGCATCTACTATTTATGGAAAATTCTATAGTTTATTTGCTAAATAACTGACCTATCTGTTTTCTTTCCTTTTAGGCTAGTGGGATCTTCATCATGGTCTCCTGGATCACATATTATGCTAAATGGGGCATGTTTTGTTCATGATTTTGGGATTCTATCAATGATGACTACACTAAAGTGATCAATGCTGTCTTCTTTTTGTTAAATGGTGAGTGTTATGTTTGGACCAAAATCTCATCTCTATTGCTAGAAGTCGAATTTGATACTAAAGTGATGGAGTTCATGAATTAACATAATCTGTACAAGAAAAGTGTTTTTATGGGAATTAAAAGGGCTCTTTGTTAGCTGGCTTCTCTGTTAGTTGGCTTTGCAACTGTATCCCTCAAATGCTCAGTAGTGCTTTGTACAGAAACAATGGGACATGATAGTTATATGCATGTTACATTGCCTGATTGACAAACTCAGATTGTTGTGGGGGGTTGTTGCATTTTAAAAACTGGAGTATAGCAGATATTATTTAACCAGATGTACATATATTAGTTCTATAGGTCTAAAATATATATACTCCATCCTCACATCCAAAAACATTGAGCATCGGTGGCACTACAGACTAGACATTCATGATCAAACTGTATGCTAGCATTGCAATAAAGTAGCAGTAACATAAATTATGACAAGTAAATTATCTTATCAAACAATAAGTTGTAGTACTTGGTAAATGAAAAGCCTCTATTGATTCAAGTAAGCAGCTGTGGGACACCGTGGGACATTTCATCAGACATATAGCGAGCAGTGAGCCACGCACTCACCGTGGGGGTGGGAAAGCAGCTGTCCGCACGCTCCTGAAGGCCTCGGCGGTGGGACGGACGACGCGGTGCTCCATACTACGTGGTGCTTCGGCTTGGCACGGACGGCGCGGTGCTTCGGCTTGGGGCGGTGGACGGCGTGGGGCGGTGCTCCGGCGCGGGGTGGTGCTTTGGTGGCGTGGGGGGAGGGGTTGGCGCGGGGTTGAAATGAATTTGGATAATTTCAACCCGTGCCTCTTTTATACGAGTAGCTCATCACTGCCGGTTCTGATTGTAAACCGACAGTGATGGGAACATCACTGCCGGGTCATTCCCCAAACCAGTAGTGATGTGGTTGTAGCAGTTAGGTGTTATGTTAGGTGTTAAGTAGGATAACTTTTTGTTTTCTTTCGAACTCCTACTGGCGCAACGGTTAAGACCCCTCAACTTAGCCCCTGAGACTCGTGTTCGAGTCCCAGGCGGCCCAAATTTTTTGTTCTATTTTATAAATTATTAATTTATTTTAGGAAATAGCTCATCACTGTCGGTTTTGATTGTAAACCGATAGTGATGGGATACATCACTGCCGGGTCATTGCCCAAACCGACAGTGATGTGGTGTAGCAATTAGGTGTTAAGTAGGATAACTTTACGTTTTCTTTCGAACTCCTCCTACTGACACAACGGTTTAGACCCCTCAACTTAGCCCCCGAGACCCGTGTTCGAGTCCTAGGAGGCCCAAATTTTTTTTCTATTTTATAAATTTTTAAGCGGTCTAAAGGTCAAAAGGAAAAGTAAATAACCCTTGGAACACCTTCTATACTAGCGCAGCGGTTAAGTCTCTGAACTCTGCAGGCCGAGACCCGAGCTCGAACCTGAGGGCTGGCACATTTTTTTTAATTTACTTTATATCCCTGCTGGTTTTCAAAATAAACCGACAGTGATAACCAGTATCACTATCGGTTTATTCTCATCGATGCCAGATTTTTGAAGCCGACAATGATGTTTATATATATTAAAAAAATTCTTTAATATACTGAATAAATAGAAGGATATGTATTCCTATGTCAAAATGGCTTGAAATTTTTTTGGGAAGCTTGTACACCCAAATTAAGACCCCACACAGGATTTTAGGTTTTTTTATCAGTTTTTTTATTTATTATATTTTTCTGTGTGCTAAATGAGACAAAAGAGGGTGAATTTCATCTTGGACCCAATAGATTTTTTCATCCACCTCCACAAAATTCTTATCCCTAGGGCACATTAGAGCCTGTGTAAAAGTTTGGCACCATTTTGGATCTTTTCATGGATAAATTCCGTTCAACCTATAATTAAATGGTGTCGTCGCGCGGAAATTCAATTGAACCTCAGAAAGTAGCGAACCATCTCCGGAAAATCCCAAACAAGGTGTTTCCTTCACATTTGGCACGTGGAAGCCTAAGAAAAAGTTTAAGACCAATACGACACCGGAATACGTATGAACCACAGAAACCTTGATAACTTATGTGTATAGTCACGGTTCGATGAAATGGAACACGTACCTCTATGAAGCATGTATACTCCGCCTAAGTCAAAATGGCTTGAATTTTTTTTGTCAAGCTTGTACACCCAAATTAAGACCCCACACAGGATCTTAGATTTTCTGATCAGTTTTTTTATTTATTATATTTTTCTGTGTGCTAAATGAGAGAAAAGAGGGTGAATTTCATCTTGGACCCAATAGATTTTTTCATCCACCTCCACAAAATTCTTATCCCTAGGGCACATTAGAGCCTTTGTAAAAGTTTGGCACCATTCCGGATTTTTTCATGGGTAGACTTAGTTCAACATATAATTAAACGGCGTCGTCGCGTGGAAATTCAATTAAACCTCTGAAAGTAACAAACCATCTCCGAAAAATCCCAAAGTAGGTGTTTCCTTCACACGTGGTACATGGAAGCATAAGAAAAAGTTTGAGACCAATACGACACCGAAATACGTATGAACCACAGAAACCTTAATAACCTATGTGTATAGCCATAGTTCGATGAAAGGACACATGTACCTCTGTGAAGTATATATACTCCGCCTATGTCGAAATGGCTTGAAATTTTTTTTGGCAAGCTTGTACACCCAAATTAAGACCCCACACAGGATCTTAGATTTTTCTAATCAGTTTTTTATTTATTATATTTTTTCTGTGTACTAAATGTGACAAAAGAGGGTGAATTTCATCTTGGACCTAATAGATTTTTTCATCCGCCTCCACAAAATTCTTATCCCTAGGGCACATTAGAGCCTGTGTAAAAGTTTGGCACCATTCCAGATCTTTTCGTGGGTAAACTCAATTCAACCTATAAAAAAATGGTGTCGGCGTGCGAAAATTCAATTTAACCTTAGAAAGTAGCAATCCATCTCCGGAAAAATCCCAAACTAGGTGTTTCCTTTAGACGTGGCACATGGAAATTTAAGAAAAAGTTTGAGACCAATACGACACCGAAATACGTATGAACCATAGAAACCTTGATAACCTATGTGTATAGTCATGGTTCGATGAAAGGGCACATCTACCTCTGTGAAGCATGTATACTCCGCCTATGTCGAAATGGCTTGAAATTTGTTTGGCAAGCTTGTACACCCAAATTAAGACCCCCCACAGGATCTTAGGTTTTTTTGATTAGTTTTTTTATTTATTATATTTTTCTGTGTGCTAAATGAGACAAAAGATGGTGAATTTCATCTTGGACCCAATAAATTTTTTCATCCACCTCCACAAAATTCTTATCCCTACGGTATATTAGAGCCTGTGTAAAAGTTTGGCACCATTCCGGATCTTTTCGTGGGTAGACTCAGTTCAACCTATAATTAAACGGTGTCGTCGCGCGGAAATTCAATTAAACCTCATAAAGTAGCAAACCATCTCCAAAAAATCCCAAACTAGGTGTTTCCTTCACACGTGGCACGTGAAAGCCTAAGAAAAAGTTTGAGACCAATACAACACCGGAATATATATTTCTAGTTGCCCAACAAATGTTACACGAATTACATGCATGACAAATTAAAATTAGAACCCAATTAAACTACGACATTGAAAAGAACCTAATAAACATTAATTACTATCGGAATCACTATCGGGTTTGATTGGGCCATGCACACTAACATGCCTCTGTAGCCATATATGGTAATTGATGTCACGGATTATGTATCCGCTTGTATCGATGAAGTCTAATGCCCGTGTGAGTGCACTCTCTCGTGCCTCACAATACCGAAAGAATGGTCGGCCATAGATGTAACCTACTGAACGACCACTGCCCATATTAGTAATCCTTATGCAGTACTGGCGTCCTTCTACAGTGAGCTGACCGAGGTTACCATTGCAAAAGTCCCAATCGTACCCGAGTTGCTCCATAGCTTGGTCTAGAACGGCCCAGAAGCCACATGCAGCATAGGTAAGGTCCTGGAGCGCAATCTGCATGCGGAGAAAAAGAAAAAAAATTAGAGAATGTTATTGCAATAATAAACAACAAATAACCACAACTCAGGTATAAGTGACCATTTTACCACATCCGCACGGTTGTAGCTCGCAAACCATTCGCTTGCTTACGGGACGGGGATATCACCAACATTCAAAGCAAGTGCCTTGAAGTGCGAGAAATCAGGCACATCATAGCAAACACATCGAAGTGCCTCTAAACAGATGCGCATGGCACTGAATTGGGTGCTTATCATGTCCGGGCTCTGTCTTCCCGTCTCGTGGATATGGTTCTGATGATTTGCACCCCTCAAAGGGATGGAAAAACTAAGTTCACACGTCCATAGCCGACCACTTGCATTAGATGTTGTGTTCTCGACGATGTCTGAGATAAAGAACCAGCTAAGTGCTGTTCGCAGCCAATCTATTGGGGATATAGTCTGCGACAAATATGTATGCAACAATGATATTAAACTAATTACACTTTTGTTAGCATAAAAAAACAAAAGATGTTGAAAAATATTTCATACAATAGCTGGAACAGGGAACCGTGGAATGGCCACATTAGGAGCGAATGGCTTATCGTCAGGGTGGAAACCTGGTTCTTGTGGTGGGGGAGGTCTGTTGTTCATACCACCTGATCGATAAAATGCCAAAAAATATAAACATAAAATATATGCACAAAAAATTCTTCTAAGTAAAATGTGGTAACATAATTAAATATCGATCGAATGGAATGAATAAGAATATATATAAATGTAGAATGCAAAGAAACATGAATATAAATATAGATCAAATAAATATAGATAGAATATTGGAGAAGACAACATATCAATACGATTGAAAAATGCAGGAGCCATGATCAAATCATGTAGAGAGTGGATTTCTTGAGAAGTGAGAAATGAGACTGTGAGAGTTTTGGGTGGGTGGGATCGATGTATGTGGCCAGCGGTTTGTTTTATATAGGGGGCATGGACATCACTGCTGGGTTTTCAGTAGAACCGACAGTGCAAGTTAACATCACTGCCGGTTTTTAAGTAGAACGGATAGTAAAAGTTAATATCACTGCCGGTTTGTAAGTAGAACCGACAGTGAAGGTGCATATATGTAAAGGATATATTTATTTAGATAGTACAGTGGGAAAGTTTTAACAACAACGATATATTTATTTAGATAGTAATGAAATACATCAAAAAATAACAAAAAAATTAGAAATAAATTACATATACTATAACAAAGACCTTACACTAAAATTCCATATACGATAACAAAGACCTATTTGCGTATAGGTCAATGTTACAATCAATATATATCAACACATTATAATGTAACCACCTCAGTAGCATTCTTCTAGCACCAACTAGGGGCAAACAGCAGCACCGAGGTGGTCTACGAGCTATACCGGTTGGAGATGACAAGGTGGCATCGATTAATCCGCCTTGTCTGTACATGGCATTTTTCCAGATGCGCACCGCAGCGGATGGCTTTGTGAACCTCGTGGCATCTCCAATCTTCGTCGTTGCTCTATCTTCAGTAGCATTCTTCTAGTACCTCTTGTGTGCACCATTTTGGTGGACTACGATGCATAACGATATCTGTGGTTTGTTGTGAGAGAAAAAACATTGTATCATGGTTGATAAGGCCTGGATGAAACCAACATGCATGGAGAGGCTAGCTACTGGCCGAGGGCCATTTTATAGGGGCGAGCAGTCGTGGTACATTTTTTATTTCTGAACTAAAGTTGTCGGGGTTAGTGGGAGCAGTGTTCCAACTGTTGTGGTCAGTGGGAGCACTGTTGGCATGTGAGGAGCATCTACATATCACTGTCGGTTTTAGTTTAAAACCCGACAGTGAATGGAGCCTTTTGTGTTGGTTCGAACAACTGACTGTGATGTGATGTAGCAATTAGGTGTTAAGTTAGGTGTTACGTAGGATTACTTTTTGTTTTCTTTTGAACTCCTCCTACTGGCGCAACGGTTAAGACCCCTCAACTTAGTCCCCGAGACCCATGGTCGAGTCCCAAGCGGCCCAAATTTTTTTTGGTCTATTTTATAAATTATTAATTTATTTCAGGAAATAGGTCATCACTGCTGGTTTTGATTGTAAACCGACAGTGATGGGGTACATCACTGCCGGTTCATTGCCTCAAACTGGCAGTCATGGGGCTGTACCAGTTAGGGGTTAAGTAGTATAACTTTTCCCTTCCTTTCGAATTCCTTCGACTGCCTCAATGGTTAAGACTCCACAACTTAGCCCCCGAGACCCGTGTTCGAGTCCCAGGCAGCCCAAATTTTTTGTTTCAATTTTATAAATTATTAAATGAATTTTCTCTATGCACCTTCTTTCTCCATGGCCTTCTTAGCGTTCCTCTTCATCTCGGCCTACTCTGGAGACCGGAACAGTCAACACACAAGCCACATGCATTCCCATTCACATCTCCAGGAGCACATACATCAATGATCAATGAAGGTTGGAGGAGGAATGGAGCTACTACACCTTTGCTCAATGCCGACTGTGGGCTGGGCTCCTTCGAGTATTACGAGCAGGGACTACAAACTAGTTGGGGACCAGTGGCGCCGAGGAGCTATGGATCCCTCACTACTAGTAGTAGCTCAGAAGAGAATGGCCTCCCCAATGTCCTTCTATCAGAAGTCTAGACATATATATTTATATTTATATTTAGCTGGTATTTAAATTCAGAGAGTAAAGTTTAGAAATGATACGTCAGCATATTTGCTGAGTTGGCAGAGTATTAATGAGGAGGGGAGAGGAGATGAGAGTTTCATCAGGATCAAACATCCTTCATGGTTATGTGCATAATGATTACATAGTTAACAATAATCTAACTATCTTTAGGTGCATCAACAATGAGGGCCTCATTGTGATCAAGCCATGCGTAAGCAGGTTCATCACCCTCTTGAAGGATATGTAGGGTTACGTTCGCCCCGAATGGAGACATTTCCTGATAGCCCCTGTAGTCTTCTTCGTTTGTCACTCCATCAACACTGACAATCTTCCTTTTCCCTTCTAGGACTACTTTTAGCCTTCCTTTTATCTTGTTGTCCCTTGCATAGAAGACTTGCATAACATCTCTTGCAAGGACGAAGGGGTCATCTCTGTATGCGGTCTTAGTGAGATCAACGGTAGTGAACCCTTCGCTGTCAGTGTTGATTTCCTCGAGATGGACCCACTGGTAGCGACAAAGAGCTACCTTCAACGGACCGTAGGCTAGCTCCCATATCTCCTCTATGAAACCATAGTATGTCGCCTGCACGTTGCCGTTTTTGTCGGGAGCATCAAAACGAACACCGCAATTTTGGTATGTGCTCTTTCCATCTTGCTTTTTTGTGTAAAATATGAATCCATTGATCTCATACCCTTGGTACTTAAGATATGTACTCGAAGGTCCATTGGCTAAGGCATCCAGTTGATTACCCAACTTTATTCCAAGCAAGCAACGTCGCAACCAATTGACAGATTCCTCCTTATGTTTTTTATCCAGCCAAGCCTGTGACCTGCTCGGACACAGAGTTTGCAGCGATTGCCTGTGCTCGTCAATGTATGGCATCACACCCTCGGTTTGCTGGAGAACAGCGAACTATGCCTGTCTGAAAGAAACATGGTCGTCTACTGTAACAGATTTCTCTCCGATCGTTCCTTTGCCACGTAGTCTTCCCTCATGATGAGATTCTGGAACTCTGACCCTTTTGATGTCCAGATAATATGTGCAGAACTCAATGGCCTCCTCCGTTGACCATCCTTCAACCATGCCCCCTTCTGGCCTAAATCTGTTCCTAACATACCTCCTGAAAACGTTCATCAATCTTTCGAAAGGGAACATCTGATGCAGGTACATTGGGCCAAGGGCTCTAATTTGGTCAACAAGATGAATGAGCCGATGCAATGAGATATCAAAGTAAGTCAGCGGGAAATGTATCTCAAGCCTAACGAGAGTTTTGGCTATGTCTCGCTGTAGCTGCTCTAGCGTGGACACATCAATGACCTTTTTTGAGATCGCGTTGAAGAACGAGCAAAACTTTATGATTGGGGCGTGGACCTTGGGGGGAGGATACCACATAGGGCAACAGGGAGCAGCAGAGTCATAATGACATGATAGTCATGGGCCTTCATGGGGCCATAGTTGAACTTGAGTTCTCTCATGTTCACTAGCCTCTTTGGGTTCGCACAGTAGCCCGTCGGGACTTTGAGTTCATTAAAGAAAGAAATAAGCGCACGCTTTTCTTCCTTCTTCAATGTCCATGACACAACCGGAAGTTCGAGCTAGCCATTCTCTAGCTCCACGGGAGCTCCTTCCTGATTCTCAAGTGTTGCATGTCTAGGTGTGTGGCTAGAGAATCCTTCGATGTCCCCCCGGTGTCCATCAAGGTGTTAAGAGTGTCAGCGCACACGTTTTTAGTGATGTGCATGGGATCAAGACAGTGGCGTACACTCAGAAATGTCCAGTAAGGTAGTTTCTAGAAAATAGGTTTTTTCTTCCAAATGCTCCCATCAGGCGCTGCTACTGCATTGTCCCCCTTCCCAAGGACAACCTCTAGTTTGTTGAGTTCTCAAAGTATCGCAGGCCCGTCTTGATATTTTGGAGCTAAGCGTTTCTCAATAGTCGTTGAAATCTTTTCTGTTCCTGCGGCAAGGGTGATCCTTAGGTAGGAACCTACGGTGTTCCATATAAACTATCTTTGAGTTATTTGGCAGATTTACCGTATTGGTGTCGTCGAAGCACTCGACACATCCAGTATAGCCTTTTGTCTTCTCTCCGGACAACGAACCTTGACCTGGCAGGTCAGTGATTGTAGCGATAAGTATTCCCTTGATCGTGACATGTTCCTTTTTGTACTCGTCCCAAACATCCAGCACACCCTTTTCAAACATCTCCACTAGTTCATCGATCACTGGTTCTAGAAACACATCGATGTCAGTCCTAGGTTGTCTTGGCCCTTGGATCAGTAGTGGCATTTGGATGTATGACCGCTTCATACAGACCCAAGGTGGAAGGTTGTATATACAGAGCGTCATTGGCCAGGTGCTATGATTGCTTTTAATCTGGTCGAAAGGATTCATCCCATCTGTGCTCAAAGCAAACCAAAGGTGCCTTACCTCTCCACCAATGTCCTTATAGAACATAGTATTGATAGTCCTCCAGTCATGCCCATCGGCGGGGTGCCTCATCATTATATCTTTCTTATGCTCTTCGCCATGCCAGCACAACAGCTTGGCTGACTTTCCACATGCAAACAGCCTATGCACCCGGGGAGCTATAGGGAAATACCAAATGACCTTTATGGGACCTCCTCTGGTCTTGGTACCCTCATCTGATGGCCCTTCCTTGTACCGTGGAGCTTCACACTTGGGGCACTTGTCCAAGTCTTTGTATTTTTCACAGTACAATATGCAATTATTGGAACACGCGTGGATTTTTCAACCTCGAGGCCGATGGGGCAGATCATTTGCTTGGCCATGTATGTCTTTTCTGGCAACTCATTTTTTTCTAGGAGCATTTTCCTTATTATACCTAACAACTGATCGAAGCCTTTATTGCTCAACCCGTTTGTCGATTTGAACTCTAACAGCATGATGTCGGCTTCCAGTTTGCTCATTGGACAATTCCTATACAATGGTGTTTTGCCATCTTATCTCATTTTCTCTAGCTTTCTCAGCTGTCTTTCACTAAGACATCCGGTCTCTACATTACGTAGCAGCTGAGAATTGTCATCGTTATCCTCGGTGTCGTCAGCTAGCGTGTTCCTAAATAGATTATTAACTGTGGCCATAGGTTCCATATTGACACCGGGTTCCGCGTCAGCATCGTGGATGGCTACGTTAGGCATGCCCACATCATTATCATTTTCCTGCAGAACATTCACACCAATCTCACCATGCATAGTCCATATCATATAGTTTGGCATGATCCCATGATTCCTGTAATCTGTTATTACTTTTCGGTTATCTCCTAGATCTAACTGACTTGTAACCCTACCCCCCGGACTATATAAGGCGGGCAGAGACCCTCTCTAAACACACGCAATATCGTACGATAGCCAATACAATCCAACAGACCACAGGAGTAGGGTATTACGTCACGCCGATGGCCCGAACCTATCTAACTCTTGTGTCTTTGTTGCCTTCTTGTTCTCGATTACACGCATCTCTGCTGATCAATCTACCTTCGTGGGATACCCCTCGGAGGACTGCCAACGATATTCTATCGATAGTTGGCGCGCTAGGTAGGGGTGTGTGTGCTGTTTCCATGTCGAACAAGATGGTACATTTTGCAGGCTCTTCGTCCCTCCCACAGACCGGCTAGATCTTCACGGTTGGATCAATCTCGTGGATCATCAACGCTGACGGAGTCGGCGAGCTCATCGAGCCGGTGTAGATCAATACTGTGCCGATCACCCCAACACCTGCAACAGCAGATCCGATCTCGAAACCACCTCTGAGGTCGCTTTCACCGATAATTCGCCACCCGCTCCCCCACTACCCAAGGAGGCAAATCAACAATGATAATCTAATCGCATCCATCAATCAGGTTGGCCAGAAGCTCGTCGATTGCCTCTCCATCGTAGAATCAGCTATGACCACTCTGGTCCAGCACCGACCAACCTCCGATTCAGATCTATCGGTGGCGGATCGGGAAACTCCAGGGGTTACGGCCCTACCCTTCGGGCTCACCAGTGTTGCCACCACCTATCAAGATGCCCTAAGGGGCAAATTCACTGACCAGGTTAGAGATATCCATCCTCTCATCGACCAGATCGCTGAAAAGCTATCACCGGCTGTCAACATGCTACACGTTGGTCGATGCCCCGAAGCATCCCTCCAAACCATCCTGGAGGAGAATCCTGACTCCGAGTCCTAAGGTTCTATGGAGACTATCACTGAAACCATAGCCGAACAACCTCCTTTCCCTCCCTTCCGTGGAGTCGCAATCTTCAACGTCAACATCAATAGCCCCCGCGGGAAGGGGAAACCGAGGAGGATCACATCGCCCGTGTTAACAGGAACGTCAACCACGCACAGCGCCGAGCAACGAAGCTACCCTTGTGCTAGCTGAGGCTACTCACAATGATCAGCTCGACTCCCAAGGAAGGCCACGTAAACTCCAACGCAACCTTGATGATGAATTTGTCTGTGTTGACGGCCATGACGTCTACAAGACCCCAAGCACCAACTTGGCCATGGCGCCAACGAGCTCCCTCGGCTCCCGCAGACACCGGAGGTCGCCAAGGTCAACGTCATGCTTAAAGTGGCGCACTGCTAGGTCAACGAGATCCGCCAGGATAAGAGACCTTCCTACTTGATGAGCTCGATTCATCGATCAGCCACGCCAAGATCTAATCGCCGCCCCAGCGAAAGTCGTTTCACTAACCAGCACCGCAATGATGGACAACCTCTCCAGGGGGGAGCCAGGGGCAACCGCGTCGACCACCCTCGCCAACACGACCAGGAAGTCGACCAGGACGTCCGAGCACACCTCAACAATCTTCGAGATGCACGACGACGTA
Organism: Miscanthus lutarioriparius; assembly: GCA_904845875.1. Taxonomy (NCBI): domain Eukaryota; kingdom Viridiplantae; phylum Streptophyta; class Magnoliopsida; order Poales; family Poaceae; genus Miscanthus; species Miscanthus lutarioriparius. The sequence continues at coordinate 99,455,681 of CAJGYO010000010.1, read as the reverse complement.
TCGACGAGGGTTGTTTTTCTCGCCATGAAGAAGAAGTATGCCGCCGTGAAGAGTACGAGCAAGAGTTCAGTAATCCGAACTTCGCCCTCCAGCCAGTCAACGCCGGCAATGCCGCAGGTCATGACGGCGATGATCCCGAAGGGCCCCGAGCATTCACAAGGTCACTCCGGACACTCCAGTGGCCCCGTGGTTTCAAGATCACTAGGGTCGAGCCCTACGAAGGACAGATGAACCCCACATAGTGGCTACAAGCTTATGCCATTGCTGTGCGCGCCGCCGGGGGAGATACTAGTGTCATGGTGAACTATCTTCCCATCATGCTCACGCCAACTACGATGAATTGGTTCACAAGCCTCACCCCGGACTCCATCGGATCCTGGGAAGAGCTGAAGAAGGTCTTCACCGACAACTACATGGCCATGTGTACTCGGCCGGCCATCATGCATGATCTGAACCACATTTACCAGAAGCCGTCTGAGCTCCTCCATAGCTACATCAGACGCTTTTTCGAGATGAGGAATTCTATTCCCAACATCACGGAAGTAGAGGTCATCACCGCCTTCGTCCGAGGACTCCATCACCGCGACCTCCGCTCCAAGTTCATTCGTAAGCCACCTAAGGGGTTCAGCGAGATGATAACAACCACCGATCAGTACGCCGATGCCAAAGAGGCCAAAGTGCGCTTCAACGAGGATGCGGGCACTCATCGCCAAACTCGCCGCAGCGATGATCGACCCGATGACCGATGGCATAGCAACCGCCGCTACAACGACCGCAGTCACCATTGGGACGGTGGCCGTGATCAGCCAGAAGGATCCAAATCTAGTCAATATCACCACCGTCGACCAGACCACATTGTCGCCACCATTGACGAACCTCACGCCAAGCGCAACTATGACGAGCGATACAAGAAGATCCTCGAAGGCTTGTGCCCTCTCCACAGAAACAACAAGCATAAGATGAAGGACTGATTCAGCTTGGCTAAGGAGTTCCAGGCTAAAAAGCCAGACGACGACAACAACGATAGAGCCGGCAGCCACCAACCACCTGGGGGCAACAACAACGCCTCCAGGATCACAACAAAGTGGTCGCCACCATCTTCGAGGGCCTCACCGCCGCCGAGAGTAGAAGAGATCAAAAGCTCACCGCCCGCCGGGTGCTCGCCATCAACGCGGAAGACGCTACCGCCAACCCCAGCTATCGCCCCTGGTCCGAGGTCCCCATCACCTTCAGCAGGGCCGAACAGTGGGTGGACATCCCTTACATAGGGCATTTCCCCCTCGTCCTTGATGCAACTGTCCAGAAAGTGCTTTTCAGAAAAGTGCTCATCGACGGTGGGAGCGCTTTGAACCTCCTCTTCGTCGGAGCCCTAAAGGAGCTGGGGCTTGGGATAGGAGATCTCACACCCTCTAACTCCTCCTTCTAGGGTGTGGTACCTGGCAGGGCATCCGAACTGCTTGGAGAGATCACCCTACCAGTACAGTTCAGCACGGCTAGCAACTACCGCGTCGAGCACATCAACTTCTATGTCGCCGACTTCAACACCGCCTACCACGCCATACTTGGTCGGCCAGCTCTGGCCATGTTCATGGTCATATCGCACTACTCCTATCTAGTGCTGAAGGTGCCTTCACCTATAGGAGTCCTGGCCCTGCGGGCCAACCTCTCCATCGCCTACGCCTGCAAGACAGAAAGTCTCGCTCTCACCGAAGCCATCGACCTCTCCATTTAGATGGCTAGCATGGTCATCGACGCCAAGACGGTGCCCACCGACGACCTAGAGATCCTAGCGCTAGAGCCTCCGTGTGCCTCCGCCAAGTCCAAGGAAACAAAGAAGGTCGACCTCGGCCTTGATGACCCCTCTAAGACCATCAAGATTGGGGCTCACCTCGACCCCAAATAGGAAAGCACGCTCATCTCCTTCCTATGTGCCAACACCGACATGTTTGCTTGGAAACCTACAGACATGTCAGGGGTACCACGGGATAAGATCGAGCACTCCTTGAATGTCTCACCGACCGCCAAACCGATCAAGCAGAAACTCCGACGATTCATGCCAAACAAAAAGGAGGCTATTAGGGTAGAAATAAAATGGCTCCTAGCTGCTAGATTTATAAAAGAAGTGTATCATCCTGAGTGGTTAGCAAACCCTATTCTTGTTCAAAAAAAGAATAAAGAATGGAGAATGTGTATTGATTACACTGATCTCAACAAACACTGCCCTAAAGACCCCTTCGGTCTGCCTCGGATAGATGAGGTTGTAGACTCCACCACCGGCTGTGAACTGCTCTCCTTCCTCGATTATTACTTCGGTTATCACCAGATATCCCTCAAGGAAGACAACCAGATCAAGACGTCGTTCATCACGCCTTTAGGTGCGTATTGCTATACCACCATGTCCTTCGGACTCATGAACACCGGGGCGACCTACAACATCGAAGCTTACATCAACGATGTGGTCGTCAAGTCCAAGACCACCGATAATCTCATCGCCGACCTCGAAGAAATGTTCGCTAACCTAAAAAGGTACAGATGGAAGTTGAACCCATCAAAGTGCATCTTTGGAGTTCCATCCGACATACTCTTGGGCTACATCGTTAGTGCCCGTGGCATCGAGCCCAACCCCGACAAGGTCTCCGCAGCTTACAGGTTGCATGGCTACTCTTAGCAGCTTTATATTGTGCCTTGATGAAAAGGGTCTACCATTCTTTAAACTCCTCAAGGCCTCCAAGCACTTCTTCTGGTCGGAGGAGGCAGATACAGCTTTCGAGCAGCTCAAGTTGTTTCTAACGAAGCCTCCGATCATGACGGTGCCTTGACCAGACGAAACTCTACTAATCTACATAGCGACGACTTCTCGCGTCATTAGCACAGCTATCGTCGTTGAGCACGAGGAGGCTAGACATGCCTATAAGGTACAACATCCGGTCTACTTCATCAGCGAGGTCCTTAATGAGTCCAAGACTCGTTATCCTCAAGTTCAGAAACTGCTATACGCTATTCTGATCACGTCACGCAAGCTCCGCCATTACTTCGAGTATAACAAGATCGCTGTGGTCACTGAGTTCCCTCTAGGGACATTCTCCTCAACAAAGAGGCCAATGGCCGCAGCATCAAGTGGATTGTTGAGCTCGGCACTTACTCCATCGAATTTAGAAGCAGGCCTACCATCAAGTCATAGGCGCTCATTGATTTCGTCACAGAGTGGACCGAGATTCAAGAGGCAATCCCCGCTACTTGCCCCGAGCACGGGGTGATGTACTTCGACGATGCTCTCAACATCAACGATGCCAGTGCTGGCATCTTATTCATTACTCCGACCAATGATAAGCTCCGATACATTCTACGAATACATTTTCCAGCTTCCAACAACGCTGCCGAATATGAAGCATGTCTCCACGGACTCCGTATAGCCGTCGAGCTCGACGTCAAATGCCCCATGGTATACGGAGACTCCATGCTAGTCATCAACCAGCTCAACAAAGACTGGTCCTGCTCCAGTGAGAAGATGGATGCATATTGCGCCGAAATTAGGAAACTCAACGGGAAGTTCTACGGTATCGAGTACCACCATGTGATACGAGATCAAAATTAGCTCGCCGACCACCTATCTAAGATAGGCTCTTCTCGCGTCGCGATTCCACCGGGGGTCTTTGTTCAAGACCTCTTTACGTCGTCTATTAAGGAAGAGAAGGAAGTTTAAGAAATTCCCCCCGTCGAGCAGTTGGTACTTACAGTACCTTCGCCGGCCGCCGACTGAAGGGAGCAGTTCATCAAGTACCTCACCAGCGCCGACGTACCCACCGACAAGACTAAAACTGAATGCCTAATCCATCAAAGCAAGCATTATGTGCTGGTGGATGGGAACTTGATGAGGAAAAGTGTTAAGAAAGGGATACTGCAAAAATGCATCACCCAAGAAGAGGGATGGAAACTACTTCTTGAGATTCACTTTGGTTCATGTGGCAACCACACAACCTTGAGAAACCTGGTCGTCAAAGCTTTATGAGCTATTTTTTATTGGCCCACGGCCATCACCGACACAGAAGACCTCGTCCGATGTTGTGAAGGATGCCAATTTTTCACCAAGCAAATACACGTGCCGGCATAAGAACTGCAGACCATCCTAGCTTCCTGGCATTTTGAATGCTGGGGACTGGATATGATCGGGCCTTTCAAGCCAGTGCCAGGTGGCTTTTGGTACGTGTACGTCGCCATTGACAAGTTCTCCAAGTGGATTGAATACAAACCGCTTGTTTCAGCTACTGCTAAGAAGGCAGTCGAGCTCTATGAAGATATCATCCACATATTTGGTCTCCCAAACAGCATTATCACCAACTTCAGAACTACATTCACTAGTCATTATTTTGGGACTTCTACGAAGACCGATGCATCTCTGTCAAATAGGTCTCTGTTGCCCATCCTAGAGCCAACGGCCAGGTCAAACGGGTGAACGACATGATCCTTGATGCCCTCAAAAAGAGGCTATATCAGAAAGAGGAGAAGCATTCGGGCAGATGACTCAAAGAGCTCCTAGCTGTGGTCTGAGACTGCGCACTCAAGCTAGTCGCAACACCGGTGTGTCTCCATATTTCTTGGTCTACGACTCAGAAGCCATACTACTAGTGGACATTGCCTTCCGAGCACCGAGGGTGGAACATTATAATGAAGAGCAAGCCACAACTGTTCAGACAGAGGACGTCGATAGGGCCAAAGAAGAACGCCTGATCACCTGCATCCACACAGCCAAATACCTAAAAGGCTTGCGAAGATATTACAACCACAACATCAAAGGTCATTCATTTGCTATCGACGACCTCGTTCTCCGCAAAAAATAGAAAACTGAAGGGATGCACAAGCTCTCCTCCTCGTAGGAAGGGCCCTACGTGGTCAAAGAGGTTACCCAACTAGGGTCTTACTGGCTATGTGACTTGGACGGAATCGATATTTCCAATTCATGGCACATCGAGCACCTTATATGTTTCTATCACTAAAACACTCCAGATATGTACTCTCCACTCCATATTGAATGAAGTTTTTGTCGCCATAATTTGTCTCCATTATATCTCCATTACGGTTTAATGTCCATTTGCGGTCGCCAGCTCTAAGCTACTACTTAACAAACTCCAATACATGATCTCCATAAACGCTCCGCCATGTTTCTCCATATCTCCAATATATTTCGCTAACCGCCGAGCAGCACACGTTCTGCTCTGTGCTCTATGGAGAAGACCCAGTCTTCGATCTCTCTCTACACGTGCTACGGGCTCTGTGCTCTACATTATGGGTGATTGGCTATGGTTCCTTGGTCATGCCTATTCCAACTACACATGCACGTGCTCCGTGCTCGACATTATGGAATATGGGCTAGCCAAGACCAAGAGCCCAGTAAAGAACTAACTGCTCGGACGCTACTTATACTACATATAATCATGTTAGGGTTAACACTACAACAATTTTTCAACAAAATACTAGCAAACTGCATAAACATCCACATGTCACTTTACAACATTTATACATATACATAAATGAATGTCTGCGCCCTCGCAAGTTTTAACTATCCTCTCTAGCTGTTATAGATTACTCTCTGAGCAGGTCATTTGGCTTGGCCATCGCCGTCCATCTCGCCGAACAGGTCGACGTCGCCGGCCAGTTTCTTCGCTGCGTCCTCCACCTCATCTTCTAGTTGTTGATGCTCCGTCGTGCCTGTCCCTCTGGCGAATCCAGCCCCTATCGCTTGAAGGTCAATGACAGGGTAGTGGGACCGGACCACCGCTAGAGCGTGTGTAAGGGCGGTGATGATGGCATCGTGTTGACGCTTTTGAAGTTCTCCCACGCCGCCTTGCACTTGTTGATGATGGTGTCTGGACACGGCGGCCTACCGTCGGGCTGAGGAGCCACCTCCATGTCCACACAGTCGAGCACTGGCTTGACTCCGGTAACTACGGCGTCGAGCTTGTTCCTCTGGGTTCTGGCCTCCTGCTCTAGCACATCGAACTGCGCCTTGGCCCTCCGACGGTAGTCTGCAGGCATCACAAGGATCCGTCAAACAAAAGAAATCACTTAAGCAGTAACTCTGACCTTGATGTACTCACCTTTCAGCTCCTTGGCCAGCTTCTCCGCTCGTCCAGCCGCTTTCTTCTCCTCCTCCTAGAGTTGATCGATGACTTGGCGCAACTGACCAAGCTCCATGTCTTGCTCTACAAGCATAACGGTCGTCAGCAACAATATGATTGTTCAACAATGCAAAGCAAATTCGCCGATACGCCATACCTTTTCTCTGCTCGGAGACATTTCTGAGCAGCTCGGATTTGCGTTCTAGCTACTCGGAAAGGCTCGTCAGCTACTCAGAGTTGCCCACAACTGCTCAGACAAGGTCGCCAGCTGCTCGGATAGGACGCCCTTCTGGTATTCCAGATCCCACGCTTTGGATTCGGCAAGATCATGCTAGCGGTGGGCCTTCTGGATGTTTTTCTCCATAAGCTTCATCGCCTCCTTTAGTTTTTCGTTCTCCTCGGCAAGGGGCTCCATCCTCTTGATCGGTTGTCGCCATTGTTCGACAGTTCATGCTATGCCCTGCAAAAGCAACAAGATTATGAAGAACTCCAGTCTCCGACGACACAGACAGACATTGCCGATGCAATACTAACCTTGATCTGCTTCATCGGCGTGGAAAGGGTGGACTCTAGCCTTCTAACTTCCCTGGTGGTGTCCTCTTCTTCCACCACCACAACTTCGTCACCCCGCTTGCGAAGGATCTAGACGGCTTGAGGGTGAGCTTCCTCACGCTTAATTTCTTCCACTTCGTCCTCCTCCGTAGCTGGGGGCACCACCAGGGGGCTCGGTGGCCGCACAGCGTGTCCAACCACGCCCTTCGACACCTTAGGGAGCGTCGTCTGCTCCTCTGGCACCATCGACTTCTCCGCTCTAGACTCCGGCGCGGCATCGGCAACTCCAGCTTCTGCCTCCGAAGACCCAGCGACTCTTGCTGTTGCCCCGGGCACCACTGCCAGCTCGTCCATCGTCGACGCCAACTGTTCTCCACCGCCAAGTTAATCAGCAATGGTGTTTGACTCCTCCGTAGGCCGCCGAGCACCCGGGGACTCCAGGACGGGGTCTGCCGGCATTGCGTCCGCTCTAGGACCAGCCCCTAGCTGCTCGCCGGTCTGGACAAACGGATTCAAATCCTTCGTACGCCTCACTCTGCATCACATTAGCTCATCAATTGTCAAAAGAGATAAAGATACGATAGCAAAATAAGTGCAAGGCAAGGATACTTATGTGTTGGCCTCCTGGTACACTTTTCTAAACCGATGATGCCTACTCGAGCCCTAGGCGTGGCCCTAGGGTCGACCCGTGCACCCTGGGGTGGAGGTCTCGCGGCCTCCGCCGTCGGCCTATCTTCTGCTTGTTGCTCGGGGACTCCCTTCGCCTACTGCCTAGGGACTCCCTTCGCCTATAGCTCAGGGACTTCCTCCCCTCCCTTCAATTGTACCTCCGCACGTGTGTTGCGCGGAGGCGCTTCAGTGCTCGGAGGGGGAGCTACTGGAGCCCCATCGTCATACGACCACTCGGACATCGCCGCACTCTGTGTCCGAGTGGTCTGGTCACCGCCAAGCGAGATGTCGCCCGGCTTGCGGGGAGCAGCACCCGTTGTCTTCCTCTTTTTCTAGGCCGGCTCATCTGTTGCTGCCCTCTTCCCCGGACTTTCTCCAAAACCAGGGCGGGACTCTCATTCCGACCAGCATCCGCACCTCCGGACTCCGACGAGGCACTGATGGTACCTTCCTTAGGCTGAGTTGTTGGCCGGGCGTCCACTGCCTTCGCCCAATCGCTCCTCAGCACGCCCGAGAAGTACGCCGCTCGTTCCTACGAATGGATCTTTCCACAAGTGAATTAGTTCACTGCTCGGCAACGCTACAGGATAAAAAGGATCAGGAACAAACAAATGACACTTTTACCTGAGGTGGCGGGTTCGTGCAGTTAAAGGCTCTCGTCTGCCCTAACACACTAAACGAGGCATTTGGAGCGAAAAGCACTGTGGCCCGCTCTAGCACATCGTCCTTTGACAGCCTCTCCTACCTCTCTTTGGTGCCATCGGTGTCCCCCTTTAAGTCAAAGCCCGTGTGGGCCCTCTTCTTGCAGGGCTGGACGCGGCACACTATGAAACTCATCGCCACCAATCTGCCATTCATTTTCATGCCCTTTACTTGGCCGAGGAGCTCCCTCACCTGCTCCATGTTAGCACTGCTTGGCCTCTCTGACCAGCTCCTCTAGGTCTCCAGAACATGGTCGACATCACAGCGGATGGCGAGATGGCTTTGCTTCATGTAGAACCACCTGGCGTTCCACCCCTTCAGCAAGGTGTTCAGCAGTACAGTGATGTACTCGCCCGCCATTCCATTGTGGAGTTGAAGATAAACGCCGCTGACCACCTTGGATCCACCACCACCCTTCTTCTTCAGCCAGAATAGATGATGGAAGAGGTTGAAGTGGGGAAGAATTCCAAGATACGCCTCATAGAAGTGGACAAAAATCGAGATGTGCAAGATAGTGTTTGGGTGGAGATTGCACAGACTAACTCTCCAGAACTCCAACAGGTCCCTCAAGAAAGGATGAACGAGAAATCCTAACCCCCACTAGAAATAATCTTCAAAAACTACTACTTCATCAGTATGTGGCATCAGGAAGAGCTCACCGCTGGCTAGCCAACATCCGGCGGTGACACGGTCAGAAAAACGCCGGCTTCCACCATTCTGTTGATCTCCGCCTCCTCCATGTTCAACGGCACCCACTCATTGTCACGGCTAGCTCCGACGGTCGCCTTCTTTAGGTTTCCAGCTCCCCTCATTGGCGCCATCTCTCAGATCTGGTTTAGGATTGGCAGTGGAAGCGCATGTGAATATGAATCTAGGAACACGAGGGCTGAGGAGGAAGATGAAGGGGCAAAGTGGCAAAGGTGGGAGCGCAGAGTGCGGTGGCACAGTTATAAAGCATTCTCCCCACTTTTCGCATTCGAGGGTTTTTGGGAAACTGCTCCATGATTTGCGCCTCTTGGAATTCTCCGAAACAACATGGTGGGCCGTTACCTAGGCTTTCACACAACTGCATCCCGTCATGCCCACTTTTTCGCCGCAATTTGTTACTACTGACCGAATATTCGCTGACTTCTCCGCAATCCATTAAGGCTCAGTAACTTCTACTATACAACCGTTACTCTGGTTTTTTCTCCACGATTTGTTTTCTCCAAGTTTTCCACTTGTGGCTCGGGGACTGCGTCATCAATACGACTTGGTTCCTCACCGCACCGAGGACTTTCTTCCGTTGACTGTTGTTTCTGACCCTGGCACCACGTGACCACGTCACCTACTGTCAGGCTTGGGGACTAAGTGGGCACACTTCACCTTGAGGTGAATGTGCTTTTCTCATTTTGGGGCTACACCTGGGGACTGGCTGCCTGCTCGGCTGGTCTTCTGCTTTTCTTCTACTTTGGACCCAAGCACCACGTGACTACGTCACCTACTGTCAGGCTCGGGGACTAAGTGGGCACACTTCACCTCGCGGTGAGTGTGTTTGCTTTAATCTGGAAGACTCCGCGCCTCCTGAAGTTGAAGAAGACTATCTCCCTTTCTCATGGTTGGATTCTAAGTGGGCACACTCGGTCCACTGCGAGGAAATTTTCGATTTTGAATTTGAACTCCTTACATCCTTATGGCAACCCTTACTTGGGATACACTGCTCGGCGATGGTTCACACTGCTCGACGATGGTTCATAGCTGCTCGGCGATGGTTCACACTGCTCGGCGATGATTCACAGCTGCTCGGCGATGGTTCACACTGCTCAGCAATGGTTCACAACTGCTCGACAACTCATCACGGTGGTCAAACCATAAGTTTGACTGCTCGGCTTTGTTCGCACCAGCTCGGACAAGCTCAAGACGGCTTTGCACAATGGATACAAGGTGCTCGAGGACTACCTATGGGGGGTACGACCCCGGATACCCACGGCAGACCACATGGGCTATGCACCTAGGGGCGGCCTAGCCCAGAAGACGAAGCCTTGCGGAGCACGGCGCTGCTCGACGCGTCCCGCAAGACATCGGGAAGATATCCTGAAGATACTACGAGATCTGTTAGGATACATATGATCCCATAATTCCTGTAATATGTTATTACTTTTCGGTTATCTCCTAGATCTAACCGACTTGTAACCCTACCCCCGGACTATATAAGGCGGGCAGAGACCCCCTCCAAACACACGCAATATCATACGATAGCCAATACAATCCAACAGACCACAAGAGTAGGGTATTATGTCACGACGACGACCCGAACCTGTCTAACTCTTGTGTCTCTGTTCCCTTCTTGTTCTCGATTACACGCATCTCTGCCGATCAATCTACCTTCGTGGGATACCCCTCGGAGGACTGCCGACGATATTCTATCAACAGTGCCTGTGAGCGAGATTGAGAGGAGAGGAAGTTGGTCCGTGCCGCTACACCTAGCCCTCGCGCACACATCCACCAGTGAAATTAAAGTGGACTAGGGCCACACCAGTGCGCTGCCGCTAGGAAGGGGACAGCCCATGCGTCGTAGCCAAGAGGGGCGTACCCAAGCACTGCATGACGTGTCATGCCGCTTGCTAGATGTGTTGTGCCTCCTGCTCGATTTGCCTATGGGAGATGGGCGGTAGAAGGGGAGCAGCTGTGGGAAGAGAACTGAACAAAGCAGACGGATGGGGAAGGGGATGGGAGAAATGTGAGGCGGCCCATGGCTACGTGTGGTGGGGGGGAGAGAAATGTGATCTCAGTTAGGGTTTCCTCTATTATATACTATGAATCCAAGAATGGTAGTGGGCCAAGACGTGGTGGCGGCTGGGCCTCAGGTAACAAAGGTGGGCCACTTAAGGCTTAAGAGACCAAAGGCGCTATTGACGTCAAGGCTGGCATAGAGACTAGCACAGCTTTCGCCAGCGTAGACCAACCCACCACAGCAAAACCTTGGCGAAGCATGTCTCATACCACGTCGTTACCAAACACCAGGGACCTAACACCAAAAGCTCGAAGATGATGAAGGGTGTCCCATACCACATCGGCGCCGAACAATGAGGCCTTAAGCTCCTGTTGCTAGCCATGTCGTGCTCAGCCGAGATCATCGAATTACTCCTATGACAACTAATAAGGACAATCGGGGACAGACCCTGCTAGGAACAAGCACGCGGGGAAGGTATCGGTAACCACCCATGCAGGCAAGGTCAATTGCGCTGCCGTGACTGATGCACTCCATGGACGTGGAGGGAAGCACCGCCACCAAGCCGACCATCGAGAATTGTACCGTTCACCATCGGATCTAGACGAATCCCACCATAGTATGTGAGGCGCCCATGCGAATTCGGCTGGATACCATGCCGATTAGTCATTGCCAGAACAAGAAGAGAGGGAAGAGATGAGTAGGAAAAAATGCTAGGATGAGAGAGGAGGTTCGCCCAGTTGCCACCGCCCGTGCAGTCGGCTAGGCTTCCCGGCGACCTACTTAAGCGGTGGCAAGACATAGGAGGACGTTGCACGGGATTAGGTGACAAGGCGGCATTGGCCAGCTAGCTAGTGAAACCAAAGATTGCGCCCCTCCAATAATAAATACTTTCTCCGTTCTAAATTACAAGATGTTTTACCTTTTCTAGATACATTGCTTTTGCTATGTATCTAGACATAGTGTATATCTAAGTGCTTGGCAAAAGCTACGTATATTGAAAAGTCAAAACGTCCTATAATTTGAAACTGACGGAGTATTACTTATTTTGACCTAGTCAAACATTTGGAACTTAGACGCTTATTAGTAATTTAAAAAACATTTTGTTTGAGACAAAAAAATTATATGGGTAGATTTGTATTGAAAAGTACTTTTATCTCACAGTAGTACTTACCTAACGTTACAGCTATTTTATGATAAGAAAAATTGTGGTCATAATTAAAATTCGGAGACCACATAACGTCACTTCTAGATCAGGCATATGTTTTTCGTGTTTTATTAAAAAGGACAGGATAATCTCTTCATTTACTTCACTTGGCTGAAACTGGCTCAAAAAACAAGCCAAAGCTGAAATATTGTGAGAGAAAAACACTGTACTGACTGAAAAAAAAAAACCGAATAAGCCAGCTTTTAAGGTAAGCCTAACGGGGCCTATGCTCGAACAGTATATGTTTATCACGAAGATCGAACAGATCACAACAGTACTGAGCAACTAACCCCACTTTTTACATGCATGTCCTTTATAGTTAATATTTATTTATAATATATGTGAAGCATATGGTTTTGAGTCACTGGGACCAGACTAGCTAGCACGTAATAGCTACTACGTATATGTCAACTTTAGCTGTTACTGTAAGCGTAGTAATCGATTCTTTGCTTTGTTCTAGTAATCTAGATAGGCATATAGGTATCTTTATTTTTTCCCTTTTTTTCTTTCTCTTTTTACCCTTTCCCTTTAACTGCTTTATTTTTGTCGATCGGTTGCATATAATAAGGCTGTGCAGCGCGTGACATGTTCCTTGCCTGCCTAGCTAGCCTCTTTGTCACATTGAGAAGATTAATCCGTTCACCACCAGATCTACACGAATCCCACCATAGTATGTGAGACGCCGATGCGAATTGGGCTGATACCATACCGATTAGTCGTTGCCAGAACAAGAGGAGAGGAAAGAGATGAGTAGGAAAAAGAATACTAGGATAAGGAAGGAGGCTCACCCAGCCGCCACTGCCCTTGGAGTTGACTGGGCTTCCCATTGACCTACTTAAGCGGCGGCAAGGCGTAGGCGGGCGTTGCATAGGATTAGGTGACGCGGCGGCGTTGGGCAGCTAGCTAGTGAAACCAAAGATTGCACACCTCTAATAACAAATAGTACTTATTTCGATCTACTGGTTAAACATATGGAACTTCGACACTTAATAATTTTAAAAACATTTTGTTCGAGACATAAAAATTATAGGGGTAGATTTATATTGAAAAGAACTTTTGTCTCACGGTAGTACTTATCTAACATTACAGCTATTTTCTAAGAAAAATTGTCGTCATAATTAAAATTCGGAGACCACATAATGTCACTTCTAGATCATGCATATGCTTTTCGTGTTTTTAAAGGACAGGATAATCTTTTCATTTACTTCACCATTCTTGAACCGTATATGTTTATCACGTAACAGATCAGAACTAAGCTTAATCGATTCTTTGCTTTGTTCTAGTAATCTAGCCATCTAGGTATCTTTATTTTTTCCCTTTTTTTCCTTTTCTTTTACCCCTTCCCTTTCACTGCTTTACTTGTCGATCGGTTTCATATAATAAGGCTGTGCTGCGAGCCTGCGAGTGACATGTTCCTTGCCTGCCTAGCATCTTTCTCATATTGAGAAGATTAATCCGTTGTAACACCCTGTGGCCTCCTCACTTGTTTTGAGAAAAAAATAATAATTTGAGTGCGTAAAAGTGGCTGCTGGATCATCTATTGGCGTCCATGCTATAGCGGCCATATTCAATTCAACAGCCAGGTATTATTGGTATCCTTGTTTCTTCATGGCTAGTGTGAATATGTAATAAATAACGCGTGTTAGAAAAATAAAGAGGAGATTGATGGCCAAATGCCACCCATCGCTGTATTGACCAGTGTATAGGAGAGAGTTTCGCTGCGGACGTGCCACCTAAAATCCCAAATCAAAAAGGTGAATGATACCTGGAGTAACACACAGTTCTTAACATAGTCATCCATATATATGATGTGAGATTTCGGAGTTTTAACTGTATAAATGATGATGTGACGTAACAATTAAGAGGAAAGAGGAGATGAGTTTTTTCATTCTCACGAAACCCGGCTGGCATTGTTTTTCCAACGAAACCCGGCGGCTTGCATTCTCGCTGTGCACCGCGCATCCCATATTTACCATACGCTATATGTATTTTATTTTGCATATGTGACTCTATTATATATTTTCTTATATCATATGAATATTGAAGTAAATTAAACTTTTCACATTGTTATGCTAATACTTAAATTATATTTATATGTAGTACGCAAGTGACTATATTGTTTATATGGCACATTTGATATCACAATACCATTCAAGAATTAAATGCTACAGCGTATAGATAGCATATGAAACAGTGAATGAAACTTTGGATTGAGAGATGTTGTTCCATGTCCTTGTTTTAAGACTGCCACATCTTAGAAACGGATAGATGAAATCTTCGATTAAGACTGGCCTTACCCTTTGATCAAATGCATTACTATTATCTTTCATGCGTTTAATGTGCCAATGGCATTGCCTCCATAGAAATGAACAAAAGAATGGTATAAAACTATACTTTTGCCAAAATCATTGCAACGTTTGAATACTACTACTTGATGCTAGTATACTCTCCTATTCCAAAATAAATCAACTTCTAAAAATTGTCCTAAGTCAAACTATTTTATATTTAACCAAATTTATAAAAAAGACCATCAATGCTTATGACATCAAATTAGCATCACCAGATATGCCATTAAATATATTTTTATAATCTACTTATTTGGTATCATAAGCTTTGTTATTCTTCACTATAAAGTTGGTCAAATTGACTTCAGTTGATTTATGACTTGATTAATTTTGGGATGAAGGGGGTATCTTTTTAAAATCGATGGAGGTAGTATTTTATTATACTGCTCAGTTACAAACTTATATTCCCTCCGCTCCAAACTGTAAGGCGTTTTGGTTTTCTAAATACTTTTACTATATATCTAGACATAGTGTATATCTAAGTGTATAATAAAAACTATGTATCTAGAAAAGACAAAATGATCGACTTATAATTTGGAATTGGGGGTATAATATAAAGAGTCTAACTGCAGATACTAGTAAATAATAGCCAATACTATTGATTATGTCGTCGTGAAATAGTAATAAACAGATAAATGAGAAGTTCTCGGTAATCTTGTGTAGAAGGGATGGCAACTATGGACCGACGTCTACTGAAAGCAGCCACATCCGGCGACGCTGCATCACTGAAACAACTGGCATCTCATGACCCGGGCGTGCTGCTTGGGACAACTCCACCGGGCAACACCTGCCTCCACATCTCGTCCATCCAGGGCCACGAGGAACTCTGCGAGAGCATCCTGGCGCTGGACCAATCCCCGGCGCTCCTCTCCGCCGTCAACAAGGACGGCGAGACACCGCTGCTGGCCGCCGTGGCAAGGGGCCGTGCGTCTCTTGCCTCTGCTCTGCTCATGCGCTGCCGTGAGCGGCAGCTGAGCGATGCGATCCTGAGGCAAGACAGGCACGGGTGCAACGCGCTGCACCACGCCGTCCGCAGGGGACACACGAAGCTGGCGCTCGAGCTGGTCGAAGTGGAGCCTGTCTTGTTGAGAGCCGTCAACGGGCGTAGCGAGTCACCTCTGTTCATCGCGGCGATGAGAAACTTCACGGAGGTGGCGGATAGACTGCTGGAGGTTCCTGATTCGGCTCACTCTGGAGCTTTCGGCTTCAATGTTCTCCATGCTGCTGTCAGAAGTGGAAATCTAGGTAACTGAATAGCACTAATAAGCATTGCATTGTGGTGAATCTTTTTACAAAATCTTGGCAGTGTTATGTACTACGTTCTTGCATCAATGCAATTATGCAATGTAGTAGAGTGCTTAACCTTTTTCTTTTTTGTCCCTTGATTTGCTTTATTTCAGCTATCGCTAAAAAGGTTATGGAGACACGTCCGTGGCTAGCCACAGAGGAGAACGAGAATAGGCACACTCCAGTGCACCTGGCTGCATATGACGGCGAGATTAACGCGCTAGCAGTATTGCTGGAGCATGATCCGTCTTTGGGGTACCTAACCTCCACAGACGGTGACACTCTTCTCTGTATCGCAGCATCTCAGGGCCATGTCGGTGTTGCTCGAGAGTTTCTTGAACACTGTCCAGATGCTCCCAACTGCGATGCAAGCGGCTCGACATGTCTTCACATTGCCGTGTTGTGTGGACATACAGAGTTTGTGAAATCTATCCTGGGGTTACAGCAGCTTGGCCCCCTGATTAACATGCTAAATGGAAGCGGAGAAACTGCTCTGCATCTCGCTGTCAGAAACTGCAAGCCGGACATGGTTGCTGCTTTACAGCTTCACCAGGACATAGACGTAACGGTGCTTAACAGCGCCGGTGACCCGGCAAGCCGGGTGTTGCCTGATGCCGCCAATCACACAAAGGCTTTAATCTCGGTACGTTTTTTTTTTCTCTCACCGTAAATATATATTTTAGTAGCAAATATGTCCTTGCATTTATAATGGGATGTACAATTGTATGGTGCTCATGCCAATAAGGCAATAATAAACAGCCTACTTCATGTCAAATAAAAAAATAAACAGCCTACTTTTGTCAGATTTAATTGGGCTTCGTCTAACCTTATTTTAATTAAATAAAAAAATCAAGGAAAAATATGATTTAATTAAGGTTGGCCTAACCTTATCTTGATCTGACATATTTACCTCCCCTAATATTAGAAATAACGATAAGTCCCCTAAGGGCTTGTTTGGCTATTCATATTTACCTCAATTCACATGTGTTGGAGTGGATTAGGATGGAAATTAGTTAATTCCCACCCCAATCCAATCTAATACATGTGGTTTGAGGTGAATACAAGTGTAGTCCAACAAGGCCTAATGGATATCTAAATTAAACAATTATTACATTAAGGAAAAAGATAAACTCAAAGTACCCACTATGTTGGTTTCTATTTCATGGGTTCTGACTATTCATGAGAAACAAACTAACTCGACCATTATTAAAAATAACAAAAAAAGCTCTGGATTTACTGATATTTGATATTATATAAAACAATAACCCAGAGTACCGTCTACATGTGCTTCTAGATTATAGTAGGTTCTGCAAATTTTCATATATGGAAACAAAATTTCATATCTTGGGCACTACAATGCAAGCTAGAGTGTGCCTATCTGTGCTACTGAAATTACTAAGAAAACAATCTATGATCTAGAATCCATGCCATCTTAATATTAGTAATTGGAGGCATCTAAGAGAGCCTCCATGTTAACGCTCACAAGATGCTAAGGAAAAACAACTAGGAATTCTCACAAAGATGAAAACCATCTCGCCTTTAATATAGTAGTCTCCAATCATCATCACCTATAACAGTTACTGGATCTATTCTATTTGTCTAAAATATTACCCATCTTTTGCTATTACAAAAAATACATAATCTAACATCCTGAATTTGAATCTAAATTACCCACCTATAGCATTATAATAGATAATGCAAAGTAAGTGCCTAAATTTCATTTTAAATTACACACATCTACCATTATGAAAGACAATATAAAATAACCCCTTTAATTTGTATCCAAATTATCCATCTCTACTGTTATAAAATTTTAAACTAAAATATCCCTCAAATTTTTGTCTAGATACTAATATATAACCTATTATGGAAAAAATTCAATAAACATAAAGTATGACATATATGGTTCTAAATTACACATTTCTTCTACTCTTAAATTAAAATTAAGCATAAATGCTATGTGCCAACATTTTTTAAGGGCTGCAATACAGGCCCAAATGACTGTTTATGACATTGCAGCAACCAAGAGTGTAGTTAGAACATAAAATCTAATACAAAAGGCAAATTCTAAATAAAAATGCAGCAAGCACTAGAGTTTTGGGTTAACATATGGATAAAAAATAATTGTAGACAACTAATAAGATCAAAAGTTAAAAGCTAAAGTATAGACTCATCATGTCATAGAAAATAATGCAACAAGAACTAATATAACTTAATGCATATGAAAACCCCATATAGGTGCAATTCAAAGTATGACAATATGTATCCTAATATTACTAACTTGAGGATCTAAACATAGCATCCATATTAATTCTTACAAGATGCATTAGCAAAAGAATAAATCCTACAAATTATCATAATAATAAAAAACATCTGGCAGTTAGTTCATCAACTCTAATCATCATAGAGAATAATAATTATAGGTTATATTCTATTTTCTAAAAATGAACCGCTTTTGGCATTTAAAAAAGGGAATAAATAACCCCCTAAATCTACATCTAAACTACTAACCTTTACCATCTTGAAAGATATTTTAATTAATATCTTCCCTAAATTTTCTGTTAGATTACCTGACTCTACCATTATGGAAGATAGCACAAAGTAACCCCTTTAATTGCATCTAAATTTGCCGTATTTGCCTCTATAAAATAGAAACTAAAACATCCCTCGAATCTAAATCTAAATTACCAGTATAAGCTATTATGAGAAAGAATTAAATAACCATAAACTATACTATAAATATGGTTCTAATTACTTGGGTTCTACTACTGTTAAATTCAATGTAGACATAGATGCCATGTGTCACCATTTATACCAAGTATACATGGATACATTAGTGATAAATATATATTTTTGTAGTTTATCGATCATGAAAATAAAATGTTCCCTTAACAAACCACATATAAATAATACCGATAATTCATTTTAAATTATATTGAAGCTCCATGGCACTTAATTTTATAAGTTGCTAGTTTTTAAAAGGACAAGTTACCTTATATAAGTTTATACTTTTCGACAAAATCCTTATGACATATTGTGCAGCTAGTTTCATTTGAAGCACTCTATTTTTTATAAAACAATACCTATATATTTTAAAATACTACACATATAATTTTATATCAACTCCCGCAACTTTTTAAAACACTTATATATTTTAAAAAATTGCTAGCATATACAGGAGCAAGAGCAGGAGTCGAACCGACCAGTTAGATTTAATTTTTTCGTTATATTCGATCAAACGTTTACTCATGTTACACCCAATTTTAAGGATAAAATTGAATGCATAAGACTCATGTGTGCCCAGAGATCAGTCACACACATAAGTTGACAATTACAAAAAAGTATCATCACGGTATATCTTACATCACGATTAATATCATCACATAGTCTTACACAACACAGCGGAAAATAAAAAGGTCACTCTCTAGTGGTAGCTCCAACACAGGGACGGTCAACTGGTTGACCACAAGCCTAAAAGTCCTCTGGAAACTCCTCATATCCGTTGACATCAGTTACCCATCCGGGATTTTTATCCAATATTGAAAGTAAACAAGCGTAAGTACTTCCCGTACTTAACAAGATAACATGGGGTTATGAAAGCTTAAAAAGGATGACTCTGGTTTACTACGGTTAGCACTTTTAGTAAGTCAAGATTTTATCATCAACTATTATCAAGTTATGCTTAAGCTCCAATTAAACCCACATGATCAAATATCAGAAACAATTGAATCATATTAACTTCGTAGAACATCATAAATGAATAACAATAAGTAACCATTTATTCTGTGAGTTTTCCGGGCCGCTCGTGACCTTGAGCATGGCTGTTATAACAGTTTGTAACACTCTACAGATGTTGTGCACTTTCACCGTGAGTCGTGATTCCCATATGCCCGGTTTAATTACTCCCATAACACTGTCAAGGTGAGCGGGCGGGGTATACTATGAAGCCATTTCATAGGTTTCTCTAACAAGTTAGAGCCGCTAGGTTTCCTCGGCAGGCAGATGTAGGGACCCCCTTTCCTATGGCACATCTCCTTCGTGGCTATACACATAGGAACAGAGGTAGCCCTATACCCAACGTGGCAAGCCCCTTTTGCGCCATAAAGGTAACCTCTAACAAGCTAGAAAAGGTCCTATTACTGAGCTAAAGTTAGAGCCATGTGACCCTCATGGTTGCACTGTCAGTCCCAGCTTTTACCGACAGATGAGTCCTTATGGAGGGCTAAGAGCATCATGATCAAAAGTCATTTGCTCCTTCACACTATAATTCAGTTGTTTAAAAGCAAATTTTACCTTTTCGTTCTATAGAACCATTAGTCATTATGTAGATCATGTACAGTTTCATTGAGTGCTAGCAAACTACCCATATGCATATAACCCATAGGAGACAAGGAAACATGATACTCAATCACTAGGATGTCCTTACGGGTATCAAAATTAGGCACATGCAAATGAGAAATTAATAAATGGTGAATGGGACATCAAGGTAGATCCCATGCTATACTTGCATTGATCAATGAACTCGGGCTGCTGCTGCTGGTCGTCAAAGAACTCTTGGTCTCCAACGTTCTCCTCACCGTCTAAACTCGACCAACAAAGCAACATACAAGCATTCCAAAGGCATTCATGCAAAGCAAACAATTATGGAATTAGAACAGTACACTAGGGCATAAAAACAAGATAAAAAGGTTCTTAAAAAGAATCTACGTCTCTCAACAATCACATAGACGTGAAGTTCATGAAAAACGAAGCTAAAACACGAAAGTTATGAATTAAACGGGGTTTCCTATAGCAATTTATTTAATTAAATCTAACCTCAAAATTTAAACGTTGCAAACATGTTTGACAGTGGCATTAACATGTAGAGAACTTAATTACGAACCTAACGAAATTTGAACGGGTCGATTCGGAGCTAAAACGATGATTTTATAAGCAAAACAATGCAGTGGAATTTCTGTAAATAGAAATAACTATTTTTGAATTTAAATAAATCAGAAAAATCAGGATTTTCATGTGGCCAAGGACTGTGGGTGTAAAAAGAATAAAGACGAGGGATTCTTTAGCAACTTTGCCACGGTGAAGGGGTATCGACCATCCGCAGCCGTTGATCACGAGATGGGTGGCTCAGATTAGAAAGGGGAAGGGAGAGGGGGAGGCGTCGAGTGGAATAGTGGTGGCCGCGGCGGCGTAGCCATTGCCGGTGGCGAGGAGGTCGTTGACGAGCAGGAAACAAGGCCTTCGGGCCACGATTCGACGAACCGAGGGTGCCGGGAGAGAGAGAGAGAGGTGAAGGCGATCTCGCCTAGGCCGAGAACGTGGCTGGAGGACACGGCTGACGCGGTGGTGGCCATGGCCGGTGGCAAGAATCCCGCCGGTGTCCACGGCTGGGCCCTAGAGGTCATGATTCACGAAGTTAAGGCATGGGGAGAAGGAGGGGAACAAGGGGGTCTCACCGTAGATGAAAAACAAAGTCGGAGATGAACGGAGACGGTGTGTGGCGAGAAATGGCGGACGACACGGCGGTTTCCAAGCTCGGTGGGCCCTAGCAAGGGGGAACTGTAGCACCAAGGCAGCGACGGGGTCTCAGATCCCCTTTATAGAGGCTGGGGCATAGGGGGAGGCGCTCCCACGACGCGAGGTGGGCGCGGGTAGCGGTTGCGCCATGACCATGTGAGACACGGGAGGTGGGCGACGGCGCTGACGGGTGGACCCGGGCGGTCAACGACAGAGAGGAGTGAGGGACGCGGCAACGGTTGCCTGCTCGAGTTAGGCCGGCCCAAGAGGAAAATGAGAGGGAGGGGAGAAAAGAAGAGAAGGAGGGCGAGTGGGCCGGCGGGGAAGGAAAGGGAGGTGGGCTAAAAGTGAAGAAGGGAAGGGGAGAGAAATGAATTTCCTTTTCATTTTCTAAATCAAATTTCCAAATGATTTTTTTAATCCTTTTGAGTTTAAATCAAAACCACTCAACATATTAAATAAAATGTTGCAGCATGGATGCATCAACATGTATCTATCCTTATAGTTCATTTTAATTTCATAAAAATTATTATTTCCAATATTTGAATGCACACATAATTGCATAAATAAATCAAATTTAACTATTTTAAAAGAATGCAAATTTTAGGGTGTTACAATTGTACCCCCCTTAAGATGAATCTCGTCCTCGAGATTTGGATGATTGCTTACTCAAACAGTTGTGGATAAGACTTTCGCAAATCCTCTTCTCTTTCCCAAGTAGACTCATCCTCTGTATACCGATTCCACTGTACCTTACACATTTTTATAACTCGGCTCCTTGTAACTCTTTCTGCCATCTGTAAGATCTTTATCGGATACTCTTTATATGTGAGATCTTCCTTAACAGCAAGTTCTTCTAAAGGAATCTGCTCTTCTGGTACTCACAAACACTTCTTTAATTGAGAAACATGAAACACATCGTGCACCTGACAAACTCTCAGGCGTTCCAACTGATAGGCTAATTCTCCATGTCTCTCTAGGATCTTGAAAGATCCAATATACCTCGGTGCCAACTTTCTTTTCATATTGAATCTTTTCACACTTCTCATTGGTGACACCTTCAAGTACACATAATCTCCAACTTCGAAAGTCAGCTCTCTTCTGCGAGTATCAGCGTAACTCATCTATCGAGACTAAGCCACTCTCAAATTGTCTCTAATCATTCTCACTTGTTCTTCTTCGTCTCTAAGGACATCGGGTCCAAACACTTGAGTTTCACCAGTCTGATTCCAGAACAAAGGCGTTCTACATTTACACCCATACAATGCCTCAAAAGGTGACATCTTGAGACTATTCTGGTAACTATTATTGTACGAGAACTCAGCATATGGCAAACTCTTATCCCAGCTTGTACCATATTGCAGTGCACAAGCTCTCAACATATCTTCCAAAATCTGGTTGATCCTTTTAGTCTGTCCATCAGTTTGTGGGTGGTAAGCAGAACTGAAATTCAACTTTGTTCCCAAAGATCTATGTACTTTCTGCCAGAATTGCGACGTAAACTGAGTGCCTCTATCAGACACAATTTTCTTGGGAACACCATGTAAGCACACTATCCTTTCCATGTACAACTCTGCTAGCCTTGCACCTATATAGGTAATCTTGACTGGTAGAAAGTGAGCAACCTTGGTGAGTCGATCCACTATTACCCATATTGAATCATAACCTCTTTGAGTGCGGGGCAAACCTACGATAAAATCCATACCAACTTCTTCCCATTTCCATTTAGGAATCTTCATTGGTTGTAGCAATCCTGTAGGTCTTTGATGCTCAGCTTTCACCCTTTGACAAGTGTCACACAAAGCCACATACTCTACCACATCTCTCTTCAAACCATTCAACCAATACTTCTCTTTGAGATCCAAATACATCTTGGTACTTTCGGGATGTATAGAATAAGCAGACTCATGTGCCTCTTGCAGAACTGCATCACGGATAGCCTTCACTTCAGGTACACATATCCTTTTCCCAAACCAAAGAGTACCATTCTCATCCATCCTGAATCCTGGTGCCTTTCCAAGCACTATATTCTCTGCTATCTCCTTAAGTTTTTCATCCTCCAATTGACCTTTACGTATCTCTTGCTCCAAGGTAGGCTCTATCGCCAATTCCATTGTATTAGTGACAAAGCTCAAGTTGAGATGCTCCATTTCAGCACACAACTCTGCTGGCATAAATGTCATCCAAAGTCCATTGGCATAACTCTTCCTGCTAAGTGCATCAGCTACGACATTTGCTTTTCCTGGATGATAATGCACATTCAACTCATTGTCTTTGATCAATTCTAACCAACGACGTTGTCTCAGATTTAGATCTGACTGGGTAAAGATATACTTCAAACTCTTGTGATCTGTATAGATATCACTCTTATGCCCAATTAGATAATGTCTCTAGATTTTCAAAGCATGAACCACAGCTACCAATTCCAAGTCATTGTCACAGAACCGACCAATTTATAAGAGCACAAGTACAAAAACAATCGCCGAAACGATCAAATTCTCGAACTTGAGCCCATATAAACCCGGTAGTCAACTGAAATCTCGAAGGATTTCAAACCAACTTGCATACAACCAAGATCATAGTAATTCAACATAACATATCGTACGTTACAACATTTCGCAGACATTCGCAAATAGATTACATCATCACAGAGTCATCGTTATTACAAAACAAGTCTTGTAAAACATGCGGAAGCAAATAGTTTAACTCACACACTCGAGTTCAAATACACATACTGGTTTGCTGATCACAGCCCGCAAAAGCATTCAAATAAGAGAACAAAGATCATGCCCATGATCTAGTCTTCATCACCCACCGGGTGGAGACAATACTTACAGAATCCCTGATATAGAAGGTCATCTGCAACAAGAGGGAATAAACCCTGAGTACGGGAATGTACTCAGCTAGACTTACCCGTCAGAAACCAAAATAAATGAGACCAAGGATTATGCATAGCTTAATGTAGTGGATCTGGCTGACACTATCTTTTTGCAGAAAAGCATAAGTAATAATGATTAACTCTTAACCTGAACTAGCAGTGACTTTTTAGCCATTAACCTGTCAACTATATTAGCACCTGTACTAAGCAAACATTTTATTAAGGTGCAAACATTAATAACCATATCAGGTATTCATTGTGGCAACCTTATCATCATCATCTATTTAACCATATCGTTAAATTAATTGAATCTACGTTGCCGCTGCTC
This sequence comes from Miscanthus lutarioriparius, assembly GCA_904845875.1. Classification (NCBI taxonomy): domain Eukaryota; kingdom Viridiplantae; phylum Streptophyta; class Magnoliopsida; order Poales; family Poaceae; genus Miscanthus; species Miscanthus lutarioriparius. The sequence goes on along the minus strand of CAJGYO010000010.1, from coordinate 99,431,373 downwards.
AGTCAAGTTCTCACTATCCGGGAGAGACGGTGATTCGAATTGATTCCTATCCAGCTGGAGGGGTATTCCTAAACACAAACCCTGCTTCTCCCGTCGGAGTCGCAAACAAGTCACCTTTGGTACGATTCAGGAGTGGCGAGTCCGATCAGATCGACATTCTTAGAGAACCACTCTGCCAAGGTTGTTTGGGACTCTAACCCGCCTTGGACTTATGCCAATGGCTCTCCGCACATCCTTACTACCTCCAGAATGCCGCCACTGCTCGCGTCCCCGACCTGAGTCGAGCTACTAGGCTTCGTGGTCGGAACGACTTATCCGGCCAGCTAAGTGTTAGGCTGCGTTCAACATGACATGAGAACGTACAGCATATCGGTCCTTAAACGACTCAGACGGAGTCACTATGTTCAAACCTACACAAGACTCCGCCCGGTCTTAATTCATTAATCACATGGTTCTTTTCCACGATAGCAAATATAGCCAACCGTGATCCACCTCATCCTAAAGCTCGCAGGTGACAGGAAATCACCTGACTTCTACCGCACTAAGCATGGCTAAGCATTTAACCCGTTCCTGAACTTAAATAGGATTCCAGTGCGATATCTGGACAAGGAAAGATATATAATGCAGCAATTGGTTCCAACCAATTCCTATACTTAATGCATCATCAACAATAAAAGGTACTCAAAGTATTTGTAAAAACATGGGAGGCTTAATATGCTCCGGGGCTTGCTTTTCAGGAACGAGGAAGGCTGGTGGTCAGGGCACTCGGGCAATTCCTCCGCGGCGACTGCTTCGTCGGCTTCCTGCACCTCGGGTTCCTCCTCCTGGTTGGCTCCCTCGAACTCCAGCAACGTCACTCCCTCCGGCACACCTATTGCATGAATGCACAAGATAAATATCATGGATGCACATGAACGAATGTCAGGGATGCTCGGGGAATGCACATGTTCGCTGTAGTTTGCATATTCCAACTTAAGCCCTATTCAAATCACTTTACTTACCAAGTTTATACAACCTAATGTATAATTGCTCATCTTCAGTTAATGACCTAGCACCTGCACCTAAGCATATTCTCAAGTTAGGCTAACCCTTAAACAATCAACGATTACATTGCAACAACATACACTCAAGCATTTGTATTTCAGCAAAATGAAGACTATGTAGCGGTACAGTAAAGTAGCCATAACTGGAGATTTATAATTCCAAATGACATGAAAGAAGACAATCTGGAAAGCTTATGAAATTGTCTACAATTCATTTTTAGACCTCAAAGCATGATTCGACACTTTACCAAGTCGAATTCATAAATCAACAGAACCCTGTCCTCACAAGGCAGAGAGTAAGCAAAACTGGAACCTAACTTTAAACAGCTGTAGTTTCTAAATTACTAGGCCAAATGCCCTCAAATTTTTACAGGAGCTAGATACATAAATTATCTACAACTTTTGTATTCATCACAATCACAGAAAACCAAATTATCATGGGGAACTTTCCAAAGTTCCCAGATCTGTCCAGAGGGACATGATGCAAACAAATAATTGTTAACTTATGATATAAACGCTTAATTGGACAAGACCAACTTTACTGACATATCACACATATCACAAGAACACCAGAAAGTAGGGTGTCCATCACCAAAACATTTCTATTAATACATTTCTTAATTTATTTAATTAATTAGGGGAAATAGTAAACATATATGAAAACTGCCCCATTAATTCTACAAAAATTACAGTAGACACTACATTCTCTAAGTAGACTACCATAAAAATTTCACAACATTTGAGTAAGTATAACAACCTACACAAAAATGGTAAGGCAAAATGGCTTAAAATGGCATAATTAGGAAACCTTAGTGAAAAGTGTCAAGCAACAGATTTCATATTTTTCCTTGCATCCTTAAGGTACTAGGACATTCTCCAACAAATTTCATGGTCATTGGAATCATAGATAATTTACCAAAAATTCACCCAAGTATCTACTAGTGATAAAAGGAAAATCTATAACTCAAAAACTACACATGCAATGACTGTAAAATTTTATCCAGAGCTTCTACTATACAAGACTTGCTTACCCACAAAATTTCATAATTTTTGGATCACAGAAACTCAAGATATGATTTAAACAAGTTTGCATGCATTCAAAAACACTTTTCAAGTTCCTATTTAATTCATCCAAAATTTCTACATAATGTGCTCAAGACATATTTTTCTTAAATACTAGATCTAACTGTGAATCTAACAAAATTGGAACCATCCAATTTGGATCTACAAAATAGGAGATACCAAAATATCAAATCATCATTCAAAACTGCATTTTTGAGCTATCCTTAGAAACAAACAGTCATTGACGAGTGGGACCCGGCTGTCAGCCGGACCCACTGGTCAGCGAGACGAAACAGAGGAGGCGCACACGACGGCGCGGCTCGCCGGCGGCGGCTCCTCCGGCGAAATTGAGTGTACCAACGTGCTCCCCTAAGCAACCCGCACCGACTGGTACCAAGAACCTGACCTATTCCTAACCCTAGCCTTGCCGGCGGTGAGAGCAGCGGCGGTGCGCAAGGTACGGCGGCGCTCCGACGACGGTGGCCCGCCATTGTCCCGCTCGAGCTCGGTACGAGCTCTGCAAGACCACGGCGAAGCTTCCTAGGCGAACTATGGTTCCGAGGTGCAGTGCAGGTGCCTAGCCATGTGCGCCGGCCAGTGGCGGCGCTCTGGGTACGCCGATGAGGTCAGCGGCCCGACGTGAATACAGCGAATCACTGAACTACATCTAGAGGGTAGAAACTATAGCTAACAGGGAAGCTCATGCTTGCGCTAGCTAGAACGGAGACGAGCCAGGCATGGCCAGCGACGGTGAGCTCGTGTATGCGGCCATGGTAGCCGTGGCGAGAGCGACCGGCCGTTCCGGCATGCACACACGGTAGCGTCTAACGTTACTCCTACCCGAGCACCAGCAACCTAGGAGGGTACTAGGATGGTAGAGAGCTCAGCGAGAGAGGGAACAGGGAGATGGGGCCACGACGGCCATGCGAGCGGCGGTGCTCTGGCCGGCCTCCCGCTCGAGCGCATCGCAAAATGTGGCTCACCAAACGGGGCAACACGAGCGTGAAGAGGTGGAGATCGTAGAGGTGATGGTGGCGGAGCTATGGCCGTGATCAATCGGACAAAGGTGGTGAGGCGAGGGAGCTGGACGGAGGCGGAGCTCGCTCGGCAGCAATGGCGGGCGCTGAGCTCGGTCGCTGCTTGCGGTGGAGGCGAAGGAGGAGAAATGGAATGGCAGAGCACGTGCGGAGGGCAGCAGGGCGCGCTCCACTTCAAGCCAGCCAGTGCGCGGCGTGGTCAGCGCTAGCAAGGCGCGTGGCGGCCACACGGCGACGACGGCCTGACGCCAGTCGGCCACTGTCGGCTGAAATTTTTGATTCAGTAACCCAATGAACCGACTGACAGCGAGTTTTCAACGCGTTCAAACTCAAAATCAGTGGCGAGTTTGTAAAACATCCCTAAATCAAAGTTTCAGAGCTACGATAGGTCTACAATTGTGATATAGAAACCTTCAGCTAAATCGCAAAGTATCATGAGTTACATCAAGCCAAAGTCGGCTCCAACAAACAGTAACTGCAACTATGACATAGAAATTTTTCAGAGTTTTGAATACAGCCCTAATTCTGACTTGTGGGACCTTTTTGAACATGTTGTGCATACTTTCATGAGATGGTCATAAAAGAACTTTTGTTCCACATATAATTCTCTACAACTTTACTTTAGGTTGCTCAGACATGCAAACATCCTAAGCTACACTTTTTAAACAGTCAAACACAGGAGCTCTAGGGGTCCAATTTGGTCAACCATGACTTGGAAACCTAATTAGGCAAAATGATCAACATGAACATTGTTCCTAATGACATTCTAAGTATGACTAAGGTTCTTAGAATGATATTTAGCCACACCATACATTGGTCACACAAGAATCAAGCAAGGTATGTACTGAAACAATGAAAAACACATGAAATGTTACAATTGTTTCATAGTCATGTTTCACATGTTTCATGATCTTGTTGCATAGTACTAACTAACCATGTTTCACTAAAGTGTGTTGTATATGTTTGCACTTGAGTGTTGCACCCTATTCATTTCATAAACAAACATACATGATATATGACCATATGCTACAATGTTTCAAGAGCATGTTTCATGCAATATGAACTCATAAATGGATGAATGATGCTCATGTTTATGAAATGCAAGTGCAATTGTGGAAGCCAAACACTTGGGGTGTTACAGCCCTCCCCCCTTATAAAAATCTCGTCCCGAGATTTGAATAGCGTACCATTGTTGATAGAATTCCTTATAACCATCCCTCAAATAATCTTCCCTTCCCCACGTTGCATCGCGTTCACTACCCTGATTACTCCACATGACTTTGTAGAACTTGACCACCCGACTCCGAGTCACTCGCTCACGAGTGTCAATCACTCGAACCGGCTTTTCTTCAAAGGTCAAATCAGATTTTAACTCGATATCCCCCAATGGAACTCTCTCTTCAGGGACGCGAAGACATTTCTTCAATTGGGATACATGAAAGACATTGAAGATAGCACTCATCTCCGGAGGTAATTGAATCTTATACGCCACCTTACCACTTTGTCCAATGATTTCAAACGGACCAACATATCTCGGCGCAAGCTTTCGCTTCACACCGAAGCGTTGGACACTTTTCATAGGTGAGACCTTCAGATAAACGAAGTCTCCAACTTCGAACTCAATAGGTTTTCTACGTCGATCAGCATAACTTTTTTGCCTAGCTTGAGCTGCGGCCATGTGAGTTTGGATAGTACGGACTTGTTCTTCGGCTTCTTGAACAAAATCAATTCCATAATATCTCCTTTCACCGGCTTCTACCTAGTTCAATGGAGTTCTACACTTCCGACCATACAAAGCTTCAAACGGTGCCATCTTTATACTCTCTTGATAATTGTTATTGTACGAGAATTCAGCTAGGGGTAACCATTTTTCCCATGAGCCCTTAGCGGAGATGACACATGCTCTCAACATATCTTCTAAGATTTGATTCACTCGTTCAGTTTGCCCATTGGTTTGCGGATGATAGGCAAAACTTCTTACTAGCTTAGTTCCTAATAATCCGTGTAAGTGCTCCCAAAAGCGAGCAGTGAACTGTGGTCCTCTATCCGAGACAATAGTACGAGGAATCCCATGAAGTCGGACTATCTGGTTAAAGTACAACTCCGCATAGTCGGTGGGACGAAAGTCTATACGGACAGGAATGAAGTGTGCTGATTTGGTCAGACGGTCTACAATCACCCAAATAGAGTTAAAGTTCCTCTGAGTAGTAGGGAGTCCAACAATAAAATCCATACTTATCTCCTCCCATTTCCAACCTGGAATCAAGAGTGGCTGAAGTAATCCAGCTTTCATGTGCACAACCTTGACTCGACAACAAGTGTCACACCTAGCCACATAAGCGGCGATCTCTTTCTTCATTTTGGTCCACCAAAATCGAGGCTTCAAATCATGATACATTTTGCTACTACCAGGATGAATAGATAATTTAGAGGAATGAGCTTTGGATATGATTTGATTTCTAAGCTCTCTATCCTTCGGAACTACCAACCTATCCTTGAACCATAACACGCCTTCCTCATCAACTCGAAAATGTTTGGTTTCTTGCTCTTTCATCTTGCGCTTGATGTGAAACACACTTGCATCCGTCTTCTGTAGCTCGATAATTCGACTCTGTAGAGTACAACTGACAGTGATGTTGTGAAGGACTGTAGGATGAAGGAGCTTTGACAAATGGACATCACTCTCCATCAAAGAGTGGCAATGAGACTTCCTGCTTAAGGCATCCGCTATGACATTTGCCTTGCTAGGGTGATAGTGCACTTGGAGGTTATAATCCTTGATCAACTCGAGCCATCTTCTCTGACGCATATTCAACTCAGGTTGAGTGAAGATGTACTTGAGACTTTTATGATCAGTGTAGATGTTGCACACATTGCCAAGTAAATAATGTCTTCAGGCCTTCAAGGCATGAACAACGGCAGCGAGTTCTAAGTCATGCGTTGGATAATTCACTTCATGCTTCCGAAGTTGGCGAGAGGTATAAGCAATGACTCTACCCTCTTGCATAAGAACACCTCCTAGCCCAATACCTGATGCATCGCAGACACACATCAAAAGGTTTCTCGATATCCGGTTGTGCCAAAACCAGAGCCGATGTTAGAAGAGTTCGTAGGGTATGGAAAGTCGTATCACACTCGGAAGTCCAGACAAACTTCATGTCTTTTTGCAGCAATCGAGTCATAGGCTTGGCTATTTTAGAGAAATCCAGGATGAAGCGATGATAATAGCCAGCCAACCCTAGAAAACTCCGAACCTCATGCACCGAGATTGGAGCCTTCCAGTTCAACACCTCTTGCACCTTGGTGGGATCAACCATAATTCCACCATCGTACAACACGTGTCCAAGAAAAGGTACCTCGCGAAGCCAAAATTCACATTTGCTGAACTTTGCATACAGCTGGTGTTCTCACAATCTAGTGAGAACCACCCACAAATGTTCAACGTGATCTTCTTCATTCTCAGAATAGACCAGGATATCATCTATAAATACCACCACAAATTTGTCCAACTCAGGCATAAACACTGAATTCATCAGATACATAAAATGTGTGGGGGCATTAGTCAATCCAAAAGACATAACAAGATACTCATACAGACCGTATCTTGTAGAGAATGCGGTTTTTGGAACATCCTCGGGCCGAATCTTGATTTGATGATACCCAGATCTCAAATCAATCTTGGAAAAGACTTTTGCTTTGGATAACTGATCAAATAAGATATCTATGCGTGGCAGAGGGTACTTATTCTTGATTGTAACTGCATTCAAGGGTCTATAATCTACACACATGCGTAGGGATTGATCCTTCTTCTTCACAAAGATAGCTGGGCACCCCCACGGAGATGAACTAGGACGGATAAGGCCCTTCTTTAGAAGTTCAATCAACTGGGTCTTAAGTTCGGCTAGTTCATTGGGAGGCATTCTATATGGCTTCTAGAGATAGGAGCGGTGCCAGGAAGCAACTCTATCTTGAACTCCACTTCTCGATCCGGGGGTAATCCAGGCAAATCATCGGGAAAAACATCCGGAAAGTCACACACTACAGGGATATCTGCAATAGCCTTTGCTTGCACCACATTAGCCGCACAAGAAAGATTGATGTCCCTGGGTAGTTGCACCAGAAAACCTTCCTGATTACTAGGATCTCTGAGCATGACTACTCTAGTCGATGTATCAATAAGCACCCCGTGCCTGCTCATCCAATTCATTCCCAATATCACATCGATACCCAGCCCCGGTAAAACTACCAGATCAACCTGATAACTTCGCCCCTCTATCTCAAATTGTACGTCCCCAACTACCAGCTTGGTTGGGATAACGCCACTAGCAGCCCTAATACAATAACCCTCACCCTCAACAGTATATGTTTTCTGCATAAACTTGGATGCAAATGCTGGACTAATAAAGGAATGCGAAGCACCTGAATCAAATAGTACAACTACGGGGTGTTGATCAATCAGAAACTTACTAGCAGTCACTACCTCTCCTGAAGGAATCTCAGTAATATTAGTGTGGTTCACCTACCCCTGACGACCACCTTGGTAGTTATTCTTCTTAGGGTAGGGGCATTCCCTTGCCCAGTGGCCTGTCTTGTTGCAGTTCCAACACGGCATGTTGCTTGGAGGAGCCCTGGAACTACCCTGACTGGTAGTGCCCTTGGGAAGAGCAACTGTAAATGCCTTGCAAAACCCAGTCTTGGCGGGATTCTTCTTCTGCGGTGGGCGAAACTTAGCGGCTGACGCTGGAGGACGGAATGGAGCCCTCTGTGTGACGGGAGCCTTGGATTGTGAGGCACCTGCCTCATAGGCTCTCTTATGACTTTTAGAAGCAGCATACACAACATTGTTGTTCTCTTGCGATAAAGCATCACTCACAAACTCATTAAAATGAGCACACTTACAATTTCCCATGGTCTTCATAAGTTTGGGGCTAAGTCCCCACTTGAAACTTGCGATCTTTTTGGCATCAGTGTCAACAAACTCAATAGCATACCTTGCAAGGTTATTGAAAGCCTGCAGGTATTCATTCAAGCTCTTATTCCCCTGAGTCAGCTTCATGAACTTTGTATGCTTGATTGCCATGAGACCAGGAGGAATATAATTTCCCCTGAAAGCAGACTTGAACTGATCCCAGGTGATTTGGGCATTAGCGGGCATAGTGGACCGATGATGACTCCACCAAATGCCAGCTGACCCATGCAGTTGGTGAGATGCGTACTCAGTCTTCAGCACCTCAGTCAAGCGGAGCAGACGGAACTTCTGCTCGAGAGTATTCAACCACTCATCAGCTTGTAGAGGCTCCTCAGCCTCCTTGAAGATCGGGGGTTTTGTGTCAAGAAAATCCTTGAAATCACTATATTGATTTGGTTTCGGTCCTTGGCGTGGACCACGACCATCCCGATTCGCAATCGTACGGAGGGCCTTAGCCATAGTGCGCTGTCCTTCCGCAAGCATTGCTATCAATTCCGTTGGTGTGGGTGGTGGTGGCGGTGGAAGATCATCATCATCATCACCCGCACCGACGAAACGAGTACGAGGCATCTGCACAATGCGCAACCAGTAATTATTGATGATGTCAGCACATTGGAGAGGAACAATGTAATTGTGCCAAACTGAATTTACTGACGAGAATGAAAACTTCATACAATAGCAGAGGCAATAATTCATTCTCCAATCACCACATCATCAAGTAGAATACTAGCGCCATACGCAGTGCATTCCAACATGACAAGTTTTAAACTTAACCATTACGCGTCCCGAAGGGAGCAAATTAAAGTACATTACATGCCGAGTTCAAATTAAAAGAGTACATCCCACATTAGTCATCGTACTTAAGTCCATTACATCAATGACTGCAAAAGCTTAAACTAGCGAGACTTGCTAACGAACTACGCGTCGAAGTGATCGCTGTCCACATCGGAGACACCTTGGACTTCTTCTGGGTCTTCCTCTTCTTCTTCTTCCAGCTCAGCTGCATTGTCAACCATCTGCACGTCCTCTTCTTCCTCATCGGCCTCAATCACTTGAGGTCCACCCACATTTGGATACCTTGGTATGGGGTGAGGAATAGGAAACAGACGGTTGTGCAGTTGATGGTGCTCAATCTGAAGCTCTTCAAGCTGTCCTTGCAGTGCTTGCTCCCTTTGAAAGGCGTTGTGGTTGGCCAAAATCCAACCCCGACGTCTTTCTTCTGCTAACTCTAAAGCTGCATCCCGGTGACGTGTCACACGATCCAACTCTTGTGCAGCCTCATCTCTCTCAATAGTGAGGTTCATCAGCTGGTCATGAAGCTCGTCTCTCTCGCGTGCGGTTTGACCCCACTGTTGCAGACGATAATTTGCAATCCCACGAATCTCATCAACTTCTCGTTGAGCTCTCCCACATGCATTCGCCTTACGACAATACTTGCGGGCACGCAACCTGAACTTGTGCTGAGCTTCCATTGCCTTGCCGGCTTCATCAAGCACACTCGAAAGGGTGTTTTGCCTGACTCGACAAAGCTTCAGGACTGCCATCATAGCACTCATTCCAGCATTGTCGCTCTGCACCCATTCGCCATGGCCTCGAACCAAGGCCTGACCAACGTCCTAAGTCCACTCAGCCTCCGTAGGAGACACTCGGGGAATGGATGAAGCAGGTCCACCCACTAACTCATCCCCGAAGCTCTGTGCTATATCCATCAGCACATCTAGGGCAGCAACCTGAGTGGCTTCCCATGGGCTTTGCCCATCAGTCTCAATGCTCCACCCATACCACAATGGTCTTGTGGGGTTTTGCGGCACGATGAAGGTCACGACGTACCATGGTACATCTCCCAATGGTACCGCCTACCTCCACGTGTAGCTGGGTGCCTCCGGGTACCCAACTGAACTGAGCACCCTCCAGAGCAAAGTGGGAGTACCGAACTGGTCCAGAAAGGTGCTGCTACCAGTAGGAAACACGGGCGCGGCCATCTGTATCAAAAGGGGATGCAATTCACGTGAGAGGATTATTTTGCTGAGAGATTGCACTTTAAACTTGGAATAAGCAATTATAAGGGAGGGTAATGCAATATGAGTGACATGAGTGAATATGATGCATGTGCGTTCCGTACGTCCTCACAAACCTATTAAAATTTAAGCTTTAGCGGAATATACGGTGGCATACATACGTTCTCTCAATTAGCGGTAACTAGTCGATCTACACGGTGCGTTGTTAGTGTACCTGTAGAAACTTCATTGCAGCCCAACCCAACAAGATATAATGCTAATTACACAAGCAGTAACTAAGATACTCTCCATATATACATCCCCCGATATATATACTTCGATATCCAAACTACCCGACAAATGTACCCACAATTAAGTACCTTCATATATACATGTATGCAACATGTAAATACTCCAGTAACCACAACTAGCTCTCCCCTAGACCGACGGTTGGATGGTCATGCTCTCACAACTCACTCTTACCTTAGCGTAGAGGCAATTGATCCATACATTACCATTCAAACGAATGGCATCCATACAATATCACGCCGCATGGACGATGAAATAGAAACAATCAATTCCCCCAAGTTAGTAATTATATATAAGCCACCTAGAAGTCCTTAAGTGGGCTATAAAGGATGTGATCACCAGTATATCATAAAATTTTTGATTTTTGAATACTTATATATAACTATAAGTTGGAAAACCGTTTTTACCACAAAAGCTTTTGTTTTAAATAGCCATAAGACATGTTTAACATTGAATCTAGCTCTGATGCCAGCTATCACAGAACCGACCAATTTATAAGAGCACAAGTACAAAAACAATCGCCGAAACGATCAAATTCTCGAACTTGAGCCCATATAAACCCGGTAGTCAACTGAAATCTTGAAGGATTTCAAACCAACTTGCATACAACCAAGATCACAGTAATTCAACATAACATATCGTACGTTACAACATTTCGCAGACGTTCGCAAATAGATTACATCATCACAGAGTCATCGTTATTACAAAACAAGTCTTGTAAAACATGTGGAAGCAAATAGTTTAACTCACACACTCGAGTTCAAATACACATACTGGTTTGCTGATCACAGCCCGCAAAAGCATTCCGATAAGAGAATAGAGATCATGCCCATGATCTAGTCTTCATCACCCGCCGGGTGGAGACAATACTTGCAGAATCCCTAATATAGAAGGTCATCTGCAACAAGAGGGAATAAACCCTGAGTATGGGAATGTACTCAGCTAGACTTACCCGTCAGAAACCAAAATAAATGACACCAAGGATTATGCATAGCTTAATGTAGTGGATCTGGCTGACACTATCTTTTTGCAGAAAAGCATAAGTAATAATGATTAACTCTTAACCTGAACTAGCAGTGACTTTTTAGCCATTAACCTGTCAACTATATTAGCACCTGTACTAAGCAATCATTTTATTAAGGTGCAAACATTAATAACCATATCAGGTATTCATTGTGGCAACCTTATCATCATCATCCATTTAACCATATCGTTAAATTAATTGAATCTACGTTGCCGCTGCTCAGTCAAGTTCTCACTATCCGGGAGAGACGGCGATTCGAATCGATTCCTATCTAGCTGGAGGGGTATTCCTAAACACAAACCCTGCTTCTCCTATCGAAGTCGCAAACAAGTCACCTTTGGTACGATTCAGGAGTCGCGGGTCCGATCAGATCGACATTCTCAGAGAACCACTCTGCCAAGGTTGTTTGGGACTCAAACCTGCCTTGGACTTATGCCAATGGCTCTCCGCACATCCTTACTACCTCCAGAATGCCGCCACTGCTCGCGTCCCCGGCCTCAGTCGAGCTACTAGGCTTCGCGGTCGGAACGACTTATCCGGCCAGCTAAGTGTTAGGCTGCGTTCAACATGACATGAGGACGTACAACGTATCGGTCCTTAAACGACTCAGACAGAGTCACTATGTTCGAACCTACACAAGACTCCGCCCGGTCTTAATTCATTAATCACATGGTTCTTTTCCACGATAGCAAATATAGCCAACCATGATCCACCTCATCCTAAAGCTCGTAGGTGATAGGAAATCACCTGACTTCTACCGCACTAAGCATGGCTAAGCATTTAACCCGTTCCTGAACTTAAAATAGGATTCCAGTGCGATATCTGGACAAGGAAAGATATATAATGTAGCAATTGGTTCCAACCAATTCCTATACTTAATGCATCATCAACAATAAAAGGTACTCAAAGTATTTGTAAAAACATGGGAGGCTTAATATGCTCCGGGGCTTGCTTTTCAGGAACGAGGAAGGCTGGTGGTCAGGGCACTCGGGCAATTCCTCCGCGGCGACTGCTTCGTCGGCTTCCTACACCTCGGGTTCCTCCTCCTGGTTGGCTCCCTCGAACTCCAGCAACGTCACTCCGTCCGGCACACCTATTGCATGAATGCGCAAGATAAATATCATGGATGCACATGAACGAATGTCAGGGATGCTCGGGGAATGCACATGTTCGCTGTAGTTTGCATATTCCAACTTAAGCCCTATTCAAATCACTTTACTTACCAAGTTTATACAACCTAATGTATAATTGCTCATCTTCAGTTAATGACCTAGCACCTGCACCTAAGCATATTCTCAAGTTAGGCTAACCCCTAAACAATCAACGATTACATTGCAACAACATACACTCAAGCATTTGTATTTCAGCAAAATGAAGACTATGTAGCGGTACAGTAAACTAGCCATAACTGGAGATTTATAATTCCAAATGACATGAAAGAAGACAATCTGGAAAGCTTATGAAATTGTCTACAATTCATTTTTAGACCTCAAAGCATGATTCGACACTTTACCAAGTCGAATTCATAAATCAACAGAACCCTGTCCTCACAAGGCAGAGAGTAAGCAAAACTGGAACCTAACTTTAAACAGCTGTAGTTTCTAAATTACTAGGCCAAATGCCCTCAAATTTTTACAGGAGCTAGATACATAAATTATATACAACTTTTGTATTCATCACAATCACAGAAAACCAAATTATCATGGGGAACTTTCCAAAGTTCCCAGATCTGTCCAGAGGGACATGATGCAAACAAATAATTGTTAACTTATGATATAAACGCTTAATTGGACAAAACCAACTTTACTGACATATCACACATATCACAAGAACACCAGAAAGTAGGGTGTCCATCACCAAAACATTTCGATTAATACCTTTCTTAATTTATTTAATTAATTAGGGGAAATAGTAAACATATATGAAAACTGCCCCATTAATTCTACAAAAATTACAGTAGACACTACATTCTCTAAGTAGACTACCATAAAAATTTCACAATATTTGAGTAAGTATAACATCCTACACAAAAATGGTAATGCAGAATGGCTTAAAATGGCATAATTAGGAAACCTTAGTAAAAAGTGTCAAGCAACAGATTTCATATTTTTCCTTGCATCCTTAAGGTACTAGGACATTCTCCAACAAATTTCATGGTCATTAGAATCATAGATAATTTACCAAAAATTCACCCAAGTATCTACCAGTGATAAAAGGAAAATCTATAACTCAAAAACTACACATGCAATGACTGTTAAATTTTAACCAGAGCTTCTACTATACAAGACTAGCTTACCCACAAAATTCCATAATTTTTGGATCAAAGAAACTCAAGATATGATTTAAGCAAGTTTGCATGCATTCAAAAACACTTTTCAAGTTCCTATTTAATTCATCCAAAATTTCTACATAATGTGCTTAAGACATATTTTTCTTAAATACTAGATCTAACTATGAATCTAACAAAATTGGAACCATCCAATTTGGATCTACAAAATAGGAGATACAAAAATATCAAATCATCATTCAAAACTGCATTTTTGAGCTATCCTTAGAAACAAACAGTCATTGACGAGTGGGACCCGGCTGTCAGCCGGACCCACCGATTAGCGAGACGAAACAGAGGAGGCGCACGTGACGGCGCGGCACACGGCGAGGCTCGCCGGCGGCGGCTCCTCTTGCGAAATCGAGTGTACCAACGTGCTCCCCTAAGCAACCCGCATCGACTGGTACCAAGAACCTGACCTATTCCTAACCCTAGCCTTGCCGGCGGCGAGAGCAGTGGCGGTGCGCAAGGTACGGCGGCGCTCCGACGACGGCGGCCCGCCATTGTCCTGCTTGAGCTCGGTACGAGCTCCGCAAGACCACGGCGAAGCTTCCTAAGCGAACTATGGTTTCGAGGTGCAGTGCAGGTGCCTGGCAATGTGCGCCGACCAGCGGCGGCGCTCTGGGTACGCCGACGAGGTCAGCGGCCCGGCGTGAATACAGTGAATCACCGAACTACATCTAGAGGGTAGAAACTATAGCTAACAGGGAAGCTCATGCTTGTGCTAGCTAGAACGGAGATGAGCCAGGCATGGCCAGCGACGGTGAGCTCGTGTATGCGGCCATGGCAGCCGTGGCGAGAGCGACCGGGCGTTCCGGCATGCACACACGGTAGCGTCTAATGTTACTCCTACCCGAGCACCAGCAAGCTAGGAGGGTACTAGGATGGTAGAGAGCTCAGCGAGAGAGGGAATAGGGAGATGGGGCCACGACGGCCGTGCGAGCGGCGGCGCTCTGGCCGGCCTCCCGCTCGAGCACATCGCAAAATGTGGCTCACCAAACGGGGCAACACGAGCGTGAAGAGGTGGAGATCGTAGAGGTGATGGTGGCGGAGCTATGGCTGTGATCAATCGGACAAAGGTGGTGAGGCGAGGGAGCTGGACGGAGGCAGAGCTCGCTCGGCAGCAATGGCGGGCGCTGAGCTCGGTCGCTGCTTGCGGTGGAGGCGAAGGAGGAGAAATGGAATGGCAGAGCACGTGCGGAGGGTAGCAGGGCGCGCTCCACTTCAAGCCAGCCAGCGCGCGGCATGGTCAGGGCGAGCAAGGCGCATGGCGGGCACGCGGCGACGACGGCCTGACGCCGGTCGGCCACTACCGGCTGAAATTTTTGATTCAGTAACCCAATGAACCGACTGACAGCGAGTTTTCAACGCGTTCAAACTCAAAATCATTGGCAAGTTTGTAAAACATCCCTAAATCAAAGTTTTAGAGCTACGATAGGTCTACAATTGTTATATAGAAACCTTCAGCTAAATCGCAAAGTATCACGAGTTACATCAAGCCAAAGTCGGCTCCAACAAATAGTAACTGCAACTATGACTTAGAAATTTTTTAGAGTTTTGAATACAACCCTAATTCTGACTTGTGGGACCTTTTTGAACATGTTGTGCACACTTTCATGAGATGGTCATAAAAGAACTTTTGTTCCACATATAATTCTCTACAACTTTGCTTTAGGTTGCTCAGACATGCAAACATCCTAAGCTACACTTTTTAAATAGTCAAACACAGGAGCTCTAGGGGTCCAATTTGGTCAACCATGACTTGGAAACCTAATTAGGCAAAATGATCAACATGAACATTGTTCCTAATGACATTCTAAGTATGACTAAGGTTCTTAGAAGGATATTTAGCCACACCATACATTGGTCACACAAGAATCAAGCAAGGTATGTACTGAAACAATGAAAAACACATGAAATGTTACAATTGTTTCATAGTCATGTTTCACATGTTTCATGATCTTGTTGCATAGTACTAACTAACCATGTTTCACTAAAGTGTGTTGTATATGTTTGCACTTGAGTGTTACACCCTATTCATTTCATAAACAAACATACATGATATATGACCATATGCTACAATGTTTCAAGGGCATGTTTCATGCAATATGAACTCATAAATGGATGAATGATGCTCATGTTTATGAAATGACAGTGCAATTGTGGAAGCCAAACACCTGGGGTGTTACAGTCATGAGTAGGGTATTTCAACTCATGCTTCCTCAATTGTCTAGATGCATATGCCACCACTCTTCCTTCTTGCATAAGAACACATCCAAGGCCTAGACGAGATGCATCACAATATATAGAGAAGTTCTTGCTTAAATCTAGCAAAATCAACACTGGAGCTATAGTCAATCTCTTCTTTAGCTCATCAAAGTTTGCCTGGCATTTATCAGACCATACAAAATTTAGCATTCTTTTCCAATAGAGCTGTCATAGGCTTAGCAAGCTTGGAAAAACCTTCAATGAACTTCCTATAGTACCTAGCCAATCCCAAAAGGCTACGAATCTCACTTACATTGGTTGGTGGTTTCCAATTCAATACATCTTGCACTTTGCCTGGATCCACTGCTATTCCACCATTGGAGACAACATGACCCAGAAAAGAGACCTCCTTCAACCAAAACTCACACTTGCTCCGCTTAGCATACAACTTATGTTCTCTAAGCTTTTGCAAGACCGACCTTATATGTTCAGCATGTTCTTCTTCAGTCTTAGAGAATATCAGTATGTCATCAATGAATACCACCACAAATTTATCAAGAAACTCCATGAACACCTTATTCATCAGATACATAAAGTTTGCAGGTGCATTGGTCAATCCAAAAGACATAACGGTATACTCATACAAGCCATACCGTGTAGTGAATGTTGTCTTGGGTATGTCCGAGTTTCGAATCTTTAGCTGATGGTAACCTGAGTGGAGATCAATCTTGGAGAACACACAGGCACCTCTCAACTGATCAAACAAATCATCAATCCTTGGCAAAGGGTATTTATTCTTGATAGTAACCTCATTAAGTGAACGGTAATCCACACACATCCATTGGGTACCATCCTTCTTATCCACAAAGATCACAGGTGCCCCCATGGGGAAGAACTGGGGCGTATGAAACCTTTTTCTTGCAACTCTTTTAGTTGTTTCTTAAGCTCTTCTAATTCATTAACCCCCATTCTATATGGACGTTTAGCTATTGGTGCAGTTCCAGGTAATAATTCAATAATGAATTCAATGTCACAGTCAGGTGGCATACCTGGCAAGTCATCAGGGAAAACATCCGGGAACTCCACAACACGATCTTGTTTATTGGCATCACCATCCAGCTGGTTCACAGTGGCTGTTGGCTGAGCTTGCACTACCACTTCTACACAGATTCTATCTCCATTGGGTGATGTCACAACAACAGATCTCTCCTGACACTGAATCACTGCTCGGTGTTGTTTCATCCAATCCATACCCAGAATAAGATCAATTCCCACTGTTCTCAACACAATAGGTTTCACTTTGAAGTCTACCCCCCTTAAGGAAAGGCTAGCTGAGGGACTCCAATAAGAAGCTGGCATGCTACCTTCCGGTGAATTTCCTAGTATGGGATTTTTCATGGCACATAAAGGTATGCTATGCATTTTAACAAAAGCTTGGGAAATAAATGAATGTGAAGCACCTGAATCAAAAGTACTGTAGCAGAGATAGAGTTGACACTGAACGTACCCAACATGACCTCGGGCGTCTCCTAAGCTGTATCCGATGACACATAGTTCACTTTTGCAGTGTGAGGTGGTCGGGCATTGAACTTCGGATTGCCATTCTGGTTCTATGGAGCCAGCTGGTTCTGCTTCTTAGGACACTGATGAGCATAGTGACCTAGTTCTCCATAGCGGTAGCATACGTTGGGGTTATTGGGTGCACCACTCTTCATAGGAGCATTGTTGGGCATTCCCTAGCGTGATGCCGGATTGCCGGTCTATTGCTGGGGACGCTGATTACCAAACTGTTGCTGGTATTGAGGGCGTTGCTGGAATTGGTTACGCAGAGGATACTAATCACGGTTTCTCTAGTTAGATGGTCCTTGATTCCTCTACTGAAAACCCTACTGAGGATGGGCATGCAGGCGGGTGTTGCTTCCAGAAGCTTGCCCTTGAAGCCTCCTCTTCTTGGCTTCCATCTCTTTGCGCTTATTGTCAATCACAATAGCGTGGTTCACCAATGACTGAAAGTTAGGGTGTGTGTTGGACATAAGCTGGAGCTGCAGACCATCATAAAGTCCCTTCGGGAAGCGGCGTTGCTTCACTATCCTCAGCTACATCATTTGGAGCATAGCATGATAGTTGAGCAAACTTGTCACGATACTCCGCCATAGACATGGATCCTTGCTTAAGGGACCTGAATTCCTCCAGCTTTAGCTCCACTAGTCCATCGAGGATATGATATGACCGGAAATTGTCCTTGAATTCTTGCCAGGTGATAACAGGAGCATTGTTGGGGCGTCCATACTAGAAAGACTCCCACCAATCCTGAGTTGCTCCTTGGAGTTGACCAGAAGCATACGACACCTTCTCAAGATAATTGCATTGTGCTATGTTAAGTTGCCTTTCCACAGCACGCAACCAATCGTCTGCCTCCAAGGGATCTGAGGCATCGGTGAACACCAGAGGGTGACCCTTCATGAATTCTCCACGCTTGTCTCTGACCTGAACAGGCGGTGGTCCTCTTGCAGGTTCGTTATTCAAGCGTTGCATCATGGCTTGCATCAACTGTGCTTGCATTCCCATCAAGTGCTCCATAGTCACTGGTGGCGGTGGTGGTGGATTCATGGGAGCACCACGACCACGGACACGGCCTCTGCCTCTTCCTCCTCTTGCGGCCATCTGCTTTCCAAGCAAATGTGCAAAATTTTAGAGATTTCCAAATTATGGAGAACTTATAAAAGATAAAGAACAACGCTGAGAATTTTCTAGACAAGATTCAAATACAGTAGTTCAGTAAATCTATCATAACTTGAGTTCCAGAGACCCAACAGAGGTGTACCAAGAACGGTTAGAAAGCTTAGGAGATCAGCTACAACTTTTATTTAGAACACTTTTACAGATTCTGATATACACATGGTCAAAAACAGAGGTAAACCGAATCTGTTATGAGTTCCAGACTGCGCAGAATCATCAACTTGTGACAGCTAGATCTCACAAACCTGAATAGATATAAACTTGATTCTAGAGACATTTGAAAGATACAGATGTCTAGATATCTCCACAAAAATTTCAGAATTTTTGGCAGCTCAGATCTTGAGATACAAGATAAAGAACACATGCTGCTCCAGAAAACAGCACAGCAGAGATATGATAAAGCAAACCATCTGCATTAAGACCTCATCTAAACTTAAGGTTCAAACCTATGGAATTTGTGGACATGCCCACAAACTTCCGGCAATCAAACAAACTCCAAATCATCCAAGTTCACAATTAAAAACATCTAATCACTAAAGTTCACAAGACAAAACAAGACTAGACATGACACACAAACTAACAACGTCATAGCTTTATATAAGGCACCAAACTCCTATGGGGCTGTGTCAATCATGGTGAACAACCAGGGATTCTTCTTGTAGATCGGTGGCAGCCCAAGTTAAGCACGCAATTCACCAACCTACTTCTGGAGACGCCTCTCGGCCCTCTGCGATGCACGCAACTCTCCCTTGACTTCTTCATCTACCCCTTGCATGGCATGGACATGTCGCACTGTTGCTTGCAGAGTTGGATCACTTTTTGGTGGTGCCAGGACCTACCAATTACCCTCATGCTCATTGCGAGGAAGGAATCTAAAACGATCCTCCTTCATGGCCTCAAAACAACGACTATGGTAGTAGATGTAAGCGTCCTACGCTGCATCTTCCATGCCAACCAATGCATGAGCTCGTCTGGCAGTGGTACTGTTGACAGTCTCCACCTCATGTCCATTCTTTATGTCATTCCAGGCGGTGACAACCAGCTCTACCTTCCAAAAAGTTGCCTCCAAAGGGTGCTGGTACTCTGCACAGTGATAGTTGATGGAGGCGTGCAGATCAGTGTAGTAGTCATCCAGCACCTGAGTAAGAAGGGTGTGGTAGTAGGTCATCTCTGGGGCCTGCTTGAAGTAGTATTTGCACGTCCAGCCCATCTCCTCATCCACCACAGGGATGGCTGGGGGTGGCACAGGCGTTGGTGAAGTAACTGATGCCTCCGTTGGTGTAGCTGCAACAACATAGATAGGTGCAACAGTAGGAGTAGGAGCAGGTGCGGGTGCAGATGCTCGTGCGGGAGTCGGGGTAGCCATCCACTCCTCATCTTCCTCGATCATGGGTTCCACCTCATCATCGGAGATGACCACAATCTCCTTCTCCTCCTATGGAGCACAGGGGGGGAACATGGCACGGTAGCCTACAGAGCTGAGGCGGGCGGTCTTCGGATTACGAGGCATCTATAGATTTAGAGTAAGATAGAATTAGAATCAATAATTTTATATAATAGATTAAGGTATGAAAAGCATAGATATTTTAATAAAATAACAAGAATGAGACAGTAAGCATGAAACCAGTGGAGCAAAGATGCTAAAATGATCATCTCTAACTAGGCTTGCGTCCTACAGTCAACACGGCTCTGATACCAATTTGTCATACCCAATTTTAAGGATAAAATTGAATGCATAAGACTCATGTGTGCCCAGGGATCAATCACACACATAAGTTGACAATTACAAAAAAGTATCATCACGGTGTATCTTACATCACGATTAATATCATCACATAGTCTTACACAACACAGCGGAAAATAAAAAGGTCACTCTCTAGTGGTAGCTGCAACACAGGGACGGTCAACTGGTTGAGCACAAGCCTAATAGTCCTCTGGAAACTCCTCATATCCGTTGACATCTGTTACCCATCTAGGATTTTTATCCAATATTGAAAGTAAACAAGCGTAAGTACTTCCCATACTTAACAAGATAACATGGGGTTATAAAAGCTCAAAAAGGGTGACTCTGGTTTACTGCGGTTAGCACTTTTAGTAAGTCAAGATTTTATCATAAACTATTATCAAGTTATGCTTAAGCTCCAATTAAACCCACATGATCAGATATCAGAAACAATTGAATCATATTAACTTCGTAGAACATCATAAATGAACAACAATAAGTAACCATTTATTTTGTGAGTTTTCTGAGCCGCTCGTGACCGTGAGCACGGCTGTTATAACAGTTTATAACACTCTGCAGAGGTTGTGCACTTTCACCGTGAGTTGTGATTCCCATAGGCCCGAGTTAATTACTCCCATAACACTGCAAAGGTGAGCGGGCGGGGTACACTATGAAGCCATTTCATAGGTTTCTCTAACAAGTTAGGGCCGCTAGGTTTCCTCGACAGGTAGATGTAGGGACCCCCCCTTTCCTATGGCACATCTCCTTCGCGGCTATACACATAGGAACAGAGGCAGCCCTATACCCAACGTGGCAAGCCCCTTTTGCAACATAAAGGTAACCTCTAACAAGCTTGAAAAGGTCCTATTACTGAGCTAAAGTCAGAGCCATGTGACGCTCACGGTTGCACTGTCAGTCCCAGCTTTTACCGATAGATGAGTTCTTATGGAGGGCCAAGAGCATCATGATCAAAAGTCATTTGCTCCTTCGCCCTATAATTCAGTTGTTTAAAAGCAAATTTTACCTTTTTGTTCTATAGAACCATTAGTCATTATGTAGATCATGTACAGTTTCATTGAGCGCTAGCAAACTACCCATATGCATATAACCCGTAGGAGACAAGGAAACATGATACTCAATCACTAGGATGTCCTTACGGGTATCAAAATTAGACACATGCAAATGAGAAATTAATAAATGGTCAATGGACATCAAGGTAGATCCCATGCTATACTTTCCTTGCTCAACGAACTCGTGCTGCTCCTGCTGGTCGTCAAAGAACTCTTGGTCTCCAACGTTCTCTTCACCATCTGAACTCGACCAACAAAGCAACATACAAGCATTCCAAAGGCATTCATGCAAAACAAATAATTATGGGATTAGAATAGTACACCAGGGCATAAAAACAAGATAAAAAGGTTCTTAAAAAGAATCTATGTCTCTCCACGATCACATAGACGCGAAGTTCACGAAAAACGGAGCTAAAACACGAAAGTTATGAATTAAACGGGGTTTCCTATAGCAATTTATTTAATTAAAGATAACCTCAAAATTTAAACATTGCAAACATGTTTGACAGTGGCATTAACATGTAGAGAACTTAATTACGAAGCTAACGAAATTTGAACAGGTCAATTCGGAGCTAAAATGACGATTTTATAAGCAAAACAATGTAGTGGCATTTTTGTAAATAGAATGAACTATTTTTGAATTTAAATAAATCAGAAAATTCAAGATTTTCATCTGGCCAAGGACTGCGGGTGTAAAAAGAATAAAGACGAGGGATTCTTTAGCAACTTTGCCACGGCGAAGGGGTATCGGCCATCCGCGGCCGTTGATCACGCGATTGGTGGCTCAGATTAGAAAGGGGAAGGGAGAGGGGGAGGCCCCAAGCGGAACAGTGGCGGCCGCGGCGGCGCAGCCATTGCCGGCGGCGAGGAGGTCGTTAGCGAGCGGGAAACAAGGCCTTCGGGCCACAATTTGATGAACCGAGGGTGTCGGGAGAGAGAGAGAGAGAGAGGAGGTGAAGGCGATCTAGCCTAGGGCGAGAACGTGGCCGAAGGACACGGCCGACGCGGTGGTGGCCATGGCCGGCGGTGAGAATCCCGCCAGTGTCCACGGCTGGGCCCTAGAGGCCATGGTTCATGAAGTTAAGGCACGGGGAGAAGGGGGAACAAGGGGGTCTCACCGCGGATGAAAAACGAAGTCAGAGATGAACAGAGACGGCGTGCGGCGAGAAATGGCGGATGGCACGGCGGTTTCCGAGCTCGGCGGATTCCGACGCATCCCTGTGCGGTGGTTGCGGCTCTGCGATCCCTAGCGAGGGGGAACTGTAGCAGGGAGGGCAGCGATGGGGTCTGAGCTCCCCTTTATAGAGGCCGGGGCACGGGGGGAGGCGCTCCCACGACGCGAGGTGGCCGCGTGGCGGCGGTTGCGCCATGATCGTGTGAGACACGGTAGGTGGGCGACGGCGTTGACGGGTGGACCCGGGCGGTCAGCGACTGAGAGGAGTGAGGGGCGCGGCAACGGTTGACTGCTCGAGTTGGGCCGGCCCAAGAGGAAAATGAGAGGGAGGGGAGAAAAGAAGAGAAGGAGGGCGAGCGGGCCGGCGGGGAAGGAAAGGGAGCTGGGCTGAAAGTGAAGAAGGGAAGGGGAGAGAAATGAATTTCCTTTTCTTTTTCTAAATCAAATTTCCAAATGATTTTTTTTAATCCTTTTGAGTTTAAATCAAAACCACTCAACATATTAAATAAAATGCTGCAGCATGGATGCATCAACATGTATCTATCCTTATAGTTCATTTTAATTTCATAAAAAATATTATTTCCTATATTTGAATGCACACATAATTGCATAAATAAATCAAATTTAACTATTTTAAAATAATGCAAATTTTAGGGTGTTACAACTAACCAAGTAGTAGCATTCTTATATTTGCTATATTTTAGACGACGGCACACCAAACAGCTACGGCCGCCGTTAATTCGACAAGAGCTGCCATAACCACACCCTCCAATGGAGCAACCATGATGAATTCATCATCAGGAGCTCCCATGACTCCACCACCATCAGTATCACTGGCAATCCATCAACGTCTCCTGGGCGCTGCCGTGTGCGGCAACTCCGCTAAAATGAAGCACTACGCTAGATTTGCACATTACTGCCGGCATCATCACTGCTGGATTTGTGAGAACCGGCGGTGATGTACCTTCACTGCCGGTTATGAGCTCGAAAATGAAAAAATGATTGGGGCTGGGTTAAAACCGACAGTGAAGGACCACATTACTGCCGGTTTGTGGCTTGAACCAGCAGTGTTTTGACGAGCACTTATCACTGCCGGTTTAACCCAAGAGCCGACAGTGATTGTGCTCTATCACTATCGGTTCTAGCCAAGAACCGACGGTGATAAGCCTACAACACAAAAAGGCTGCAGCCGTAATCTCCTTCCTCCTCTCTTCCATCCCGAGAACAGAGGTGCGCGTTTAGACTATTCCCTCCATTGTTGCGGCTGCTCTTCACCATGAAGCTAGTGCTTGGATTTTAAAAAATGGCTTGATCTTTTTGCTTTAAGGTTAGTAACAAACATCCACTCCTTTGATTTTGTTGCTTAATTAGCTTCGTTTTGATGGCTACATTGTTTGATTCTCATTCTAGTTCTTTCTCCATTCTAGAGAGCACTTTTCCAATTGAATATTTGTGCAGGGCTTAAATTGTAGTAAATCCATCATCCAAACGGTTGGTGTCTATGAATACATTTAAATTCCTAGCTAATTATTCCATGGTGGTCAAGATCATCATTGTTAGTATGTGATGCTATAATTAGTTCTTAGAAGTGGAGTATAATAAATGTTCTTCATTATTGCTTATTAGTGCTATTCAGTTACCTAGATTTCCACTTCTGACAGCAGCATGGAGAACATTGAAGCCGAAAGCTCCAGAGTGAGCCGAATCAGGAACCTCCAGCAGTCTATCCGCCACCTCCGTGAAGTTTCTCATCGCCGCGATGAACAGAGGTGACTCGCTACGCCCGTTGACGGCTCTCGACAAGACAGGCTCCACTTCGACCAGCTCAAGCGCCAGCTTCGTGTGTCCCCTGCGGACGGCGTGGTGCAGCGCGTTGCACCCGTGCCTGTCTTGCCTCAGGATCACCTCGCTCAGCTGCCGCTCACGGCAGTGCCTGAGCAGAGCAGAGGCAAGAGACGCACGGCCCCTTGCCATGGCGGCCAGCAGCGGTGTCTCGCCGTCCTTGTTGACGGCGGAGAGGAGCGCCGGGGATTGGTCCAGCGCCAGGATGCTCTCGCAGAGTTCCTCGTGGCCCTGGATGGACGAGATGTGGAGGCAGGTGTTGCCCGGTGGAGTTGTCCCAAGCAGCACGCCCGGGTCATGAGATGCCAGTTGTTTCAGTGATGCAGCGTCGCCGGATGTGGCTGCTTTCAGTAGACGTCGGTCCATAGTTGCCATCCCTTCTATACAAGATTACCGAGAACTTCTCATTTATCTGTTTATTACTATTTCACGACGACATAATCAATAGTATTGGCTATTATTTACTAGTATCTGCAGTTAGACTCTTTATATTATATCCCCAATTCCAAATTATAAGTCGATTGTTTTGTCTTTTCTAATACATAGTTTTTCTTATACGCTTAGATATACATTATGTCTAGATATATAGTAAAAGTATTTAGAAAACCAAAACGCCTTACAGTTTGGAACGGATGGAGTATAAGTTTGTAACCCTGCAGTATAATAAAATACTACCTCCGTCGATTTTAAAAAGATACCCCGTCCATCCCAAAATTAATTTAAGTCATAAATCACCCGAAGTCAATTTGACCAACTTTATAGTGAAGAATAACAAAGCTTATGATACCAAATAAGTAGATCATAAAAATATATTTAATGGCATATTTGGTGATGCTAATTTGATGTCATAAGCATTGATGGTCTTTTTTTATAAATTTGGTTAAATATAAAATAGTTTGACTTAGGACAAGTTTTAGAAGTTGATTTATTTTGGAATAGCAGAGTATACTAGTATCGAGTAGTAGTATTCAAACGTTGCAATGATTTTGGCAAAAGTATAGTTTTATACCATTCTTTTGTTCATTTCTATGGAGGCTTACCTTAAAACCGGCTGGTTCGGTTTCTTTTTTTAGCCAGAACAATGTTTTTCTCTCATAACAATTCAGCCAGAATAGTATTTTTCAGCCAGTTTCAGCCAAGTTTTAGCAAGCCGAACGAGGCCAATGCCTTTGGCACATTAAACGCATGAAAGATAATAGTAATGCATTTGATCAAAGGGTAAGGCCAGTCGTAATCGAAGATTTCATCTATCTGTTTCTAAGATGTGGCAGTCTTAAAACAAGGACATGGAACAACATCTCTCAATCCATAGTTTTATTCACTGTTTCATATGCTATCTATACGCTGTAGCATTTAATTCTTGAATGGTATTGTGATATCAAATGTGCCATATAAACAATATAGTCACTTGCATACTACATATACATATAATTTAAGTATTAGCATAAAAATGTCAAAAGTTTAATTTACTTCAATATTCATATGATATAAGAAAATATATAATAGAGTCACATATGCAAAATAAAATACATATAGCGTATGGTAATTATGGGATGCACGGTGCACAGTGAGAATGCAAGTCAGACAAGATGGGCAAAACGTAAGGGGTGAGGTTTCGTTGGAAAAAACAATGCCAGCCGGGTTTCGTGAGGATGAAAAAACTCATCTCCTCAATCCTCTTAATTGTTATGTCACATCATCATTTATACAGTTAAAACTCTGAAATCTCACATCATATATATGGATCACTACGCCAGATTTGTACATCACTGTCGCCATCATCATTGCCGGATTTGTGAGAACCGGCAGTAATGTACCTTCACTGCCGGTTATGAGCTTAAAAATGAAAAAATGATTGGGGCTGGGCTAAAACCGACAGTGAAGGACCACACCACTGCCGGTTTGTGGCTTGAACCGGCAGTGTTTTGGCGGGCACTCATCACTGCCGGTTTAAGCCAAGAGCCGACAGTGATTGGGCTCTATCACTGTTGGTTCTAGCCAAGAACCGACGGTGATAAGCCTACAACACAAAAAAGCTGCAGCCGTCCTCTCCTTCCTCCTCTTCCATCCCGAGAATAGAGGCGCACGTTTGGACCCTTCCTCCATTGTTACGGCTGCTCTTCACCATGAAGCTAGTGCTTGGATTTTGAAGAATGGCTTGATCATTTTGCTTTAAGGTTAATAACAAATATCCACTCCTTTGATTTTGTTGCTTAATTAGCTTTGTTTTGATGACTACAGTACTTGATTCTCATTCTAGTTATTTCTCCATTCTAGAGAGTACTTTTCCAATTAGACATTTATGCAAGGCTCAAATTGTGGTGAATCTATCATCCAAAAGGTTGGTGTCTATGAACACATTTAAATTTCTAGCTAATTATTTCATGGTGGTCAAGATCATCATTGTTAGTATGTGATGCTATAATTAGTTCTTAGAAGTAGTGTAGAATAGTTGTTCTTCAATATTGTGCAATAATTGTTTTTACTACGATTTTCAATTTACAGGGCCGGGGCTACCAATTTCAATTTTCAAATAATTAGTGTACAATAATATTTTCCAAAAATGGTACTTTCGAGCTACAGTTGTTATTCATGAAGCTTGATTTCTTATTAATTCTTTGTAATTACTGTCTCACTATTTTTTGTGCAGAGATGGATCGAGAGTGGATGCATCTGTCCCGAACGGACAAGCGGTACATGCATGGCGTCAGCCAGTTTATCACCGATGCCAAAGCCCATGCTGGGAATGGGAACCCTGTCTTCTGCCCATGCAAAGATTGCAAGAATCATAGGAACTTTCGTCAAATTGAGTCTATATGATCACACTTGATTACTAGGGGGTTCATGCCAAACTATACGATATTGGCTATGCATGGCGAGGTTGGTGTGAATGTTCTGCAGGAAAACGATAATGATGTTGACATGCCTGACGTAGCCATCCACGATGCTGACGGGGAACCCGGTGTCAACACGGAACCTATGGCCACAGTTAATAATGTGTTTAGGAACACGCTAGCTGACGATACTTAGGATAACGATGGCATTTCTCAGCTGCTACGTAATGTAGAGACCAAATGTCTTAGTGAAAGACAGCTGAGAAAGCTAGAGAAAATGAGACAAGATGGCAAAACACCATTGTATAGGAATTGTCCAATGAGCAAACTGGAAGCTGACATCATGTTGTTAGAGTTTAAATCGATCAACGGATTGAGCGATAAAGGCTTCGATCAGTTGTTAGGTATAATAAGGAAAATGTTAAAAACATGAGTTGCCAAAAAAGACATACTTGGCCAAACAAATGATTTGCCCCATCGGCCTCGAGGTCGAAAAAATCCACGCGTGTTCTAATGATTGCATATTGTACCATGGAGAAAAATATAAAGACTTGGACAAGTGCCCCAAGTGTGAAGCTCCACAGTACAAGGAAGGGCCATCAGATGAGGGTACCAAGACCAAAGGAGGTCCTATAAAGGTCGTTTGGTATTTCCCTATAGCTCCCCAGGTGCATAGGTTGTTTGCATGTGCAAAGTCAGCCAAGCTGTTGCGCTGGCATGGCGAAGAGCGTAAGAAAGATACAATGATGAGGCACCCCGCCGATGGGCATGACAAGAGGACTCTCAATACTATGTTCTATAAGGACATCGGTGGAGAGGTAAGGCACATTTGGTTTGCTTTGAGCACAGATGGGATGAATCCTTTCGACCAGGTTAGAAGCAATCATAGCACCTGGCCAGTGATGCTTTGTATATACAACCTTCCACCTTGGGTCTATATGAAGCGGTCGTACATCCAGATGCCACTACTGATCCAAGGGCCAAGACAACCTGGGAATGACATCGATGTATTTTTGGAACCAGTGATCGATGAACTAGTGGAGATGTTTAAAAAGGGTGTGCCAGATATTTGGAACGAGTACAAAAAAGGAACATGTCACGATCAAGGGAGTACTTATCGCTACAATCACAGACCTGCCAGGTCGAGGTTCGGTGTCCGGAGAGAAGACAAAAGGCTATACTGGATGTGTCGAGTGCTTGGACGACACCGATGCGGTAAATCTACCAAATAACTCAAAGATAGTTTATATGGGACACCGTAGGTTCCTACCTAAGGATCACCCTTACTGCAGGAACAGAAAAGATTTCAATGATACTATTGAGAAACGCTTAGCTCCAAAATATCGAGATGGGCCTGCGATACTTCGAGAACTCAACAAACTGGAGGTTGTCCTTGGGAAGGGGGACAATGCAGTAGCAGCGCCTGATGGGAGCATTTGGAAGAAAAAATCGGTTTTCTGGAAACTACCGTACTGGCCATTTCTGAGTGTACGCCACTGTCTTGATCCCATGCACATCACTAAAAACGTGTGCGCTAACACTCTTAACACCTTGATGGACACCGGGGGGACATCGAAGGATTCACTAGCCACACGCCTGGACATGCAACACTTGGGAATCAGGAAGGAGCTGCATCCCGTGGAGCTAGAGAATGGCCAGTTCGAACTTCCGGTTGCATCATGGACATTGAAGAAGGAAGAAAAGCGTGCACTTATTTCTTTCTTCAATGAACTCAAAGTCCTGATGGGCTACTGTGCGAACCTGATGAGGCTAGAGAACATGAGAGAACTCAAGTTCAACTATGGCCCTATAAAGGCCCATGACTATCATGTCATTATGACTCAACTGCTCCCTGTTGCCCTGCATGGTATCCTCCCCCCAAAGGTCCGCGCCCCAATCATAAAGCTTTGCTCGTTCTTCAACGTGATCTCAAAAAAGGTCATTGATGTGTCCACACTAGAGTAGCTGCAGCGAGACATAGCTGAAACTCTCGTTAGGCTTGAGATGCATTTCCCGCCGACTTACTTTGATATCTCATTGCATCTGCTCATTCATCTTGTTGACCAAATTAGAGCCCTTGGCCCAATGTACCTGCATCAGATGTTCCCTTTCGAAAGATTGATGAAAGTTTTTAGGAGATATGTTAGGAACAGATTCAGGCCAGAAGGGGCATGGTTGAAGGATGGTCAACGGAGGAGGCCATTGAGTTCTGCACATATTATCTGGACATCAAAAGGGTCGGAGTTCTAGAATCTCGTCACGAGGGAAGACTACATGGCAAAGGAACGATTGGGGAGAAATCTGTTACAGCAGACGACCCAGTTTCTTTCAGAAAGACACAGTTCGCTGTTCTCCAACAAGCCGAGGGTGTGATGCCGTACATTGACAAGCACAGGCAATCACTGCAAACTCTATATCCGAGCAGGTCACAGGCTTGGCTGGATAAAAAACATAAGGAGGAATTTGTCAACTGGTTGTGACGTCACCTACTTGGAATAAAGTTGGGTAATCAACTGGATGCCCTAGCCAAGGGACCTTCGAGTACACATCTTAAGTACCAAGGGTATGAGATCAATGGATTCACATTTTACACAAAAAAGCAAGATGGAAAGAGCACATACCAAAAATGTGGTGTTCGTTTTGATGCTCACAACGAAAATGGCAACGTGCAGGTGACATACTATGGTTTCATAGAGGAGATATGGGAGCTAGCCTATGGTCCGTTGAAGGCAGCACTTTTTCGCTGCTAGTGGGTCTAGCTCGGGGAAATCAACACTGACAGCGAAGGGTTTACTACCGTTGATCTCACTAAGACCGCATACAGAAACGACCCCTTCGTCCTTGCAAGAGATGTTATGCAAGTCTTCTATGCAAGGGACAACAAGACAAAAGGAAGGCTAAAAGTAGTCCTAGAAGGGAAAAGGAAGATTATCGGTGTTGATGGAGTGAGTGACGAAGAAGACTACAGGGGCTATCAGGAAATGCCTCCATTCAGGGCGAACGTACCCCTACCTATCATTCAAGAGGGTGATGAACCTGCTTACGTATGGCTTGATCACAATGAGGCCCTCATTGTTGATGCACCTAAAGATAGTTAGATTATTGTTAACTATGTAATCATTATGCACATAACCATGAAGGATGTTTGATCCTGATGAAACTCTCATCACCTCTCTCCTCTTTGTTAATACTCTACGAACTCAGCAAATATGCCGACGTATCATTTCTAAACTTTACTCTCTGAATTTAAACACCAGCTAAATATAAATATAAATATATGTCTAGACTTCCGATAGAAGGACATTGGGGCGGCCATTCTCTTCTGAGCTACTACTAGTAGTGAGGGATCCACAGCTCCTCGGTGCCACTGGTCCCCAACTAGTTTGTGGTCCCTGCTCGCAATACTCAAAGGAGCCCAGCGCACGGTCGGCATTGAGGAAAGGTGTAGTAGCTCCATTCCTCCTCCAACCTTCATTGATCAGTGATGTATGTGCTCCTGGAGATGTGAATGGGAATACCTGTGGCTTGTGTGTTGACTGTTGAGTGATCCATTTACTTGATGCGTGTACTGTTCCAGTCTCCAGATCAGGCCGAGATGAAGAGGAACGCTAAGAAGGCCACGGAGAAAGATGGTGCATAGAGAAAATTCATTTAATATTCTATCAAATTGAAACAAAAAAATTTGGGCCGCTTGGGACTCGAACACGAGTCTCGGGGGCTAAGTTGAGGGGTCTTAACCGTTGCGCCAGTAGGAAGAGTTCGAAAGAAAACAAAAAGTTATCCTACTTAACACCAAACATAACACCTAACTGCTACACCACATCACCGCCGGTTTGGTCAATGTCTTGGCAGTGATGTACCCCATCACTGTCGGTTTACAATCAAAACCAGCAGTGATGAGCTATTTCCTGAAATAAATTAATAATTTATAAAATAGAACAAAAAATTTTGGGCCGCTGGGACTCGAACACGGGTCTCGAGGGCTAAGTTGTGGGGTATTAACCGTTGCGCCAGTAGGAGGAGTTCGTAAGAAAATGAAAAGTTACCCTACTTAACACCTAAGTTAACACCTAACTGCTACAACCACATCACTGCCGGTTTGGACAATGACCCGACAGTGTTGTACCCCATCACTATCAGTTTACAATCAAAACCGGTAGTGATGAGCTATTTCCCAAAATAAATTAATAATTTATAAAATAGAACAAAAAAATTTGGGCCGCCTGGGACTCGAACACGGGTCTCGGGGGCTAAGTTGAGGGTTCTTAACCGTTGCGTCAGTAGGAGGAGTTCGAAACAAAATGAAATGTTATCCTACTTAACACTTAACATAACACCTAACTGCTACAACCACATAACTGCAGTTGTTCGAACTAACACAGAAGGCTCCATTCACTGTTGGTTTTTAAACTAAAACCGACAGTGATGTGTAGATACTCCTCACATGCCAACAGTGCTCCCACTGACCACAACAGTTGGAACTCTGCACCCACCTACCTCGACAACTTTAGTTTAGAAATAAAAATGTACCACAACTGCTGGCCCCTAAAAAATGGCCCTCGGCCAGGAGCTAGCCTCTCCATGTATGTTGGTTTCATCCAGGCCTTATCAACCATGATACAATGTTTTTCTATCACAACAAACCACAGATATCGTTATGCATCATAGTCCACCAAAATGGTGCACACAAGAGGTACTAGAAGAATGCTACTAAAGATAGAGCAATGCCGAAGATTGGAGATGCCACGAGGTTCACAGAGCCATCCGCTGCGGTGCGCATCTGGAAAAAGGCCATGTACAGACAAGGCGGATTAATCGATGCCACCTTGTCATCTCCAACCGGTATAGCTCGTAGACCACCTCGGTGCTGCTGTTTTTCCCTAGTTGGTGCTAGAAGAATGCTACTCAGGTGGTTACATTATAATGTGTTGATACATATTGCTTGTAATATTGACCTATACGCAAATAGGTCTTTGTTATCGTATATGGAATTTTAGTGTAAGGTCGTTGTTATCGTATATGTAATTTATTTCTAATATTTTTGTTATTTTTTGATGTATTTCATTACTATCTAAATAAATATATCGTTGTTGTTAAAACTTTCCCACTGTACTATCTAAATAAATATATCCTTTACATATATACACCTTCACTGTCGGTTCTACTTACAAACCGGCAGTGATATTAACTTTCACTGTCGGTTCTACTTAAAAACCGACAGTGATGTTAACTTTCACTGTCGGTTCTACTAAAAAACCGGCAGTGATGTCCATGCCGCCCTATATAAAACAAACCACCAGCCACATACATCGATCCCACCCACCCACGAACTCTCATAGTCTCATTTCTCCCGTTTCACTGTCACTTCTCAAGAAATCCACTCTCTCTACGTGATTTGGTCATGGCTCCTGCATTTTTCAATGGTATTGATATGTTGTCTTCTCCAATATTCTATCTATATTCATTTGATCTATATTTATATTCATGTTTCTTTGCATTCTACATTTATATATATTCTTATTCCTTGCATTCGATCTATATTTAATTATGTTGCCACATTTTACTTGGAAGAATTTTTTGTGCATATATTTTATGTTCATATTTTTTTGGCATTTTATCGATTAGGTGGAATGAACAACGGACCTCTCCCACCACAAGGACCAGGTTTCCACCCTAACGATGAGCCATTCGCTCCTAATGTGGCCATTCCACGGTTCCCTGTTCCAGCTATTGTATGAAATATTTTCCAACATCTTTTGTTTTTTATGCTAACAAATAAGTGTAATTAGTTTAATATCATTGTTGCATACAAATATGTCGCAGACTATATTCCCAATACATTGGCTGCGAACAACACTTAGCTAGTTCTTTATCTCGGACATCGTCGAGAACATGTCATCTAATGCAAGTGGTCGGCTATGGACGTGTGAACTCAGTTTTTCCATCCCTTTAAGGGGTGCAAATCATCGGAACCATATCCACAAGACGGGAAGACAGAGCCCGGATGTGATAAGCGCCCAATTCAGTGCCGTGCGCATCTGTTTAGAGCCACTTCGACGTATTTGCTATGATGTGCCTGATTTCTCGTACTTCAAGGCACTTGCTTTGAATGCTAGTGATATCCTCGTCCCGCAAGCAAGCGAATGGTTTGCGAGCTACAACCGTGCGGATGTGGTAAAATGGTCACTTATACCTGAGTCATGGTTATTTGTTGTTTATTATTGTAATAACATTCTCTAATTTCTTTTTCTTTTTCTCCGCATGCAGATTGCGCTCTAAGACCTTACCTATGCTGCATGTGGCTAGTGGGCCGTTCTAGACCAAGCTACAGAGCAACTCGGGTACGATTGGGACTTCTACAATGGTAACCTCGACCAGCTCACTGTAGAAGGACACCAGTACTGCATAAGGATTACTAATAGGGGCAGTGGCCGTTCAGTAGGTTACATCTATGGTTGACCATTCTTTCGGTATTGTGAGGCACGAGAGAGTGCACTCATACGGGCATTGGACTTCATCGATACAAGTGGATACATAATCCGTGACATCAATTATCATATATGGCTACAGAGGCATGTTAGTGTGCGTGGCTCGATCGAACCCAGCAGTGATTCCGATAGTAATTAATGTTTATTAGGTTGTTTTCAAGCTCGTAGTTTAATTGTGTTCTAATTTTAATTTGTCATGCATGTAATTCGTGTAACATTTATTGGACAACTAGAAATATACATTCCGATGTCGTATTCGTCTCAAACTTTTTCTTAGGCTTCCACGTGCCCCGTGTGAAGGAAACACCTAGTTTGGGTGTTTTCGGAGATGGTTTGCTACTTTCTGAGGTTTAATTGAATTTTCGCGCGACGACACCGTTTAATTATAGGTTGAACTGAGTCTACCCATGAAAAGATCTGGAATGGTGCCAAACTTTTACACAGACTCTAATGTGCCCTACGGATAAGAATTTTGTGGAGGTGGATAAAAAAATCTATTGGGTCCGAGATGAAATTCACCATCTTTTGTCTCATTTAGCACATAGAAAAAATATAATAAATAAAAAACTAATCAGAAAAACCTAAGATCCGGTGTTGGGTCTTAATTTGGGTGTACAAGCTTGCCAAAAAAATTTCAAGCCAATTTGACATAGGCGGAGTATACATGCTTCATAGAGGTACATGTGCCCTTTCATCGAACCATGACTATACACATAGGTTATCATGGTTTCTGTGGTTCATACACATTCTGGTGTCATATTCGTCTCAAACTTTTTCTTAGGCTTACATGTGCCACATGTGAAGGAAACACCTAGTTTGAGATTTTCCGAAGATGATTTGCTAGTTTCTGAGGTTTAATTGAATTTCCGCGCGACGACACCGATTAATTATAGGTTGAATTGAGTCTACCTACGAAAAGATCCAGAATGGTGCCAAACTTTTACACAGGCTCTAATGTGCCCTAGGGATAAGAATTTTGTGGAGGTGGATGAAAAAATCTATTGGGTCCAAGATGAAATTCACCCTCTTTTGTCTCATTTAGCACACAGAAAAATATAATAAATAAAAAAACCAATTAGAAAAACCTAAAATACTGTGTGGGGTCTTAATTTGGGTGTACAAGCTTGCCAAAAAAATTTGAAGCCATTTCGACATAGGTGGGGTATACATGCTTGACAGAGGTACATGTGACCTTTCATCGAACCATGACTATACACATAGGTTATCAAGGTTTCTGTGGTTCATACGCATTCTGGTGTCGTATTCATCTCAAACTTTTTCTTAGGCTTGCACGTGCCACGTGTGAAGGAAACACCTAGTTTGGGAGTTTTGGAAGATGGTTTGCTACTTTCTGAGGTTCAATTGAATTTCCTCATGACGACACCGATTAATTATAGGTTGAACTGAGTCTACCCACGAAAAGATTCGGAATGGTGCCAAACTTTTACATAAGCTCTAATGTGTCCTAGGGATAAGAATTTTATGGAGGTGGATGAAAAAAATCTATTGGGTCCAAGATGAAATTCACCCTCCTTTGTCCCATTTAGCACACAAAAAAAATATAATAAATAAAAAACTTATCAGAAAAACCTAAGATCCTGTGTGGGATCTTAATTTGGGTGTACAAGCTTGCTAAAAAAATTTCAAGCCATTTCGACATAGGAATACACATGCTTCTATTTATTCAGTATATAAAAAAATTAATATATATAAACATCACTGTTGGTTTTAAAAAACCGGCATTGATGAGAATAAACTGACAGTGATACTGGTTATCACTATCGGTTTATTTTGAAAACCGGTAGTTATATATAAAAAATTAAAAAAATTGTGCCAACCCTCGGGTTCGAGCTCGGGTCTCAGGCTGTAGAGTTCAGAGACTTAACCGCTGCGCTAGTATAGGATGTGTGCCAAGGGTTATTTACTTTTTCCTTTTGACCTATAGGCCGCTTAAAAAATTATAAAATAGAACAAAAAATTTGGGCCACCTAGGACTCAAACATGAGTCTCGGAGGCTAAGTTGAGGGGTGTTAACCGTTGCGCCAGTAGGAGGAGTTCGAAAGAAAACGAAAAGGTATCCTACTTAACACCTAACATAACACCTAACTGCTACAACACATCACTGCCAGTTTGGGCAATGACCCCGCAGTGATGTACCCCATCACTGTCGGTTTACAATCAAAATCGGCCCTGACGAGCTATTTCCTGAAATAAATTAATAATTTATAAAATAGAAAAAAAAAATTGGGCCGCCTAGGACTCAAACACAGGTCTCAGAGGCTAAGTTGAGGGGTCTTAACTGTTGCGCCAATAGGAGGAGTTCGTAAGAAAACGAAAAGTTACCCTACTTAACACCTAACTTAACACATAACTGCTACACCACATCACTGCCAGTTTGGGCAATGACCCAGCAGTGATGTACCCCATCACTATCAGTTTACAATCAAAACCGACAGTGATGAGCTATTTCCCGAAATAAATTAATAATTTATAAAATAGAACAAAAAAATTTGGGCCGTCCGGGACTCGAACACGGGTCTCGAGGGCTAAGTTGAGGGTTCTTAACTGTTGCGCTAGTAGGAGGAGTTCGAAACAAAACGAAAAGTTATCCTACTTAACACCTAACATAATACCTAACTGCTACAACCACATCACTGCCAGTTTGGGCAATGACCCAGCAGTTATGTACCCCATCACTGTTGGTTTACAATCAAAACCGACAGTGATGAGCTATACTGGTATAAAAGAGGTGCGGGTTGAAATTATCCAAATTCATTCAACCCCGTGCCAACCTCTCCCCCCGCACCGTCGGAGCACCACCCCGCTTCTGAGCACCGCCCCACGTCATCCACCGCCCCACGCCGGAGCACCACCCCATTCCGTACGTCCACCGCCCCAAGCCAGAGCATCGCGCCGTCCAAAGCACCGCGTCGTCCGTGCCAAGCTGGAGCACCGTGTCATCCGTGCCAAGCTGGAGCACCACGCCATCCGTCCCACCGCCGAGGCCTTCAGGAGCGCGCGGACAACTGCTTTCCCACCACCACGGTGAGTGCGTGACTCACTGCCCGCTATGTGTCTGATAAAATGTTCCATTGCTACTTACTTGAATCAGTAGAGGCTTTTCATTTACCAAGTACTACAACTTATTGTTTGATATGATAATTTACTTGCCATAATTTATGTTACTGCTACTTTATTGCAATGCTAGCATACAGTTTGATCATGAATGTCTAGTCTGTAGTGCCACCGATGCTCAATGTTTTTGGATGTGAGGATGGAGTATATATATTTTAGACCTATAGAACTGATATATGTACATCTGGTTAAATAATATCTGCTATACTCTAGATTTTAAAATGCAACAGCCCCCCACATCCATCTGAGTTTGTCAATGAGGCAATGTAACATGCATATAACTATCATGTCCCATTGTTTCTGTACAAAGCACTACTGAGCATTTGAGGGATACAGTTGCAAAGCCAGCTAACAGAGAAGCAGCTTATTTATTAGCCACATCAACTGAGGGCCAAGTCATTACCTATTAGAGATCATATTTACGCCCTTTTCCTTCTATTTTCATGAAACGTTGAACCACGGCCTCATTGGTCACTTTCTTCATTTCTTCTTTCTCTAGATAGCAAATAAGTCTATGAATTTGCAGCCCTGCAAAATTTTCATTTGAAATGTAACCTGGATTGCTTGGAGGATGAGTAACATTAAATAGATTTAGTTTGGCCATATAACTTGAATAACAACTCCTGTTCAGTGAGTTACCATTACCACTTACCACATGCCTAATTTACTTAAATGTATAGGTAACCATGGCATGGTATGTAGTGCATGTTGGTCACATGCCTAGGATTTATCGAACCTGGAAAGATTGCTATGCTCAAGTCAATCGCTACCCTGGTAATTTGCACAAAAAGTACAACACAGAAGTTGAAGCTTTGAGGGACTACTATAGTCATCCGGCCTACCTTGCAAACCATGGGAACCAGCCTACTATGGTCCAATGAATGCAAACCATGGCCATCCGTTGGCACTGGAGATGAGAAAGCCACCCGTCGGAGATGTAAAGATTAGGAGAATTGCTCCTTGGTCATGGAAAGATGTCATGCTTTTATTTATGGCTATGGTCACTGCTTTTCTTATTTGGAAGTTGATGTAGGCTTAGTTTCGTAGAATAGTAGTGGACTTTGTTGTATGTGGTCAATCAAACAATGAATTTGTTCTAGGTGAACATATGCTATTATTTGACTTTGTTGTATGTGGACTTATTATTAGACTTTGCATTAAACATATTATATATATATATGAACATATGCTATTAGTAGTTGTCCGCAGCCAAAACTAACCATGATTGTGTCACAGCCATGACTCATCGTCACCTGTTACCCCGTCGCCGAAGAACAGGTCGGCAACAAGAAGCAGCTGATAATGCTGGGACGGGGGAGCTGCATGATCCGACAAACGGGGATGGTGTCAATCATGACGGTGAGAACGAGTAGCCATGGACCTCGTCCGGCCTGCTCGATCTGGGTCAAAATGACAAAGATGGCCAGGTAACTTTGGTATCATGTGACTATGAAGCCACACACGCTAATCAATTGAGAGGGTCATAGCTTGATGTCTCTAGCAGGAGCCTCCGCTGGCCGAATAGCCAGAGGGTTCTGGTAGCAGGAAGGCCAGATCCAAGCGAGGTGTGTCATAGATTCCTGTTGGTAGGAATGCACACTGGCACATTACTAAGTTCGATGAATTCGGGGATCCACTCTCACCGCCTATAGCTTTGACCAAATACAAGACTATTCTCGGGTTACTTGTTAGGGACTTCATCCCGATTAGGTATCGAAAGTGTATTGGGAAAGATGATGACCGGTGGAGGGTTCCCGAAAGTGAGAAGGATTACATATGGGATGTCAAGATTCAAGAGTATTTCACTTTCCCAACCGAGTATGACAGGGAGTTAGTCAAGAAAAAAAGCAAAAGAAATCATGGTGACATGCTTCAAGAATTTCAAGGGGACATTGTACAAGAATTTTGTCCTCCAAAATAAAGAGCCAGATTTTTGATGGTGGGCAGTTTAGCAAGCAGAAGGACTTCTGGCAGGATTTCAAGGAATACAGGTTATCCGAGGAGTACTTAGAACTGAGCAGGAAGAATAAGGAGAATTTGCAGAAAGCGATGAATCCTCATCATCTCGGCTCTCGTGGCTATGCCAAAAAGATGCCAGAATTTGAAGCAGAACTTCAAAAGATGGATCGCCTTGCTGAGGAAGACGTTTAGGTTGAGACCGCTGACTGGGAGCCTAGATCGGTATTATACTGTATGGGGAGGAATATAAGGCACGCCAAGGACGGGAGCTTTAGCTCCTCAAATCAACCCATGAGCGAACTCATCCACAGGATCTCCCAGGTAACTAAGGAGGTGAGGCAAGGGACTCGCACTTCTAATAGGGAGAAAGACATGCTCACCCAAGCACTCAGAACCAAGGAGCACCCTGGTCGCACTAGAGGAACCGGTGTTGTTCCATGGAAACTATCATTCCCCTAAGAATCTAACACATACCAGAGCCGCTCGAGGGGTAGAGTGGAACAGGAGGCAGAGTATTTGAGGAGACTAAAAGAGATGGAAGATAGAATGGAAGCACAAATTGAAGCGACTATTGAAGCGCGAGTCGAGCAAATTTTGCAATCCAAGGGGTCAGGAGTACCACAAAACCCTACTCCTACTGCCTTTAGCCCACAGTTTAGGAGTCGCAGTAGCTGCGGATCGACCCTGCTCGACGAAGAAGAGGCGACTGTGCCTCATCCAGTGGACGACATCACTGAACCCATCAATGTCAAGTTGTACATCCGTCAGGAATGAACAAAGGACAAGGTGGCGCTCGGCCAGGCCTGGCCTACGGGAGATGGGACAATTAATGGCCGCCCAATTCCACAAGGGTACGCTCGCGTCACCATTGACAGAATACTTCATAAGAAGTATAACAAGATACCCATTGAGTACCCCGTAGCGGAAGACATGCCGAAACTTGGTCAAAACAAGGGCTCTCAAGTGGCCTGGCACAAGCGTTTCATTAAGCTTGACCACCAATTGTCCTCTAATGATGAGGACGACTGTGAGTCTTCACCCACCCGCGATGATCACTCACCATCGCCCAACAGAGATCACTCCCCTCCTCATCCGGAGCCATCACCCCTGAGAAGACAGAGGTCTCCTTCTATTCCTCCTCGTCTGATTCCATCTTCATCAGCCCCGAGAAAAGAGACTCCTCCTCCTCCATCTTCATCAGCGCTGGGAAAACAGAATTCTCGTCGTTATCCTCCTTCTCCTCCTCCACCTCAGCCCAAAATAAGATCAAGGACATCCTCACAGTCGCGGAAAAGGTCCTTGGATTCGGTCGCTAATGCTCCCAAAGTGGACCAACAAAAAAGAAAAAGGCTGCTTAGTGGCAGCGTTACCACCTTGATAAAAGAAAAATTTATAGCACACATCTCGAAGGAAGATTGTGTTAGTTTCTTCAATCTCTGTGCCTCACTGCCTTCGTTTTTGTTGAAGTCTAAATTCGAAAGACAAACACAGAATAAATACGCTACAACAAGAGACGAAGAAATACTCAATAAAGATTTAAGGAACATACAAAAGTACGTCGAAGACAACCCAGGATTAACCATGGAAGAGTCCACGAACATCTATTATAATATACAAGGGACGGGAACACCGGCAATGAAGTATGAAAGGGGCAAAATTTTTGTTTCCGATCATGAGTATAAAAATCTGACAACATATATGCGCCAGTTACATGAATATTACATGGCTCAAGCAACAGAGACAAACAACTTTGGTTTTGAGGTTATTATCCGTTCGCCACATGTTTTTCATTATCCTGAAGAACAGAAGGTCGATGTCGAGTGGGAGTGCTTGTTCCAGCTATACCAGAAATGCTCTCTCGATGTTCAAATGTTGACGCTGTGGACTATGTAAGTACCCTACACGCACGATATTACTATTAACTACTCTCTCGAGACACAAATTACTAACTTTTGAGCACTTTCCATAATTTTATGTAGGTGTATAGCAAAATTTTGCATTGTAAAAAGCCAATGGGATAACATAGGTTTCTTGGACCTCTTGCGAGTCAATGAGAGGACATGTCTAGGCCTCTATGGATGTGACGTGAAAGACCTGAAACAGAGATTGATTGATGTTTTCGACGAATTCACGATGAAGAACAAAACCCACATACTTCTAGCCTACAACTGCGAGTATGCGTTCTCGGCTTTTAATTTTATGCTTTTTTCGTTAAGATTATTCGATAATTAGGATTCTATGATTGCAGCAACCATTTCATCTTCATTTGTGTTAATCTTGCAAAAAATCTGATCGAGGTGTGGGACTCAAAGAAACAACCATTTCATCATCTAGATGAACCGGTGGCAGTGCTGAATTAGTAGGCGATCCTAATAACATATTATTTTCTAATCACACATACCACTTTCTAATGTTTCTCCTTTTAATGTTGCTCAGTGTCCGAAGAAGACATATCGGTGGGTCGCCGGTCCCATTCAAGGTTGTCGAAATGGAGGGGAAGTATCTAAAACAGCCGGCGGGAAACAATGAATGCGGGTTTTATGTAATGTGGGTAATGCTTCGCTACATCGGCGGGAAATCGAAAGAAGCCGATAAGTTGGTGTCTATAATCCCCATTTCATTTATGTCTGTTAATAATTCAACAAAATGATATACTGATTCCTCTTTGGATATTATCTTTTTTGAACGACAGCGCAAGAAATATAACCACGAAAGGTTGTTAGACATGGAGATCGTCGCACTGCAATCGGAGCTGGCAAAATTCATCTTAGCCGAGGTATTGGAAAAAGATGGAGTATTTTCCATTGCACAATCAATGAAGTTCAAAGACTAGTATGGCCCAGAGCAGCTCGCTAGATTATTGTAAGAAGTCCGAGAAGCAT
The DNA here is from genome assembly GCA_904845875.1 of Miscanthus lutarioriparius. NCBI lineage: Eukaryota > Viridiplantae > Streptophyta > Magnoliopsida > Poales > Poaceae > Miscanthus > Miscanthus lutarioriparius. Next base: position 99,389,552 of record CAJGYO010000010.1, on the reverse strand, counting down.
GCTTATCGAATAATTTCTTTTTTATTTTGAGGGATCGAGACCTTGATAAGAACATTTGAACTGTAATCGTAACATTTGTATTGTTTAATATTGATGGACCTATCGTCTACGTAGCGTATATAAAGCGAAACCCGATTCCACGAAAAAATATAAATTAAAATAAATTATAAAACAATAAAATGCGAACCATCACTGTTGGTTAGCAATAAACCGGCAGTGTTGTCGTGACCATCACTGCCGGTTAGCAAAAAAACCGACAGTGATGGTTAAGAGGGCACTGCCGGTTCTTGGCACGAGCCGGCAGTGTTGGTTGAGCTATCACTGTCGGCTTGAAATCCAAACCGGTAGTGTTACTGAAGACCACACTGTCGGTTTGAGCTAACAACCAACAGTGATGGCTCGACCAACATAGCCGGCTTGAGCCATAAACTGACAGTGATGGCTTGCCCAGCACTGCCAGCTTGAGACACAAGCCGACAGTGTAGGCTTGCTCAACACTGCTGGCTTGAGCCAAGAATCAACACTCTTGAAGCAAACACCACTGTCGGTTAGGTCTACAAACCGGCAGGGTTCTTCAACTGGACACTGCCGGGTGGAGCCAGGAACCGATGCTATTGCCTGTAGATCAGTGTCGGTTTTTAGGAACCGACAGTGATGTCAACCCCCATCACAGTCGGTTCAAAATCCGATAGTGAAGAGGGTTTTTGAACCGACAGTGATATCAAGATCTGAAGTAGTGAAGCACATGGCCCTGCAGACCCGGGGGTGCTGCTGGGAACAACTCCTCAGGGGAACACCTGCCTCCACATCGCCTGCATCCATGGCCACGAGAGGTTCTGCAGGGACGTCCTGGCGCTGACGACCAACCAGCAGTCTCCAGCCCCGGCGGCGCCTCTTCTCGGCGCCGTCAACGCCGATGGCGAGACACCGCTGCTCGCCGCCGTGGCCAGTGGCCACGGCTCCCTGGCCTCGTTCATCCTCGGGCGCTGCCGTGACGAGCAGCTGAGCGACGCGATCCTGGCGCAGGACAAGCGCGGGTTCAACGCGCTGCACCACGCCATCCGCAGCGGGCACCGGAAGCTCGCCCTCCAGCTAATCGACGAGGAGCCCGGCTTGTCGAAAGCTGTGAACAAGTACGACGAGTCGCCCATGTTCATCGCGGTGATGAGAAACTACGACGCGGAGGTCTCCGATAAACTGCTGGAGATCCCTGATTCTGCTCACGGGGGAGCGTATGGCTACAATGCTCTGCATGCTGCCGTCAGAAGTGGCAATCCAGGTATGCATGTCTTCTCTTCTTTTTATAAAAGAAGAATGTATGATGATGCCATGCATGGCTGTTAACCATGCATGTCCTGCCACGTACGATTTGGTTTCTCAGTTGTCGCGAAAAGGATCATGGAGACACGTCCCGGGCTGGACAGAGAAGAAGACGAGCACAAGACGACTCCAATGCACATGGCTGTGCACTGGGACAAGATTGACGTGCTGAGAGTGCTGCTGGAGCATGATTGGTCCTTAGGGTACGTACTCGACTCCGAAGGTCTCCCTATTCTTGCTTCAGCTGCGAGTCGAGGATACGTTGGTGCTGCCCGAGAGCTTCTCAAGCATTGCCCAGATGCTTCCTACATGCCTTCACCAAGCCGTGCGGTGTGGTCACATGGAGCTTCTGCAATTCTTCCTGGGGTCAAAGCATCTTCGGAAGCTAGTCAACATGCGAGACATCGTGCATGAGACTCCTCTGCATGACGCCGTCCGAAAGTGCAATCCCAAGATAGTCAATGCTTTGCTGCAACACCCGGACACCGACGTCACAGTGCTCAACATCAAGGGTAACCCGGCTACCTGGGTACTATCTCCTATGACCGACCACGCCAAGACTTTAAACTGGGTACGCTTAATTATTTTCTCTTGGACTTGCATTGTTTTTTCCGGTCCCCTTGACTATAGCTCCCTATATAATACATCAGTCCGATCCCTTGACGACGTATATATTCATTACATACAAATACAATACAATAATATCAGCCTAAATATATGTTTTAAGTTCTCATCATATTATAAATATATGTTTTCGATTTTAAATGATCTCGAATCGATACATGACCTATATCAAAGTAGTAGTGCTCAATGTGATCGATCTAAAACTTTCTAATTGAATTGTTTTCGTTTGAGATAGTTTAGGTCGCCAAATATTTTATAAAAAGATTCATAGAAGTTGATACAAGGGATGTCATGGTATATTCACTCATAGGTGACTGTGTGGTGTGTTGGTAGGGAATACTTGAGCGAGGTAAGATGACACAAGTTCAAGTCCTAGAAAATGCATGCACATTTATTTCTTAGAGGTAGGAAACCAGCCTCTAGAAATGCTTGATAACAACAACACTATGGGGCAGAGCAGTCTGATTTTCTTTCCTTTTTTTTGTAATTTTTAACAATTTGCAAGATAGAGGGTGTTTATATCTTATGAGTATATTTGGACACTTATGGACTTATACAACTACGAATGATTAAACGTTTACATATATTGCATAGCAGTCTGGAAACTTATCCTGTGCACATTAACAAACGATCCATACAAACTAATTTACACTACCGGACTCCTTGAGTTTGCCGAGTGCCCGAAACACTCGGCAAAATACCTAAAACACTCGGCAAATTGTTCGCCGAGTGTAACACTCGGCGAATAGCACTCGCCATAAACAGTTCCGGCAAAGCCAACTTTGCCGAGTGCCATTTATCGGGCACTCGGCAAACATTTTGCCGTGTGCAGTTTGGCTCTCGGCGAAAAGAAACAGTCATAACGCCAGACCCGCCGTTAACAGCAACTTCGCCGAGTGTCAAACGACAAGGCACTCGGCAAATTTTTTTTAAAATATTTTAGGTTTTTAGAATTCCTTTTCACTGAGTGCTGCACTCGGCAAATGATAAACATATGCCGAGTGTGTCACTGTCAGACACTCGGCAAACATTTTTCAAACAGTATTTGGTTTTTTTTAAAATCCTTTTCGCCGAGTGCTGCACTTGGCAAATGATAAACATATGCCGAGTGTGGTACTTTCAGACACTCGGCAAATATTTTTCAAACAGTATTTGGTTTTTTTTAAAAATAGCTTTTCGCCGAGTGTCATGGTGATAACACTCGGCAAATTGTGTTTGCTTTGTCGAGTGTCTTGGTCATAACACTCGGCAAAGCCTCAGAAATCTAATTTTTTTTTTGTTTTTGCATTACATTTCACAGCACATATATATATATCACAGCACAGATATATTACACAGCACATATATCACATATATATATCATCTCCACACACCACATATCACATACATCAGATAGATGCTCTCGTGCCCAATGAAGAAGGTGGTTTTGTGGGATATGGTGAGGAACATATGTGGACTCATAAATCCGGCTTGACGAGGCTCCCCTATTTCGATGACCTTCTTCTGTCACATAACAATGATGTAATGCACACTGAAAAGAATATCGCCGAGGCACTTTGGGGAACTCTCATGGACACTGACAAGTCTAAGGACAACGTTAAGGCTAGAGTGGACCTAGCGACGTTGTGCGATAGACCGAATCAAGCGATGCAACATCCTAGTGGCCGAAACAAGAACTGGAAAAGGCCTAAGGTCAATTTCATCTTGCAAATCGATCAAAGGAGGGAGGTACTAAAATGGATGCAGATGTTAATGTTTCCAGATGGATATGCAACGAATCTTAGCAGGGGAGTGAACTTAGGCACTCTACGAGTCAACGGGATGAAGAGTCATGACTACCACATATGGATTGAGCGGCTTCTTCTGACGATGGTCCAAGGCTATGTCCCTGAGCATGTCTGGCAAGTGCTAGCAGAGTTGAGCTTTTTCTTCATGACTTTGTGCCAAGGAGATATCTCGGACCGTCGCTCGGGACTTAGAAAAAGCGGCACCGTGTTGCTCATAAGTTGGAGAAGATCTTTCCACCCGGCTTCTTCTTGCCGATGCAACATCGATTGTGCACCTCCCGTCCGTAGCACGCTTTGGGGGGCCGCCCGCAGGCCGTTGGTGCTATCCAATCGAGAGATGTCTAAAGACTCTTCGCAAAAAAATGTACAAATAAAGCCAGAATTGAGGCTTCCATTGCAGAGGCATGCCTTCGGGAGGAGGTGGCAAACTTCACAACGCTATACTACAAGCGAACCTTCCTAGCAATCATAATCCACCCTTTCATTACAATCTTCGGCGAAAATGAATCGACCACAGAGCCTTTTCCAAGGCCAACTCAGCGGCATAAGTGGATCAACCCCAAAGCTATTGGGAAATGAAGAGTGGCGCGATATCATGCTATATGTGTTGAATAACCTTACCGAGGTGCGACCGTTCATCAAAACGCGTTCTCAACGAACTTATTTCAATATGCCGTCACTACTCGCATCCAACCCCATTGCTTCTCGTTCGGACAGGGAATTTGTTCGTGAATTCTGGCATCAATCAAGGGATCCTACCTCTCATGAACAAGACACCCTTGTTTCGCAGGGTGCGGGAGCGGGGAGGCCTGATTTCATTTCTTGGTTCAAACAAAAGGTAATGTCCAATTTAGCTCGTACGTTCGATCGTCCAAGGTGATCGTATGTTTGATTAATATAACGATCTTTCATGATTCACCTTGCAGGCCCAGACCGATTCGTCCATGAGCGACGAGTTGAAACGAGTTGCAAACGGCTGTGATGTTAGGGTGAAGTCATTTACCGGCTATGACATGAACGGAAATCGCTTCCACACAACAAGTTACGAGCAGATTCGGCCCAAACGAAAAACCACAAATAGCGGAGTTTGTACGCTCGGCACTGATGGCCTCGACTATCATGGTAGAGTTGAGGAAATCTATGAACTCTCATTTCATGGAGACGAACCTCTTACACCTGTCATGTTCAAATGCCACTGGTTTAATCCTCGATCAACGAGATGAACCGCTCATCTTGGGCTAGTGGAGATTCGAGAAGATTCCATCTATCCTGGAAAAGATGTCTACATTGTGGCTCAACAGGCCGTGCAGGTGTATTATACTCGATACACCAACCAAGACAAAGAGGATCTTAAGGGTTGGGCTATTGTGCACCAGGTATCTCCACATGGTAAACTACCTGCCCCAAACGATGATGATTACAACTTCAACGCAAACACATATGATGGTCAGTTCTATCAAGAAGATGGGCTACCAGGCACGTTTGAGATAGTCTTACCCGAAGCAATCGAAATAGAAGTAGACAACGAAATGGTTGATGACGAGGTCGATGGAGATGTGGTGGTAAATGCCAAGGACATAGCAATGCTTGAGCGATTACTTCTAGGCAATGACGACGATGACAACATAGAACCTTCAGATAGTGTTGCCCATTTGGACAATTTTGACAGTGATGACGAGGTTGATGGAGATGTGGTGCAAAATGCCAAGGACATAGAAATGCTTGACCGATTAAGGCTTGGCAACGACGACGAAGACAACATAGAACCTTCAGATAGTGTTGCCCATTTGGACAATTTTGACAGTGATGATGAGACCTATGATCCCAATAATGAAGATTATTACTAATACATGTAATACTATGGTTTTTTAATTTGTGTTTTGTTTATATATTTTGAATCTATTTCTAATATATGTACTAATTAGTCTTGTTCATTCTTTGTGATTGCAGGTGATCGGATAAAGATGGCGAGCAGACGTCCACGCCATGACACGCCCTCAGTTTACGGGAGAGACCGCCCTCTCCTTCGACGTGAGGGGTCATCGTCCAGGGTAGCGTCCGCAGGAGGTGATGAGAGGAGGACCAGGGGCAGCCGCCGCAGGAGGCAGCGGTCTCCTCCCTCGACACGTGACGAGGTGCTGGAGGAGGAGCACGTGACGGCCATGGCCTCGTCCTCGTCGGAGGATGAGAGGGGTCAGCAGACGGGCGAGGGAGACGAGGCGCTCGAGGCAAGGGAGGCGAGGCGCCGAGGGCGAGGGAGGCGAGGCGCCGAGGCGAGGAGAGGGTACCGCTACCCGGACTCCTCTGAGCGAGGTCCCATGAGCCTCCCTTTGGTTCTCTTCCCTCACAACCGCCAATGATTCGGCCTATGGCAAAGAGGTAAGTAACTATGGATGTTATCACAACTACTTCATAAGATATGTTGGAAATCTTAAGAGAAACTGATAAATTTTCTTAATCACTTGTGCGGGGCCTGGTTGGTTTTGTCGGGTACTCCAGCACGCACCCCTGCGAGCATCCTTGGTGTTTTGTGCAAGAAATGGTACCCGGCATTGTGCAAGCTGTCCGAAGAGCCGGTGGTCTTGCGGGGAGCCGCCTCAAGCTGGGACAGTACTGCTACTGTCACGGATGACACTTACCGCAACAAGCAGGAGCGAGTATTGGCGGAGTTTTGGGTAAGTCTCTCTCGCACAACATTGCTTAATACATCGCATTCATTGGTTAAATCTTTTATTGAAATAATGAATGGATACATCGGTTTTGTATGCAGAAATATTTCAAGGCCGAAGAAGGACTTGAGGCCCAGGCGGATCGGGCGGCTGCCGCAGCTTGTAGGAAGTACGTCACCGAGATGCATCACCATGGGCGCGTCCAGGCCCACATAGACTACTACAGGTCGGTACTTAGGCAGTCCCTCCCCAAGCCTCAAGCAAGACGGATTACGCTGACCCGGGACCAGTACCTTGAGGTAGGCGAATAACATTCATAATGATTCGTTTTGATATTAAGTAGGTTCAATTTCATCTTCTTATATGTCAAATACTCGATGACTTGTAGGTGATTCCCTGGTGGTGCCGATCGTATCCCGAGTGCTGGGCCATGATCGTGGACAAGTGGTTATCACAGGACTTTGTTGACACGCACGAGAGGCAGCGGGAACAGCGTCTGATGAGGCAAGGTCCAACTCACCATCAAGGCAGCCGTAGCCTCCCCGGATACAAACAAGCATACGTAAGTGATTTCTTTCATTTATTTTGACGCTCAATTCTGCTTGATTTCTCACCATCTTCCCGTCTTTCTCGCAGGAGGCTGCGCACCCGGGCGAGGAGGTCTCGGAGTTCTCTGCGTGGGCTATGTCCCACATGGGCAGGGCGTCGTCCTCTGTCTCCTTCGACCCGGCTGCCCCGCCCCAGGTGTACTCCGACCCGAACGTGTACACTAAAGTCCAAGAGTACACGTCAACGGTAAGGCAGATCTATGGGGAAGATTACAATGTGCGCACTGAGCCCATTGATGCAGAGGCGATCATGAGGCTCGGAGGAGGCAAGAAGCACGGGCGGCTGTGGATTGCAGACGGCGCCATCGACTCCACCACTGTTCCCTCCCTCGACGCTATCCGAGCACGGAGCACGAGCTCCAACCGCCCATATCGTCCACGGCCTTCTCCAAAGATCTTTGCAGCGGGTCCAAGCACTCCGGTAATTCTGTTTTACTCATCGTGCGTGAGATATTTACACACCTAAATTAGATTTGCATTACTGATACAATGGAGTGAAATATTGCAGGCCGAGATGCAAGAAACAAAAAGGCAAAGTCAAGAGCGAGCAGGAGCGAACCGCACATTGCGAGCCCGAAAGGTCGCGTTCGAGGCCGCGCAGAAGCAGATGGCGGAGATGATGGTGATCATGCAAAGTCTTGGGCAAGCATCGGGTGTACTTGTGCAGTTTTCAGCTCCTCCACCTCCTACTCCTGCAGCTACTCCCGTAAGTATGAAAGTTCACTTTTTGCTTGTGCTTTGCATGTATGTCGGCCTTCGTGCCCTTTGTGGATGTCGGCGTTAGTGCCATTGTGGATTTTGGCGTTAAATGCACGTGCGTTTCTTGCTTGAGTTTTTGAAACCACCCGTGCGTGTGAGAGTGCTTTGCCAAATTTTCAATTGAGTCTAATCTTTTATATCCTACAATACTAGATGCAATCTCTAAGTTCCAAAACTATTTTTCCGGATTACTCACACATGCAATCTCTGCTCCTTTGTGCAGCTTTCGTCCGCGGGTTCCAATCAACCCGCTAGTGCATCACCGGGTGATCCTGCTTTTCCTTCACCATCGTCTCATAGGCTAGCTTGATGAGGACTCGTGCTAGGTGATGTGGTTGGACTTTAGCGTGATTTGTGATTTATGGTTGTGACTTGTGCTTGGATTTTATTAACTTGTCGTAATAAACATGTGAATGATGATGAACATGTGACTTGTCGTTGTAATATATTGTGATTTGTGGTTCACAATTATGGTTGTGATATATTATGAGAAAATGGGTTCTGTGTGATATATATATGTATATATATGAAATGCTTGTGACGATAGAATGCAAAAAACAAAAAAAAAATTAAATTTCTGCCTCTTTGCCAAGGGCAATGACCAAGGCCCTCGGTAAACAAGGGTCTTTTGCCGAGGGCCCAAGCAATAGCCCTCGGCAAAGATTTTTCTAGAAAAAAATCCTGACAATTTCTTTGCCGAGGGTTAGAGAGCAGGCCCTCGGCAAAGGGTTAAAAAAATTCAAAAAAACCATTTCTTTGCCGAGGGCCGGCCCTCGGCAAAGAATTTTTAAAAAATCCTGAAAATTTCTTTGCCGAGGGCCAGGGAGGAGGCCCTCGGCAAAGGTTTAAAAAAAATAAAAAAAAATTATTTTCCGACTTTGTCGAGGGCCGGCCCTCGGCAAAGAATTTTTAAAAAATCCTGAAAATTTCTTTGCCGAGGGCCAGAGAGGAGGCCCTCGGCAAAGGTTTTTTTTAAAAAAAATAAAAAAAATTATTTGCCGAGGGTCAGCCCTCGGCAAACAAATTCAAAAAAAAACCATTTCTTTGCCGAGGGTGGGCCCTCGGCAAAGAAACCGCCAACGGCGCCGGCGCCTGACGGCCTCTTTTCTTTGCCGAGGGCCGTCCTGGCCCTCGGCAAAGGCTTTGCCGAGTGCCCGATAAAGGGCCCTCGGCAAAGACCCCTTCGCTGTCTAAAAACTCTCCGAAGGTTTCTGGGCCTTTGCCGAGGGCGAGGCCCTCGGCAAAGCATGCGCCTCCAGTAGTGAATCGTCAGGGGTGATAATTATCTCGGAATGGGGGCCTAAAGTCAAATTAAGTCGCTTATAGTACTAGATTTGACGCTATTTTAACCTCCATTGAACTGTCAGAAGAAACTTTTAGTCTCCTTAGAGACGTCTGTCATGCATATCAGCACGATCTTGTCATGGACTCATGATTAGATCTGTCATAGTGAATGAACTTCAATAGTTTTGGTGGTCTCGATTGCGTACGAGATTTACTCATTTTGTTACTAACTTTTTTCCGTTGCTAATTTCACGATTTTATACTGAAAGTAGTAATTAATTACGCTTATAATAGTGAAGATAACATTGAGTAGCTTCTATTAATTAAGAGGTTGAAAGTTGTAGAATGACAGGGCTACTTTTGGGTGACAAAAATGATATGAATGGCTTGGCTGGTAAAACGCAATTGCTCCGCTGTACTACGTTTGTAGCCAGTAGGAGGAGTACCTACCTAGTCCTAGCTAGGCTAGCATCTAGTAGGGCGACTACTGACTGCTACGTACGTACTCTACGTTATGAACAAGTCCCACAAGTGTGTTCGGTTGGGACATCGTCGCCGTACGTGCATCTTGTTAGGAAAACAATTTGGCTGGATAATCGCAGCACTAGCACGTTCGATCGACGCATGTCCTGCAATTTGTAAACTAGCCTGAACATGAACAGTGCTGATCAAAAGCAAGTCAGCTTTGGTTTGGAATGAAGTGATAGCTATAGATACTGAACTCTTGGGACTTCATCATAGTGACTCTTAATGATTCAGTGACCAAAATGTACGTGCTGGGAGTGCATCCTCTCTCAGTCAAGATTTATCGTTGCTAAGATAAGGGCCATGCATGCATCATGCAGCTGTTTGTTTCTAGCTTTACCGGTCATTTTCATCCATCAAGGCACCAATAGATACCATCGTTTGCGTGAATTTGGGCACCTACGTACTGTTCTAGTGCAAGAGAGGTGAATGCTGCTGCATCAGCAATGATATCGGTAGTTCCCCATTTGAAGATCCCCAGAATGCTAGGACAAGTGTGCGCGCGCACCTCACTTCTGCTACTGAACCTCTAGTTGATTGACGTAAATTTATTAAGAGCTGGACAGGCCACAGCCCATGTGTAGTCGTGTCAGATGGGGAAAATACAGAATGGGGAATGAGAAATACAGGTGCCACGACGAGAACGTGTAGTTGTATCTTTGGAAAGAACATGTAACGATTGTATAATTGGGAAGAACGAAATGCGAGGCTTTTCCTCGGTGAGCCCTCGATGCTCGCCGCTGCAAATTAACAAGCTGAGTAACCTTTGATGCAAATCACCCCATCATTCCCATTGCTAAAGACTAATCGGCACTGAGTGTTGTGCAACCTGCCAATAACGCAACTGCTGCTAGCTGATGAAATGAGATATCCATCCATGTGTCGGTCGGTGGATCGATGGACGATGGACCGTCGTCCGTCGTTCCGCCGGCCGTATGCATGCAACGCTGATCGATTGCTTCATACATATATATATATATATATATATATATATATATATATATATATATATATATATATATATATATATATATATATATATATATATGCATGCAGCAGCAGTGGCCGTACGTCCCGGCGGGCGTATGGCAAGTCGACACCTAGGTAGGAGATGAGAGGCTTTTGGCACGGGGAGAACCGGCGGCTGCAGTGGGAGGTGGAGGAGCTGCGCGCGATGCGGGTGGCCCCGCCCACCGTGCTCTCCCCGCACACCCGGCAGCCGCTCCCGGCATCCGCGCTCACCATGTGCCCACGCTGCGAGCGCATCACCGCGGCAACGGGCGCGCCCGCCGCGCGTACTCCCCGCCCGGCAGCCGCGGCCGACCCCTTCCACCCGCGCCGCCCGTCCGCGGTGTGTGTGTGAGTGTGTGTGTGAGTGAGTGGACATGGGGATAGATGTACTCACAGGAGTGTCTTCAGGAGGACGAGGAGGAAGGAATAGCGCTTGTGGCAGAGGTTCACCCATCTTCGCGCCGAGATTTTGCATCCACTGAAACATCTACTCCTGCCTCTGTCGATCAGCGTCAATCTTCGCCTCCAACGCTATTCTCTGCCTCGTCTCTTCTTCTAGCTCGGCCTACAAAATTTCACCCCAATGTTACAATGGAAATCAAAGGTATGTAAGAAACAATGAACGACGAATAAAAGAGTAATAACCTGCAAAGTCTGCATGACGTGCTGTGTACTAGTCAGCCGTGGGCGTATGGGCGGCCTCTGGCCCGTGTCGCTTGCTCAGATCTGGGAGAGAGTGGGAGTAGTGGCCGTGTCGACGACGCTGTCGCCAAGCCAGTACCTGACATGCTTCTTGCCTCCTCCCACCCTCATGACAAGGTCTCCTTCGAAATCCTGGGTGCTCGGATCGTACTCCGGCCCATGGACCGCCTTGGCCGCCGTTGTGTACTCGATGAGACGGCTGTGGATGGAGGTATTGCTGTACGCCGAGGGGGGGGGTCCTCCGGGTTGAAGTCGACGGCGGACGTCGCCTTGCCCTTGTGGGCCATAGCCCATGCCTTCACCTGGGAGCAAGGTGCGCCACCATGTGACGCTGACTGTGAAACAAACAGTAAGATCATTAGAAACTATGCAGAAGCAAGCGTTAGAATAAATAAATGAAGTCACGTACCCATCTCTCCGCGTACTCGGCAAGGGTAAGGTTCCCCTGATGGTGTGGTGCACCTGTCATCATCAAACGCCGCTCCCGGCAAGCGGCGTGTGTCTCCGACCACTCCGGGGAGCACCACTTGTCCACCATCATCCTCCAGCACTAGCCTTTACCGGCCACCCAATTTGGAGGCACCTACACATCAACAAGCATTTGTCATATAAGAACACAGTAAGTGTACTTAATCTCAGGAAGAAACAATATTTACCAGCATGTATTGCTCTTTGGTCAGCGTCAAGGTTCTTGCGAGGTCTTTGTCGATCTTCACTTCCTCGAAGACAGCTTTGTATTGCTGTACAGCCAGGATACGCGCCTCGTAGTGCATGTCCTTCACGAGCTTGTAGCAGGCTTTGTGAGCGTGCCTCTCGGCCCTCTCCTCGTATCCCTCGTCACATCTGTAGATATCATGCATATAAACAGTATGTATGTAGTCATTATTTTAAGGATGTGATAGGAATGCGATGTATTGAGCAAGATAGTGCGGGGAAGGATTACCCACAGCTCTTTCACAACCCGCTGCGCCTTGTTGTCGAATTTCCTGCCTTCCTGATCTCGTGCATCGGGGGCAGAGGCATAGTGCTCAAACGTGTAGGCCGGCTCCACCCCTTCTGCCTAGTCCACCAGGCCGGGGAAGTGTTCCCTACACAGAAGACCTAGGATTCCACCGGGAAGGCGTTTGTGATCACCTGCAGCCACAACCTTCCATCCCCTGTCCAAGTGATTAACGAAAAAATATTAGTTTGTATTTTGCCATGTTAAACATATCAAATGAAGTAGCGATAACATCTTAAGATACTTACCTTGGCCCATTGGGGCGAATCACCGGCCGTTTCGTGAAAGGTATAGGCTGTCCCGGGAGGCGTGAAGGGCCTCGCAACCAGATCTTCGAAGCAGAGGAAGAGGAACCCCCCGCCGAGGGCTCCTCGTGCTCGCCCTCCTCCTCCTCGTGCTCGCCCTCCTCCTGCTCGGCCTGCTCCTCGTGCTCCTCGTGCTCGTGCTGCTCCTCCTCCGCCTCCTCCTAAGGCGAGGGAGGTACAGGCGACGTCGGCCGAGTCGCTGCATGCGCCTGCCGACCCTAGCCTCTCGGCCGACCCCTGCGCCTCCGCGGCGGCTCCTCAGCTGCAGGAGCCTCCTCAGCTAGAGCGGACGCCGAGCTCCGATAAAATGACCCGACGAACCTCATACCACCCACCATCTTTTGTCAATCACCTACAATTAAAAAGAGTAAACCAATGAGCACATATAAACAGGACAACCTAAAAAAGAAATGCAAAATAAACGAAACATAATTAGAAAATGATAGTATTACTTGTATTAGAAATAGGCATCATGATCGGGATCAGCTGGATCATAACTCTCATCATCACTATCACACATGTCGAAATAATCAACACTATCCGAAGGACCAATGTTGTCATCATTGGCATTGCCTATACGCACTCACTCAAGTAATTCTAAGTCTTGCACATTTTCCACCTCATCTCCATCGTCCTCTTCATCAACCCTTTCATTATCTACTTCCATTTCGATCGCACCGGTTAAGTCTATCTCAAAACTCCCTTCAAGCTCCTCCTCTTGATAGAACTCCCCGTCATATGTGTTTGGGTCTAAGTTGTAATCTTGATCATTTGGGAGAGGTAGTCTACCTTGTGGCGATGTCTTCTGCACAATATACCAACCCTTAAGACGGTCGTCGTTTGGGCACGCGTATGGCAGATAATAAACTTGCGTCGCCTGTTGAGCAACAACATAGACATCTTCCCCTGGATAGACGTTATCCTGACGAATTTCGACCAGCCCAAGATTAGGGGTCCGTCTCGTTACTGCAGGATCAAACCAATGACATTTGAATATGACAGGCTTAAGGGGTTTGGAACCACGAAATTTGACTTTGTAGATTTCTTCGATTCTCCCATAATAATCGGCCCCATCAGTGCCGGGCGTAAGAACTCCGGTATTTGTGGTTCTTCGATTGGGCCGACTTTCCTCATGTGCTGTCGTGTGAAAGCGATATCCATTCACGTCATAAGCGGCAAATGACCTGACCCTATACAGAAAGCCACTGGACACCTGTGCTAACTCAGGATCCATAGACTCATCGGTTTGGCCCTGCAAGCTCAAGCAGGATATATCGTTAAACTAAGTACGAGCAACTTGTAATGTCAAACTAAGTGCCTCGCAAAGTTGGACAATACCTTCTGTGCGAACCAAGAAATGAAATCGGGCATTCCATTTCCCGCACCCTGTTTAAGAAGGGTATCACATTCCTGTGGGGTAGGTTCCCTTGATAGATGCCAGTAGTGATCAAGAAATTCCCTACAACAATGAGAAACAAGAGAGTTGGATACCGAATAGTGACAGCATATTTAACAAGTTCGTTGTGAACTTACTGCATGTACGGCTCCACTTCGGGAAGGTTGGTCAACACATAGTGCATGATAGTGCGCCACTCTTCATGTCTTAATGTCTTGGGTTTCCAATCACTTGCACTTCCAAGCTGCCCTCAGAAAAGGCTGAGGTTCGATTCATTTTCGCCCGCATTGTAGCGAGGGGGTGGATTATGCACGCTAGCAAGGTTGTCACTATAGTAACTTGTTGTGAAGTTTGACACCTCCTCCAGAATGTATGCCTCTGCAACGGAAGCCTCAATTTTGCCTTTATTCTTACATTTACTTCGAACAACCTTTAGACATCTCTCAATTGGATAGCACCAACGACCCTGCACGGCCCCCCCATTCGTGCCTCATACGGGAGGTGCAAGATCAAATGCTGCATCGGAACAAAAAAGCCGGGTGGAAATATCTTCTCCAACTTACAGAGAAGCACCGGCGCCATTCTTTCCAAGTCCTCAACCACTTTTCGAGACAACTCCTTGGCACAAAGCTGGTGGAAGAAATAGCTCAACTCTGCCAACACTAGCCAGACATGCTCAGGGACATAGCCACGAACCATCGCCGGAAGAAGCCGCTCAATCCATATGTGGAAGTCATGGCTCTTCATCCCTTTGACTCGGAGAGTAGATACGTTCACTCCCCTCCTCAGATTCGCTGCATACCCATAAGGGAACATCAACATTTGCATCCATTCAAGAACTTGCCTCCTTTGGGGCCTGGTCAAGACGAAATCGGCCTTAGGCTTGCTCCATGTCTTGCCGCCTCTAGGAGGCTTCATTTCTTGCTTTGGTCTATCGCATAACGTTGCTAGGTCCACTCTAGCCTTAACGTTGTCCTTTGACTTTTCAGTGTCCATGAGTGTTCCCCAAAGTGCCTCGGCCACATTCTTTTCAGTGTGCATCACATCAATGTTATGTGGAAGAAGGAGGTCATCATAATAGGGGAGCCTCTCCAAGCCCGACTTATGAGTCCACATATGTTGACGACCATATCCCACAAAACCATCGCCTTGTGGGTTGACGACGAGAGCATCTATCTGAGCACGAACCTCGGCACTAGTCATGATTTGCGGTGCAGGGTCTATCACTACCACACCTTTCGTAAAGTTCTTGATGTCTCGTCTGAATGCATGCTCAACAGGGAGGAACTATCGATGCTTGTCGAACAAAGAATACTTGCCACCCTTCTTCAACCAAATGAACTCCACAGCTGTCTTGCATAATGAGCATGGGAACCTCCCGTGAACACACCAGGCGCAGAATATCCCATACGCCAAGAAGTCGTGCAGGGAGTAGTGGTACCAGACATGCATTCTGAAGTTCCTCTTCGTAGCTCGGTCATATGTCAACAACCCTTCCTCCCAAGCACGGACCAGCTCATCAATCAGAGGCTCCATGAACACACCCATCTTACTCCCTGGGTGTCCAGGAATTATCAATGACAAGAATATATTCTATCATCGAAACACGACACCGAGGGGGAGATTGAGAGGGATAACGAAGATTGGCCAACAAGTGTATGGGGCAGCCATCAGTCCATAAGGATTGAACCCATCTGTTGCTAGCGCAACACGTACATTACGAGCCTCAAGAGCTTTCTCACGATGAATCCCATCAAAGTGGGTCCATGCTTCACCATCAGATGGATGTACCATCTTCTCAGGACTGTATCGAGTGCCATTTTTGTGCCACGTCATCTGTTTCGCGGTTTCCTCGGTCATGTATAGCCGTTGGATCCTCGGTAAAAATGGAAGGTACCGTAGGATCTTCACGGGGATCTCAAGCTGCCTCTTCTGACCATCACCAGACTCTACCTCTAGGTACCTAGAGGATTGACACTTTGGACAGTACTTTGCTTTCTCGTGTCCTTTCCTAAATAGGACGCACCCCTTCGGACAAGCATGTATCTGCTCATATGGCATCTTGAGTGCACGAAGGAGTTTCTGCGACTCGTACATACTCTTTGGCATAATGTGAGCTTCTGGAAGCAAGCTGCCAATAACTGCCAACGTAGCATCGTAACAATCTCGACTCATGCTAAACTGAGCCTTTAAGGCCATTACCCGTCCAATGGCATCCAGTTGAGAAACCTTTGTGTGGCCGTGAAGGGGTTTCTGTGCCGAAGACAACATGTCATAATACGCCTTTGCGGTTGCCTCTGGCTCCTCCTCCCCACCTTCTTCACCTACGTGTGCTTCGTGAAAGTCATTTAGCCAGTCACCTACCCCGCCATCAGCATCGAAATCTTTGACGCGTGCTCTCACGACCTCCTCTCTCATCCTATTGGCTTCACCGTGGTAGATCCACCGAGTATAATCTGCCGTGAATCCATTCTTGCAAAGATGAGTAGACATGACATCGTTTGGTTGCCGACGCCTGTTTGCACATCTACTGCACGGACACCAAATGGCTGATGCTCCTGGAACTAGGGCAAATGCTCTATCTATGAAAGCCTCCGTCTTTTCAATCCATTCATCAGTCAAAGCACGCTGACTTAGGCGGCCCGTGTGCATCCACTCATGGTCATCCATCCTCTTGACATATATATACCAGCGAGACATTAAGAATCAATTGTATGTACACGATGTTCCTACCATCTAATAGGTCAGGATAGGTCATAATCCCACCCGAGGATGCGTAGCTGGGGTTAGTCTCCATGGTCTACTCTGATCCGAGACAGAATTTCGGCAGCACCTCCCCGTTGTTCTCCAAATACATGTCCTGGTAGGGAGATTGTGTATCCGAAGAACAACAGGGAGATGCTGTCGAAACTCTGCCTCGGAACAGAGTAGACCACGGAGACTAACCCCATCTACGCATCCTAGGGCTGTCCAAAAAACGTAGACAATTTGAAACAGATACGGTTATCGACATGCAAAGAGCTGCATATTTCCAACCGTATCTTTTTCGAACGGGAGACGCCTAACCGGGTTACGTGCTCTACAAACATGCATGATACAGAAAAGAGGGGTGTTTTATGCCTCACCTCGCTGTCCCGCAAACAGGAGAAGCCTCAACCGCTACAAGGTCCACGGAACACCAACAAACAGCCAGAAGCCTCAGTCCTCCCTAAAAGAATAAGTCATTTCACACGAGTAAGTAATTACCTTTATATCACCATAAGATAATGGATACATGAGGTCAGTAAGAAAGACACTTCTAAATAAGAATACCCGCGATGATCCAGATTATTCTTCTTGGTTTTTATTTTTTTATCTTACTACTTCCCTGCCCCATAATCTCTCCACTAATGCTACTGCGCCATTCATGCGATTCAATCTCAGCATGCCGGCATTTATTCAATCCAACGTAGGGGAGTACACAGAAGGAGCTTGGGTATATACAGCCTGCCGACACGATCATTGAGCCGGCAGAAATATACACAGTGCGTAAACAAGGATGGCCCCGCACCGCACC
This sequence comes from Miscanthus lutarioriparius, assembly GCA_904845875.1. Taxonomy (NCBI): domain Eukaryota; kingdom Viridiplantae; phylum Streptophyta; class Magnoliopsida; order Poales; family Poaceae; genus Miscanthus; species Miscanthus lutarioriparius. The sequence goes on along the minus strand of CAJGYO010000010.1, from coordinate 99,372,006 downwards.
CTTATCTATCTATCTATCTGATCTCCTCCGGATCGAGCAGCTGGTGATAGATCGATAGTAGACGAAAGATAACCAGTCCGTCACCGCTGCAGTCAAGTCACAGGTAGATAGCTAGCTGCTCCTTCCTGCCACAGCTTAGCATACGCGCAGTGTCCATGCTCACGAGGTAGACTTGTGTGACTGCTCACTGCTGGTGCTGGGCATCACGCACAGCTTGCAAGTGACAGCATGCTTTGGCTTCTACCCTTACCACACAAGAAGAGAAAGTGAGGCTGTAATAGCTAGCAGTAAAGCAGATCTCTCTTTAGCCTGAGTGGTGTCATCTCATGCTTGCCATTACAACTGCAACTACACTATAGCCTCAAATGGCTTTATTCTCCTTCACTTCACCAGGATATGATCTAGTTAGCATCTTTTTCTCCACATCTATAACAGAATTGACCTTGCGCATCTATCCTCATTGGATGGCACCAGTACTGTGTCACCAACAACTAGCTCAAATGGAAAATCCACATGATTTTATTTTAAGATAAACAACACACACTAAATGGCCAAGAGAACAGCTGCTAGTCCACCAAGCGTACTTCAATGATGACTTCAGGGCCTCCTACTTAGTGGCGTCCAGCTAGCAGGTTCGTTGTCATTAGCTTAATCAGATTAATAGTAGTTTAGCTAAATTTCCCTCCTCTTTTTTTTTTTTTTGCAATACAAATCACGCTTGCTGACATAAGGTAGCAAAAGATAATTTGTCTGAGATAAAAATTGATCTTCTCCATAGTAGCACACCAAAAAACATTTGTAGACAGGAAGCATGAGAAATCCTGTACCCAATACTCACTTAATTTCTGTACATATGTATCAGCCTGACAAAATGGTAAATCAACCTAAGAGCACAATTGACAAAATGGTTTTTTTTTTTGCACAATTGAAGTAACTTAACAACCTAAGAGCAGCACCATTGACGAATGAATCCGGGCATTGCTTTGCATGCTCGGACATTGACGAATGAATCATGGTTGAACATCGACATCAGGAGACGCATAAAAATTCATGTGCTGTCATGCCATTTATCTCACAATACCAAATCCACTCGACGTACACAGAAATTTCGGCGGCAGGAAAGGCACCTCCCATAATTTTCAAAACGATATTTACAAATCAACTGTAGATTAAACTTTAAGCAATCAGACTTCAAAAGGCAAATCTGACTCAAAAAAGGATATCAAAGACAGTAGGAACATAATCAGACTAATAATCACAAATCATGACAACCTGCTAACACCAATTCAAGCATTCATCAGCCATCAACTCTAATTTATAAACTATCTCCATCCTCAAATGAACAGCTATTTTTGAAATCACTCTGAAATAGGCAAGAGTAACTTGAAACTACGAATTGCAGGTAATAAGAAGGGAATTATGTCAGGGAATTCATTGCTTGTGCGGTAAGGGATTCCTAAGGAACTTAACCAAACATGGAAGTAGAAGGCATACACCAACAGAGTAATCAACTTTGGGTAGCAGAAGTCTAGCTATTTCCTTCCCAACTTTGGGATCCTGACAACCTAGCAAGCGATAGATAATATATGAACGAATGGGATACACCAATCTAGGGGGCCAGGGCGAGAAACATGGGTAACATTGTAACAAAACATCTCTAGAAGACGATCGAGAAGAGTTTATGAAATTGGCAGGTGGCGGATACCGAGCCTCGCTGCTGTTCACGAGCACAACATCGTCATGTTGTTTCGGTCGCGTGGCTTCTTCGCGATCTCTGGTGACTGATGGTGTCTAAGCAGGACAATATGAGAAGCGGTGAGAATACAATGGGGCTTACCGGAGAATGGGGGAAGCGGTGGGATCTCATGGTGGCTCCTGCAAGCACGGCGTGAGTCTCCGCCGATTCTCTCCACAACCCTAGGGCGGTTTCAGGGCGTGCTCGGCGCTCGCTTCAGTTCCAAGCGGGGACATGGGCGTGGGCCAGCCAGGTGGCTGTGGTAGACCCCGGCCGGGGGGGAGGTCGATGGCGGAGGCGGGCGGGGTGGGGAGGGAGGGGGCATGGAGTGGGGAGGAGGGGCGGCGGAGGGGTTGCGGTGGAGCGTGTGTGGTCGGCGGTGCGTGGGGAGGGAGCTCGACGGCGGCGGGCGTGGGGAGCACGATGGAGTGGGGAGGGAGGAGGGCGCGTGGGGGGAGGTCGACGGCGGCGCGAGGGGAGGGAGGTCGACGGCGGCGTGCCACAGCCACCGATGGAGTGGGGAGGGAGTGGAGTGGGGAGGAATGGAGAAATGGCCAAAGCCGGCCAGCGGCTTAGCTATTTTGCGGCCTGTTTGCCGAGTGTCGGCCCGATACGACACTCGGCAACGTTTTTTTAAAAAAAATTCCATCAGTTTGCCGAGTGTCGGCCGATGGCGCACTCGGTAAACTACTTAAAAATCCCTGTTATCCCTTAAAAAATTCCATCAGTTTGCCGAGTGCCACCTATGCAGCACTCGACAAACTTATTTCTATATTTCATGCTACCCTATTCTTTCCTCTACTTAATTACTTTGCTTTATTTCATGTTTCACTAATTTCATGAAATGAACTTGCATTACACTTTGTTAGGTGCACTCACAAATGTATATTTCAAGCTTGTACAAAAATTGGACTATTATTTCCTATGTTTGTATATCACGCATCTAAAATTCAATAATTGCGACGAAAGAATTAAAATTACGAAATGGCTCCGAAAAATTGCCAAAAATTCACAAGAAGCGATCTTTGTTCTCTATTATATATACAAAAAATTTTGAAGTGAAACTCCAAATCGACATTCAAATTGTTTCCTCATCTTACCGGATCTTTCTCACATCTCATAAACTTCTCCGGAGATGATCCGATTTGTAAGCAACGTACGTGTCAACTTTGCCGAAACACTCTCAATTTTTTACCATAGCCTCCACGTATTATATCATGACAACTCGACGAATTTCATGATTTTCAGACTTCGTTTGTTTTTTATAGAATTTTCAGACGTTTCCGCCACGCGTTTCTGCTCATGTTTCACGAACACAATGTTCGAGATTTTTGGTCTGGCCCTGGATACGGTATCAAAACAGACTCAGTGAAAAGAATATCATTTTTTTATTCACTTTTTTCGGATATTGGAAGCACTTGCAGTTCAAATCCAAAAAATTACCGAAAATTCATTTGACTAAAATAAATTGACGAAATATAGTAAAATAACTCAGAAATGTACATTACTTGAACACAGAGCAACAGGTATTGTAAGACAACAGTACAAAAAGTTTGGGGGGCAAAATAAAAAAAAATTGCCGAGTGTCAGATTCTGACACTCGACATATAACAGCGTTTGCCGAGTGTCAAAAGGTGATACTCGATATCGATGTGTGTTTCCCGAGTGTTGTATTTTGGCACTCGGCATATAGGTGGGTTTGCCGTGTGTTAACGTGTGCCACTCGGCAAAAGGATAACGGAGATCGACGGTGTTACCGGACATGAAGTTGCCGTGTGTCTATTTTTTGCCGAGTGTAGGCACTCGGCATAAACTGTTATGCCGTGAGTTTTATTTTTGCCGAGTGTCGTCTTTGGGACACTCGGCAAACACCATGTTTGCCGAGTGCCCGAAATCGTGCCCACGGCAAAGGTGGAGACACTCGGCAACTTAGGTGTTTCCGGTAGTGTTAGAGGGGAAAAAACAAATGACCATGTTCAAATCAACAACCACCGCAAGATATGCACCATTAAATTGTTGAAATCAATGACAGATAGGTAAGCAACTAAAGATATATGGTTGTCAAAATGAATAAGTACTCTGTAGCCTTCTTTTTTAAACAAGAGGATACTATTAAAACATTGTAACAGAAATATATCAGCACCTGAGAAAAACAGTTTGCTACCACTAACTAGCGGACACAATGGTAGAATATTGTCTTTTTTGAGTATTGTGCCGATGTGTGCTCCACACATACCTTTCTTTGAGACCTTGCAGAATGAAGTCTCCATGCTTATGCTGAAAGCCGATCCTGAAGCAGCAAATGATACTTATAACCTTCATAAGCAAATCAAGGATCGAGTAACTTCTAAATCAAGGAAGGATATAAAGACATTGACTCAGACATATACAAGCAACACTTCTTTAGTGGCAATCCTCATTGCAACAATCACCTTTGCTGCTGCTTTCACCTTGCCTGGAGGATATAGCAATGATGCTGGAAGTGAGGGGCTACCCATCATGGCAAGAAAGATTGCATTCCAGGCATTCTTGATCTCTGATTCCTTGGCAATGTTCTCCTCGCTGGCTGTTGCTTTCATACACTAGTAGAGAACAGACCTTTCATCTGATGCTAAAATGGGCTCTAGTCCCGGCATTTTTTGCGCCTGGGACTAGAGAGACCTTTAGTCCCGGTTGGTGTCTCCAACCAGGACTAAAGGTCCCTGCCCAACGGCTATTGCGCTCGGCACAGTGGCAGAGGACCTTTAGTCCCGGTTGGAGACACCAACCGGGACTAAAGGTGGACCTTTACTCCCGGTTGGAGCCACCAACCGGGACTAAAAGTCCTCAACCTTTAGTCCCGGTTGGTAACACCAACCGGGACTAAAGGTCCCGCGATGGGTTAGTTCAAAAGGGAAGCATCACATCCATTGTTAGATGTGTTGTGTAGGTGGGGTGGTAAGCTACGCGCGAGGCAATGCATGGGGTCTTGGGTTCGAATCTCACGGGACGCAGCGGTGGGAGGCATTATTTTTTTATTTTTTTTAAAGCTAGGAGGACCTTTAGTCCCGGTTGGTGTTACCCACCGGGACTAAAGGTCCCCCTTTAGTTCCGGTTCCTGACCCGGGACTAAAGGACCCCCCTTTTGTCCCGGATGCTTACTCCCGGGTGGGGAACCAGGACTAGAGGGGGTTCCCCACCGGGAGTAAAGCTCTGTTTTCTACCAGTGATATCCATAATAGCAAGATGGGAGGACTTTGAGTTTTTGCTTCATTACAGATCCTTTACTAAGAAACTTATGTGGGTTGGCTGCATAGCAACCACCACAGCATTTGCAACTGGTCTATACACAGTTTTAGCCCCTCGCCTCCTATGGTTGGCTATAACAATTTGCCTTATGTCGGTTCTACTGCCCGTTCTTACGAAGCTACTAGGTGAATGGCCTGTCTTGAAGCTTAGAATTCATCTGGGCAAAACATTCAAGTCAGAGCTCCTTGATATGGTCTGATTTCATGAACTCATCTTTTTTCTTCCAACTACTCTCTGTTTTACTATATTTAAAAAAATACTATGTATGCTTCATGTTGTTTGAATAAATTAAATGTCATTGTGATTTTGAATGACATGTAAACACTAAACTTTGTATTTTGATGTTTGCATACAAGGTAACCAGTGTAGCTCTGGCCCTTTATCTGCAATGGATGTGCATAATAATTTTTTCTATGTTGGTTCTACTACCCATTCTTACAAACCTACATGCAGTGGCAGACACAAACAAAAACTTAGGGGAAGAGGGATTATCTTCAACCTCTAGCAGGGAGCAACGTCTTTAATCTCTTCTTCCTCTCTTTTACTCCTAAAAATTGATTGGTGGGGGCAAAGGGGTGGGGTGCGCATCTTCAAACTCTAGCAGGGCACAACGTCTTTAATCTCTTCTTCCTGTTTTCCACTATTCCTAGAAAATTGATTGGTGGGGGCAAAGGGGTGGGGTGTCCCAACTCACACTAGAGCGAGCTAAATCGTGAGCATACGAATTACAATAGCGATTAGAATGGACGATCACGACCTCAATGAAGGACGAAGCAATCTCAGCTTGAGCTTCCCTGAATAGCGAGCGGTCCACCCGGAGCTTGATCATAGTCACTGCTGGTTCAGAGAGCTCTTACCAGAGATAGAGAATCCGTCTCAAGGATGATCCGTGATAAACCATATTGTATGGCTGCTTGTAAGGCTGCAATGCAGGCCTCTTATTCCGCACATAAGGCATCATGCACCGTGTACAGATTACTAACCTTGGGCAGTTTCTCGAACAGATGTTTAGGACCCCTTCAGCGACGCAAAGCAAACACACAACATTAAATTTCGCAGACGAAGATTGTCGCCAGAGGCCCATACTTTCTGCTTCTGGGCAAACACAGCTCTATGGGCCGAAGCAACTACAAAGAGTACGTGTCCCGCCCGGTTTCCTCATAGGCCTGTAAAATGATGGAAAATGGACGGGTCGATGGGCACCGCGAAAGCAGGCCCATTAATTGGTTCATGTCACCTCACTATTCTTGACAGTGTATATACGAGTAAAATGTATAGGGCGATTTTGGACGAAGTTGACACCCAAGATGGGGCAGACAAGCTTAATATATATAGAATAAACCTCATTCAACGTGAATTCGTACTAAATAAAACAGAATAAGGTAAAAAGTACTTTCTCCACTTCAACATATAGGTTGTATTAGTTAGGATTAAAAGAGGTGAAAATTTCAAAAAATTTAACTAAAACCATTACTCAAATTTGATATAAATTTCATAAACTGATTATATCCTGCAACAGAGTGTACTTCAAAGATTTTTCCAAATGTTAATGTGCCTTGTAAAAATAAATGGAGGACACCGAATACAATGACAATAATACATTGCTAATGGCTAATATGTCATGGAATCTCCTAACGCCAAAGTCGCGTGTTTACATTCAAAATAAGATTTCTATTTTACTTGCGTATATGTGAGCGTTATGTATGTACTGTGATTCACAATTAATATAAGAGAAAAGTTGAATTTTTCTGTTCCTTTAGGTCCTGTTTGGCAATAAGGTATTATTTCTCAGGTGCAAACCATTTTCGCTTGTAATTTTTTGTGCACAAGAATACTACTGTTTTATTTTACACTTGGAACTGTTCCTTGGATAAAAGGCTTCCGCCTGCATCCACTACCGGAGACGGCTTCTTTACCGAGTGTCCCAGACTTTGCCGAGTGCTTTTTATCGGGCACTCGTCAAAGGGGCTATTTGCCAAGTGCCAGAGAAAAAGCACTCGGCAAACAACTGGCACTCGGCAAAGACATGGTTTGCCGAGTGCCGAACACTCGGCAAACAATAACACTCGGCAAAGGGGCTATTTGTCGAGTGTCGGGCACTCGGCAAAGGGCCGCCGCCGTTAACGGCCGGCAGCCGCCGTTAACTCTTTGCCGAGTGTCTTCTCCTAACACTCGGCAAAGTGATGATTTGCCGAGTGTCATTTTTTGACACTCAGCAAACCATATTTTTTCACTTTTGACCTCCAAACTTTTTCTGCAGTCCTCATACAATACCTGGTACTCCATGTTCCAATGTGGCACATTTCTCGGGCTTTTTCTGTATTTCTTTAATTTATTTCATTTAATTGAATTTTCTTGGATAATTCAAATTATAACCGCTAGTCATTCGAATAATGAAAAAAAATGAATGGAAAAATGATATTCATGTTATTTAGTATAATGTGAGGCCGTATCCAGTAACAGATCACCAATTTCGAACATCTTGTTCACGAAACATGACCACGAACTTGCGGTCGAGTTGTTTTTAAATTCTATAAAAAGCAAACGAAATCCAAAAATCATGAAACTTGTCAAGATGTCATGATATCATATGTGGAGGCTATGATAAAAATTTGAGAAGGTTTCGCACAAGTTGTCACGTACGATACTTGCAAACCGAAGAATCTCCAAAGAAGTTTTATGATTTCGTGAAGAGGCCAACGAGGTGGTAAGCATCGTACGTGACAAACTTGCGCAAAACCTCCTCAATTTTTTTATTACAACCTCCACATATGATATCATGACATCTTGACAAGTTTCATGATTTTCGGACTTCGTTTCCTTTTTATAGAATTTAAAAACAACTCGACCGCAAGTTCGTGGTCATGTTTCGTGAACAAGATGTTCAAAATTGGTGGTCTGTTCCTGGATACGTTCTCACATTATACTAAATAACATAAATATCATTTTTCCATTCATTTTTTTCATTATTCGAATGACCAACAGTTATAATTTGAATTATCCAAGAAAATTCAATTAAATGAAATAAATTAAAGAAATATTGAAAAAGTCCGAGAAATGTGCCACATTGGAACATGGAGTACCAGGTATTGTATGAGAACTACAGAAAAAGTTTGGAGGTCAAAAGTGAAAAAGAAATATGGTTTGCCGAGTGTCAAAAAATGACACTCGGCAAATCATCACTTTGCCGAGTGTCAGGAGAAGACACTCAGCAAAGGAGCCTCTTTGCCGAGTGCCAGGACATATGGCACTCGGCAAAGATTTTTTTAAAAAAATTTTAAAAAACCCCTCTTTGCCGAGTGCCAAGCCGGGCGGCACTCGGCAAAGAATTTAAAAAAATTAAAAAAATACTTTGTCGAGTGCCAGATCGGGGGCACTCGGCAAAGGGGGGATTTAACCCCGCCGGCCCAGCCGGCCCACACACACCGCACACACGCACGCAGGCAGACCACGCCCGCACCACCCTCGCCCGCATCGCCCCCCGCGCCGCACCGCCGGAGGAGGAGGAGAAAGAGAGGAGGAGGAGGAGAGGAGGAAGAAAGAGGTAGAGAAGGAGGAGGAGGAAGAAGGAGGCCGCCGATGCAACAACGCCTTCGCCCTCGCGTGCTCCTGCAGCGGCGCCGCAGCAACGTCGCCAGGGCACGGCGTGGCCCCATAGTAGCGGTGACCCACATCATGCCATATCGGTCGTGGCATCGTGGTCCTGCAGTAGCGGCGCTCCCTCGCAGCACTCTCCGAGCTGAATGGTCACCTTGCTCGTCCTGCTGTGCTTCGCCATTCTACAGTGGTGAGCCCCTATGCCGTCTTCGCCTGATGGATGTGGATGCATGAATAGATTAAGGTGTCTTGGTTAGGTTTTGTAATATTGTAGGCAGCACCCATCTAGACTATTAATAAACATTGTTAAGTTGTCTTTTGTTTTGATTGCTATTGTTTGTTTTCACATATCTATGATTAGATCAGTACTTTGTTATACATCATCATTCCTATGCATGTTTGTCTCCTAGAAATAAAGGATAAAAATTAGGGACTTTGATTTCCCTTGTGTATTGAACAATGTATAACTTCCCAAAGGTCACTAAACTAACTCATACATTCTTTCTTATATGTGTTGTAGAAATATTAGACACTACCTCACTCTTTTCAAGATTTCAGTAGCATTTGTTACATTGCTAGGTGTTCCTTCATGTACATATATTAGTAATGGGATACAAATCCTAAATTTGTAATCCCTGATCCTTGCTTATCCTGATTACGTTGCAAGGTGTTCCTTACATAATCTTGTGCATGTCGGCCATCGTGCTGTTCATATATATGTGCATGTCGGCCATCGTGCCGTTGGTTTTCTTGCAGGTTTTGGAAACCTCACCGTGTAGGGGAGGTGCTGCCAAAATTTTGTATTGACAGTTTTATGTTTCTTTTTTTGCAGAGAAGAGCCCGTCGAAGCGGAGCCAGAGTACCTCAGCGACCCCGATCGCCTTCCTTGCCGCTGCGAGTCTGCCAGCACCGCGTTGCCTCGCCACTGCACCGACCCGCCATGGCCCTGCTAGCCTGACTCCACCGCCACCCTAGGTATGACCCCTCTTTCCGTATCATGGTCGTAGATCACGCAACCCAGTTAGGCATCTCCCATTCGAAAGAGATAAAGTTGGAAATATCCACATATTTCCATATCTAAAACCGTATCTGTTTCGAATTGTCCACGTTTTTTGGACAGCCCGCGGATGCGTAGGTGGGGTTAGTTTCCATGGTCTGCTTCGATCTAAGACAGAGTTTCGGCATCATCTCCCTGTTGTTCTCTAGATACACACTCTCCCTGGCAGGACGTGTATTTGGAGAACAGCGGGGAGGTGCTGCCGAAATTCTATCTCGGATAGGAGTAGAGCATGGAAACTAACTTCGTCTACAGATCCTCGCGTGGGATTATGATCTATCCTCACCTATTAGATAGTAGGAACGTCGTGTAGATGCAATTGATGTTTATATTACTCGCCGCTATATATGTTAGACGATGGAGGACCGTGAGTTGATGTACACGGGCCGCGCAAGTTAGGGTCAGGTCACCAATGAATGGATCGACAAGACCAATGCTTTCTTGGAACGGGCATTTGGCGTGGCTGCTAAAGGAGTGAGTAAAATTTGCTATCCCTGCAGCAAATTAGCAAACAGGAAAAGACAAACAAAGAAGGTCATGTGGGAACATCTTTGGAAGAATGGATTTACGACAGACTATACCTGGTGGGTCTACCATGGTGAAGTCGATCGTATGAGAGAGGAGGTGGTGAGACCATGCGTCGAGGATTATGATGCTGATGCCGGGGTAGCAGACATGTTAAATGACTATCACGAGGCATAGTTCGCTGAAGGACGTACGGAGGAGGAGCTAGAGGCAACCGCAAAGGCGTTCTATGACATGTTTGCCGCGGCACAGAAACCCCTTCACGGCCAGACAAAGGTTTCTCAACTAGATGCCATTGGACGCATAATGGCGCTAAAGTCCTAGTATAGCCTGAGTCGAGACGCCTTCGATGGTATGTTGACAGTTATTGGTAGCCTGCTTCCGGAGGGTCACCTTCTACCAAAGAGCATGCACGAGTCATAGAAACTCCTTCGTGCACTTAAGATGCCGTATGAGTAGATACATGCTTGCCCGAAGGGGTGCGTCCTATTTAGAAAAGAATACGTGGAAGCAAAGTACTATCCAAAGTGTAAATCCTCTAGGTTCCTAGAGGTAGATTCTGGTGATGGCTAGAAGAGGCAGCTTGACATTCCCATGACAATCCTACGGCACCTTCTGTTCATACCGAGGATCCAACGGCTATACATGATCGAGGAATCCGCGAAATAGATGACATGGCACAAAAATGACAAACGATACAATCCTGACAGGATCGTACATGCATCAGATGGTGAAGCATGGACCCACTTTGATGGCATTCATCATGAGAAAGCTAAAGAGGCTCATAATGTATTTGTTGTGCTGGCAACAGATGGGTTCAATCCTTATGGAATGATGGCTGCCTCATACACATGTTGGCCCATGTTCATTATCCCCCTCAATCTCCCCCCCTGCGTTTGCTTTCAATGACAGAACATATTCTTGTCATTGATAATTCCTGGACACCCGGGGAGTAATATGGGTGTGTTCATGGAGCCTGTGATTGATGAATTGGTCCGTGCTTGGGAGGAAGGGGTATGGACATACAACCGAGCTACAAAGAAAAACTTCAAAATGCATGTTTGGTACCACTACTCCCTGCAAGACTTCCTAGCTAATCCCGATCATGATTGATAGTGATGATGAGACTTATGATCCAACTAATCCCGATCATGAAGATTATTTCTAATACATGTAATACTATGTTATTTTATAATTACGTTTTATTTATTTTGCATCTCTTTCTAAGTACTTCTTGTTTATCTATGCTTATTGGTTTACTCTTTTTTAATTGCAAGTGATTGAACAAAGATGGTGGGCAGTGGGATAAGGAAGCTAGCGTCCGTGTACCGAAGGACAAGTACCACTGCACCAGGGGAGAGTAGGAGGAGGAGCAGCTGTAGGAGGGAGCCATCGCCTGCTGCCCCGTCGCGTGAGGAGGTGGAGGAGGAGCAGGTGCCCTAGGAGGATGCCGAGGAGGCGCAGGAGGACATCGAGGAGGCGTAGGAGGACACGTAGGAGGATGACGAGGAGGAGGCGATAGCAGGGGGTTCCGCTTCCTCTAGTTCATCGAGCGTCTACTTGGGAGGTCCCGTGAGCCTCCCTCAGCGACCGATACCTCGTGAGAGACGCCCGCTGATTCGACCCGAGGGGGAAAAGTAAGTAACTTTAAATGTTATCACTACTTTATATGATATGTTGAAAATCAAAATAGAAACTAATAATTTTTCTTAATCACTTGGGCACGAACTGGACGATTGTGGCGAGTGGAGGTGCTCACACACGCCAAGTTAATGGCATCCTCGGTCTTCTATGCAAGGAGCACTTCCCTGGCCTGGTTGAGTACACGTGAGTGACGGGGCTGGCCTACTCGTTTGACCACTATGCCGCCGCCCCCGATGCTGCAGATCGGGCCCGCAGGGTATTCAACAACAAGGCGGAGCAGGTGAAGCAAGAGCTGTGGGTAAGTCTTCCTCGCCCTACATTGCTCAATACATCGTATTCATTGGACATTCTTGAAATAATGAATGGATACATCGTGTTTGTATGCAGGATTTCTTTAGATGCTAGGACGGACATGAGGCCAGGGCGGATGCGGTGGCTACCAAATGCTGCAAAAAAACTCATCGTGGACATGCATTACGAGGCACACATCCAGGCCATCGTAACTTACCACAGGACCGTCCTTGGAATGAAGGTCACCAAAAGGGACGCAAGAACCATGACGCTAACCCGGGACCAGTACCTACAAGTAAAAACAGAACATTAATATTGATTCCTTTAGAGACTAAGTAGGCTTAATTTCATCTTCTGATATGTCATGTACTTGATGGCCTGTAGATAATTCCTTATTGGTGCACCGCGCATCCCCAGTGCTGGGTATAGATGGTGGACAAGTGGTGCTCACGTGAGTGGGAGGAGACGCACAACTTGTGTCGAGAGCGGTGTTTGATGATGACAGGTGTAGCACACCATCAAGGTAGCCGCAGCCTCAGCGGATACGCAGAAACATGGGTACGCAAATTCATTTATTTATTCTAACGCTCAATTCTGCATGATTTCTAATCATCTTGCTGTTTTTCTCGCAGTTGGCGTCACATGGTGGCCAGCCTTGCTCCATGTTCAAGGCATTTGCTATGGCCCATAAGGGCAAGGCGACGTCTGATGTCGACTACAACCCGGAGGATGGGCCCGAGGCGTACAGCAATGCGACCGTCCACAACTACCTCAGTGAGTACACATCGATGGCAAGGGAGGTCCATGGGCCACAGTACGATCCGAGCATCGAGGACCTTGATGGAGAAGTCGTCATGAGGGTGGGAGGAGGCAAGAAGCATGGGCGGTACTGGATTGGCGACGGCGCAATCGACTCGGCCGCTACTCCCAGTCTCTCCCAGATTCAAGCAAGGAGCACTAGCATGAGCCTGGTCATACGACCTCTGCATGACACTTCACACCACTGGGTGGAGGCACTTGAGGTTATTCCTGGTTTATTCGTCGTTCATTGGTTTTTTCATACCTTTCCTTTTCATTATTGTAACATTGGGGTGAATATATTGTAGGCCTAGCTGGAACAAGAGAGGAGGATACGGGTGCAGATGCAGGCGAAGATGGAGAGGGTGGAGGCCGAGCGGGAGGCCGAGCAGCGGAGGATGGTGGAGATTCTTCAGTACATGCAAAGTCTTGGCGCCGCTACAGGTGTAGTTCTGCCACCTTCGCTATTCGCTCCACCTACACCTCCACCTCCTCACCATTCTACTCCTGTGAGTATAAATGTTTTAGTTAGTATGTTCATGCTTATGGTCAAAGCTAGTGGAGTATGAAAGTTTTATTCATGTATGGTATATATTTTTCTTGTCTCACACATGCAATCTCTTCTCCTTTGTGCAGAATCAATCGGTGGCATCGAACGATCCTCATGCTTCAGCGAATCCTTCACCAAATTAGTCTCATTGGCCATCTTGGTGATGATACTTGTGGTTGTTAATGGTACTTCTATTTGCAATTGTGGTTGTAGATGATGGAGCACTTGGATTACTTGTGAACTTATTTGTGATATATTGTGAGACATGTGACGTTTGTGATATATATGTGGTGTTGATGATATATATGTGCTATTGATGATATATATGTGATGTTGGTGATGTTTGTTATATATATCTTCTGTTTGTTTGGATGGGATGTAAAAAACAAATAAAAAAGGCTGTTTTCAGTCACTTTGCCGAGTGCAATGGCCATGACACTCGGCAAAGTGACTACCTGGGAACATGCTTTGCCGAGTGCAAAGACCATTGCACTCGGCAAACATCACAGATTTGCCGAGTGCCACGGGCTAGGCACTCGGCAAAGGTCACCTGTTTGTCGAGTGTCTTGACAGGACAGTCGGCAAAGCGGCTACCTTTGTCGAGTGTCTTACCGGTGGCACTCAGCACAGTGGCCACCTTTGCCGATTGCCTGAGTCAACGGCGCTTGGCAAAGCAGTGACCTTTGCCGAGTGCTTGACCTTGACACTCGGCAAAGCCGCCATCACGATGGCGCTCGCCGGCAGGGCGACTTTTCTTTGCCGAGTGTTAGATTAGCACTCGGCAAAGGCTTTGCCGAGTGCCGATAAAGTGCACTCGGTAAAGAGGTCTTTGCCGATAAACTGTTTACCGAGTGCTCTTTACCGAGTGTAACACTCGGCAAAGGTTTTGCCGAGTGTATATCGGCCTTTGCCGAGTGCCTGAGGCACTGGGCAAAGAACCTGAGTCCGGTAGTGATCTGTTAGGCAGTGCTTGCTCTCCGACCCATGCTGCCATGTGTTTTTCTCTGCTATGCGATGCATGTGTTGTGCTTGTATCCATATATACAATTTTTTTTATTTTTAACACTTTTTAAACTATTTTTAAAACTGACACTGTTTAATTTTTTTAAAACTAACACTTTTGGACGCGCCTATTTGCACGGTGCAGCTAATTAACTCTGTCGTGCCATACATGGTGGCGCAGCAGGGGCAGTCAACGGCTGCGGCGACCGCTGACGTGGCAGGTCCGACGCGCCATCCGTCACGGCGCGGTAGGCCTGCTGCGGCACGCAACACAGTGTGGGGCTGCTGCGCCATGCATCACAGCGTGGCAGCCCCTTGTACAGGCCTGCGGCCTAGCCTCGCTTCCCTTTCTCTCTCTTTGTCTCACTCGGCCCATTTGAACCGGTTGGAGACAGGAGCCGCGCCACGCACGCCCACCGCGCCCACCACCGCCCTCACTGCCGTGCCACCCCTCCATCTCTTCCCACGGTCGTGCGCCCCTCCCTCTATCCCGTGTCCACCCGCCGCCACCGCCGTTGTCGGCGCCGTGTTTCGCCCCGCGACCACCCGCGAGGACGAGCGCACGCTGCTGCCACGAGGACGAGAGCACGCTGCTGCCGCGCGAGGACGAGCGCAGCCGCCGTGAGGACGAGCGCACGCTGCTGCCACGAGGATGAGCGCCGCTGCCGCCATGGGTCTGCCGCCATGCATCGACGCGCAGCCACGCACGCGCCTCGCTATTGTTACACGCAAGGCAGGGCCACTCGGCAGCCGTTGGTGGCCACCTCATCGCCATTAGTGGATTTGGTTAAGCCCCAATCTTCCCCTCATTGTCAAGGTACTCCCATTGTGTATTTGTTGATTGAATCAAAATTGTTGTTACTTAGGGTTAAGATGCAAAATTAGTTTGAATGATTAGTTAGTATAGTAAGTTAGTACAATAAGTTAAGTTAGTATAGTTAGTAAATTATAGTTAGTAAAGTTAGTTACTTTAGTTAGTACAGGTAATATAGTAAGTTGGTATAGTTAGTAAAGTTAGTATAGTTAGCGAGTCTAGTTAGTTATTGTATTTAGTATAATTAGTTATTGTAGTTAGTCTTGTATAGGTGTTAATATTAGATTAGTTAGTATAGTTATAGTTAGTATAGGTATTAATATTACTATGGACAGTACGTACGGCGATTTCGACGGTTTGATGAAGTTTCTTGAAATGCTTTTGTAGATGGATTGTTGTGTTAGAGTTTTTTACGGAGGAAGTGTTAGGAGAGAAGATGGTATGTTTGAGGATATGAATGAAGAATTGGAATGGTTTGATGAACCTCCTAGCTTCAACGACCTTTGTGTCTGTTTAAAGGCAAAGTTTGGCAGTGATTTCACACTAAAGGGGAGGTTTGATACTGGGAAGACTAGGAGGAGGACAGGATCGGTGATGTAGTTAGCAATGAATCAAATGATTCAGATGATTACCAGGGAGGTAGACATGCTATGCCCACACCGGTTGATGCCATGCCAGTAGCTGTTCTTGGTATGCCATTACCAGTACCAACTGAGGTTTTGCATGCTATGCCAGCTCAGGGTAGACTAGTCATAGATTTGCCAGCAGATGATACCCCTTATGATTCATGGGGCAGAATTAGCGAAGCGCAGTAGTATGTTCCACCACCACCTTACATAGTGACAGAGCTTGAGCAACTAAGGTCGATGAACGTACCTTTCAGGGGCGTTCTGAACTATAGGAATGTCAGCATGACAGATATAGCAGTTTGTGACACTGGTCTCCAGATGTGTAGGAAATCATTGTATGACCATGAGAAAGAAATCCTTAGTAAGGGGATGATATTCAATACAATGTCAGAGATGAAGCTCTTCCTTTAGGACTATGCTATGTACCACCATAAGCGGTATAGCGTCACTCATTTGGACCAGGAGTTGAGGTACCACGTGATATGCAAAAACGGTTGTATGTGGAGGATAAATGCATGAAAGAGACAGAGTGATGGCAAGTGAAGGATAAGTAAAGTGGTCGAACCCCACACTTGTCTATCAAATAGGAGGAAGGAAAATCATCAGCAGCTCACTGCACGTTACCTTGCCCATCGTATATTGGGGCTCGTTGATGACAATAACGACATTTCAGTGTCTTCGTTTCAACAGTCCATATCTGGATTCGTTAAGAATGATATGAAGTACGGAAAGGCTTGGCATGCTAAGCAAATTGCCCTAGCGATTCGTTGGGGTAGTTGGGAGGAAGCGTACAACAGGGTGCCCCGCATCTTATGTGCAATGCATTACTACAACTCTGGCTTGAAATGGTTTGTGGACACCGGAGGAATGTATTTTCGGGACCCGTTGAGGCATGTCCTGCATTGTGTGTTCTGGTCGTTTGCACAAATGGAACATACATTCCAGTTTTGTTGACCAGTCGTACTTGTTGATGGCAATTTCCTGATAGGAAAGTACAGGGGCACCTTGATGATGGCTGCTGCTATTGATCCAGAGGACCAGTTAGTACTCATGGCTTTTGCTTTGGCAGAGGGAGAGAACAGTGAATCATGGTCATGGTTCATGCGGCTTCTACGTGTACAAGTGCTTGGCCCATCTCGCCCTATATGTTTGACCTCAGACCGTCACCCAGGGCTTCTTAATGCTGCAGCCGAGCATATAGATGGGTTCCCACCTCTAGTGCACAGATGGTGCATGAGACACTTTGCCGCTAATTTCTGGTGGTGTTAGAGGAAGAAGGAGGTATATGGCAAGGTAAAGGCTCTTTGTTGTGTATGTACAGATCACCAGTTCAAGGAGACAAAGAGAGAACTAGATAAGATGCTAAATGAAGCGGGCAAGGCCAGTTTAGAGGCGTAGATGGAACAGAAGGCTAAGTGGGCATTTGCATATGACAAGGGGGGTTTCAGGTATGGCATCATGACCACTAACTCCTCGGAGTCTTTTAACCATGTATTCACCTGAGTTCGATCATTGCCTGTGTCTGGAATTATTGAGTTCTCCTTTTCATAAGTGCAACGAATATTTTGTCAAGAGGTGGGAACTTGCACATAGGAATATAGTTGAGCAGGGGCGATTTGGAAAGGCCAGAGTAGAACATTTGAAGGAGGCCGAGGAATTGGCTAAGCAGCACACCGCCGAGCCGTATGGACCCCGCTGCCATATCTTTAGTGTACGGGGCAAGGGTGGCACAAGCTTGGGCGGTGAATGTTATGGTGGACGAAACTACCGAGTTGATTTTGACAAAGTAGAGTGCAGTTGCAACATCCCTCAAATCATGCATGCCCCTTGCTCTCATATGATCATGGTCTGTAGGGTTCACGGGTATAACTTTGAGGATCTTCCATATATGTCACCCTTGTATCTCCATTCGAACACCGTTAGTATTTGGTAGAGGAGCTTCGAGCCATACCTGGACCCGACACTGTGTCCACCCTATCATGGTTATGACTACGTGCCGCATCTGGATCTAATGAAGGTAGGCAAGGGTAGGAGAAAGAAGAAGCAACTCAAGGGAGACATGGACGCTATGAGAGGGTACGGCGAAGACATGTACGGAGGTGGAGACTTTAACGAGACCCGTGGCAGGAATCTTTACTATGTTTGCAAAGAACCTGATCACAAGGCTAGTAGGCATAGAAGACAAGGGCAGCAGGTGCATATAGCATACATTTTATTATATTAATGTTAATTGTTTGCTATGCTATTTTAAACTACTATGTTACTACCAATTATGATATATGTTTATTCTCTCATTTTGCATAATGCTTTATTCCTTTTACATTTACTTTGTTTTTATGCACTAATATTCCATCATATTATAGTACTCTTAATGTTTGTTCTAACACATCCATTTGAAATTTGAACCAGGATAGGGGATCATCATCCGTAGTACCCCATTCTTGTGGTGC